>JANIJI010000011.1:2082500-2637500 GCA_024500535.1 Leptonema lineaticorne | reverse complement strand
TTGTTAACTGTTTCACGTGTTTTATTTTCAAAATGATTTTTCCCAATTTTCCTACGATTCGAACGGTCAATTGTTTAATTTATTTATTTTAGACGAAATATTGGCATACTAATATAATATTTTGTATATCGGTGACGTCGTTGAGTCATTCTCAGTTCCGATAGCGGCTTAATATTAATCGACAAATTATTATATGTCAACGCAAGATTTATTTTATATATGTAAATCGAACGTTAATTATTGGTTTTTATTGTCGTAATAATTCAAATGCGGACGGCGTATCTAAATCTAAACCTACTTTGTTTTATGCATATTAATTTATATAAATATAAAAATATATACTATAAATATAAATTTGACCGATGTAGTAATATTAATAGTGATATTTTTATCTAAATCTTTTGTAAAACTTAATACGTTCGTATTATAAACGCAAATTTAGATTACGATCGCGATATTATGCGATTTTATCGATTTGCAGTCGAATTTAAATGAATTACTATTTAAGAAAAAAAAAAAGTTCATTCAACAGTACAAGCTTTCGTTATCGTTTATCGAACGGAACATTATTGAAGCTTATTTGTAGTTTATTTTAAATACAATACATTTATATGCGTGTTTTTCATTGTATCATCTTTTATTGCTATTATCAGTATTGATGCTCATTTTTGCTGGTCAACATTGGTCTGTGTTTTCGGCCTTGATATATTTTTATAAGTGTATATTACACACACATATATATATATATATATATATATATATATATATATATTCATACATCTTGAATTGCGCAAGACCATGTCGTTCGCCCGTGCGAGGCCTTAGGCCAAATTCCACTATTCGTTCGCCTTTCTCTCTCTTTTACTCATTATATATATATATATATATATATATATATATATATATGTGTGTGTGTGTGTGTGTATTATTCTAATCAACCCTCTTCAATTATATTAAAATACGCTTTAAAATATTTAATTATGCCAACGTAAATATATTATCGATTTTATTATGACATATAAGATATGCAGTTAATTTTTTAAATTATGTTTTTTCTAATACTACATTATTTTTTGAGATAATAATGATCAAAAAAATCTTAATAATAATTATAATAACGTATTATATTTCTATTAATGTAAGTTTAGATTGTGCAACAATATGATATTTATCTATAATCATGCCGAAATCGATTTGTTTCATTTTTTTTTTACTTTTATATATAATAAAGATTATAAAATTATTCAATATGTATATTTACAATATATATTTACAATATATATATATATATATATATATATATATATATATATATATATATATATATATATATATATATATTGAATGTTTTTAAAATATTTCAGAAAAATCGTAAATGTACTTGAATATTAATAAATTACATCATACAAATAACATAATTTCAAAGTTCAAAATAATTTTAGAATTTTTTAATTTTTAACTAGTAAAATGGCCTATATATGTCGGATAATGCTACGAAAAATGTAATTTATTATTATCATATATCGGTTCTTACATTTATTGATGTTTATAATATTTATATTAGTATTTCTACTATATATTAGAAATTTTTCTTATTACGACCTAAAAAAAAATTTAAGTTTTTCTATCCTTTTCTTAGTTATTTTTTTTATAATTATATCTAATTAAAAATGCATTTGACTGATAATTTATTCATAAAAATAAACAGTATTTCCTAAAAATCTTGAAATATTAGCATATTTTATTATTATATTTTTAGATATTAATATTAATTTTCATTGTAATAAAATTTTATTAAGATCTGTTATATAATAATTCCATATTCCATAAATAAACATTTTAAATTGTTTTAAACATATGTAAATTATAATAAAAAAAAACAAATTTCAATTTTAATATATTTTTTTTTAAATCAACGCTTAAATAATTAAAACAGTTTCTCACTATTGTGTCAAATATATATATATATATATATATATATATATATATATATATATTAAATAATTATTTATAAAAAAATCATTAACATGTATAAAATAAAAGCCTGTTTTGACTAACAACATAATAAGATCCGTTTTGAACCAACCTTCATTCAAAAATTGCGTCATTCAAAACATATAAAAATGCGTTTGCGCATTTTTATGTTATTTTATTTATTTATTTTTTTACAATTGCATAAAACAATTTCGGTACACGCACTTAATCGAGTCGTACGCAATAATTGAAACCATTTAAATTAAAAGCAATCATCGGACATCCCTTTTGAATGATCGTTGAAGGCCCTAGGGCGATTTTTTTTTTTATTACTTTCCGAGCCCTTGAATCGCAAAATCTACGAGTCGAATTCTCTATTCAATTCTATATAAAGTATTACATGTATATATGGTGTATTTTTTAATTGAAAAAGCCTAGAGGCATGCAAAAAAAAATTAGAAGGGCAGTTTTGAAAGGCGAAAATTTAAGTATATAATATGTTCTCGTGTTGTCTATATTTATATGTATCGCGTAAATTAATAGGTTTAACATTTACGGTGTAAAATAATCTAATTTTTTAAACTGTATTTTATTTCTTTAAAATATCAACAATTTAAGCACTCTTAGAATATAATTTGTTTAACTTTCCTAAATTCAACGATCAGCTTCAATAAAATTATAGCAATATTTATTAAATATCTAGATCTAATATTAAAATTGGTATTGATAAAATATAATAAAACTTCGAATATTGATAATTATAATAGATTATGAACCAGAATTCTTCATTCTCCTTATCTATAATATTTAGAGGTTTTTCTAAACATATAATGTGATCGATTTATAATTAGTGATTTTTGGCTGCTTTTACTTGTATTAATATTGTCTATGCGTCTTTAAATTTAAATATCAAATTATCACATAGTTGAATAAAACACTTTTTATAAATTTTAATCCATCGTAAAATAATTTAAAATAAATTTACACAAAATTCACTTAATATTAATAATAATTATTATTTCCTTAAGAAAAAACTAGAAGTAGCTTTTTATTGCCTTCATACGCCTTTTGAATTTATATAATTAAAAAAGTCAAGTACAACTAAGATGAAGTTAATTATTATATATTTAATTTAATTTATATTCTTCCTTTCTTAATATATAATCAATCATTTGGTTTTTTTTAATAAAATACTCGTACTATACACGAATTTATACACATATATCCAATTATAAACGAAATTAAATATATAAAATTATGATTTATTTCTGATAATGCAATAAAAATAGTATGATCACGACATATACTTGTTATTCTTTCATTTCTAGTATGACTTAATATTATTAAGTCATTGTTTTTCTGATTTTTGATACATTAAAAATAAGGTCAACTTCATATACAGCTTTTTGATGATTTAGCGTTCATGAATATTTTTATCATATCAATTGATTATAAAACTCTATTAATTAATAATAATAATAAAAATCTTTTGAAAAATTCAAAAATATTCAGATAGAAAAAAAAATCAAAGTCCTTGTAAATAGCTAAATATGTGTTTCTGGATTAGATTATTATTTTTTTCTTCATAATGATGCTAAAAAGTGTCGAAAGATGAAGACGAATTTTCATTATTGAAAAGAAAAAAAAATTGAAGAAGAAAAAAATACCGGTCGACCTTCTTCGCGAAATATAAATCGACATTATCGATTCTAATTAGCATTTTACGTTCAATACCGATATTTGAGAATAAAAAAAGATATCACACACGCACAAATACACACACACACACACACACACACACACACACAAACATATTTATTTATAATGACAGATTAGTTTTCCGAAAATTCGCAAAATTAAATGTCGGTCGTAAAATTTTTTTTAATGTTTTTATTTTTATAATATTTCGAAATCGTATTTAATTTGCATATTATCAAATAATTTTTCTTTTTTTTTTAATATATATAATAATTATATATGTATTTTTAAAAAAATCATATCTAAAATATAACACTAAAATTGAAGTAGTTTTTATTTTCTTAAATAAAATCATTTTTTTTTATAGCTGAAAACGTTCTCAAAGTGGGTCAATATAATATAAATAAATTGTTTTTCTCTTCATTAAAAATAAATACATGCGTTTATTTTTTTAAATACATATAAAATTTTTTTTTCATATCGTATGCATTAAAATATTTTTAAAATATTTCATAATTTTAATAATACACTCGATAATTATAATTTATTCACATTGTTAAAATTTCTCATCACATATAATTCAATATTATATTAATCTATAAATTGATTGTTTATCTAACAATCTACAATAATAATATATATTAATAATTATTTACCAACAAGTGTAGGGTTATATTTTTTATTTTAAATTTCATTCTATCATAATTTAATTTGGAACATAAAATATTACATACGAATAAAGTACATTAGAAGTTTCATTACATCAATTTTTCAGAAAAAATCATATAAATATAGATATATATTATAATGAAAAAACCTTTCTAAATAACAGACACTCACATATATTTATTTATTTATATATTTATACATAATTAAAATACATTAAAAAAAAACACGCTATTGTTTATTTTATTTTCATTATTATATAAATTCAATCGCAATTCGCTTTCTTTCAAATAAATCATTTCATATATGGGAGAAATTTGATGAAAATGAATAATATAATATTCTCATGGTCAATTCTCGCGCTTTTCCAGTCTTTTATTTAACAAATTAAACCGTGTAAAGTGGATCGTCTCGGAAAATTTCATTATTCTCGATGACTTTCTTCCGATGCGCTTACAACCTTGCTCTATTATATTTCTTATTATTTCTCACTTCGACATGAAAAATGTCACAATTCAAATGAAAAGAGATAAACATAATAATAATAATAATAAAAAAAGAAAACGATTTTTGATTCATTTTCATTTTCGAATTTATTATTAGTTAATTATAGGTGTCATAATTTATTTTCCATTTTTACTAGTTTTTTTCAAATGTCAATGTTTAGAACAATTGTGTAGTTTTATTTTTTTCACATAGATATTTTTATTGTAATTTTAATCAATTATAAAAAATATGCAATTTTTCTTCAATTATAAAAGTAAATCGTGAAAAATATTATTATAAATATAATATTGTCTTTTATATAACATATTATTTTTTTATTATTAATATACGTCATGATCTACTTTTGCGTCGGACGACACGCTATAGAAACTTTAAAATGTGTGTGCATTTTTTTTTAAACACCCTATATATAAAATATAACCATAATAGAGCACAATGTTATAATTTTGAACATTGGTGATCCTGCAAGGTCGCTGAAAGTTGCCGGATAATCGAGTTATAATCGATCGATCGACCTTCATAATTCTCGAGTGGATTGTCGTTTATTGAAAAATATTATAAATATGATAGATATGCTATATGGGATTTGTGCAAATATTACATTAACCGGTCGTGGAAAAAAAAAAAAAAAATATATATATATATATATAACCTCATAATCATTACATTATCGTTACAATTATATCAATTTTTACATGAAAATCATAGCCTTCGATAATTGCGAACGTTATAATTATATTTTTATTCTATTGAGTTGCG
Source organism: Leptonema lineaticorne (assembly GCA_024500535.1). Lineage (NCBI taxonomy): Eukaryota > Metazoa > Arthropoda > Insecta > Trichoptera > Hydropsychidae > Leptonema > Leptonema lineaticorne. The sequence goes on along the minus strand of JANIJI010000011.1, from coordinate 2,631,896 downwards.
GAAATTGATGATTTTTTTTTCGAATATATGAGAAATTTACTATTATATATAAAATCTGTTCAATACATTAGATCTTTAAAAACTGCAATTGATTTTTATCTATCACGTCAAATATTTATTATTATAATTAAAAAAATTCGAATATTTCGACAAGAATCTATCAAAAGCTAGACAAACAATATTTACGAAACTTTTTATCAAACTGTTCAGTTGTATGATTTATTTTAGATTTTTATAGATAATAATTGTATTCGTTTAATTAGATTTTAATCTGGATAATATAAAGAGAATTGATATGAATAATAAATAAAAAATAAAATCATTCCATTAATGAGTAAAATAAATAAAAATCAGATATATTTGAACTTTAATATAAAATACGACAAAAAATATTTTGTTCTTAAATTGAACAACAGTTTTTTTTTATAAATCACGATTGATCAATATTTTTATTACTATCCATTTTATATTGTAATATTTTACTTTTATTTTGATGTTATAAATTTTATTATAAATTGAAACTCTTAAGAGTCTTGGATATTTTTTTTTAATACCATAGTACAAATATTTGCACTCAGTTTAATAATTAATATTATGCTATACACTAATTAGTGGCTATTTCGCAGTTCGTTTATAGCGATATTTTTGATGTTCATTGGTTTTTGTTGAATATCCATATCGAAATTTTTAAAATTACATATTTGGATTTAAAATTCTAAATTATTTTTAGCGTATATATGAACATATAAATATTTTAAGAGGCAGATGTACCATAGATGGTAAAAAATTTCTCTCTTCCCTTTTTTAGACAGAACTATTGACGGTGAACAGTTTTGGTGTAAGATGAGTTATTTTAGGCTCACTTTCTCAGCCTTTCGCGACCATGGGCATCTATTTGCCTATAGTCTTCATGTTGCATCTATTAACTATATGTCTCCATATTGTCCAATTCTATACGGCATTTGTCAAACGAACTAACCTCAATTTGATGGTTTCAAGCCATCGTGTTCTTTGACTACCAGCATCAAACACCGGATCTATTTCTAATAAATTTTATTACGATCATTCCTTCCAAGGATAAATCTGAATACGGAGCACGTATCGCCATCATCACAGTTCGAAAGTGTCTATTTTAAATGCCTTCATTCACTCTATGATAAGTGAAATATTACCATATATATAGTGGACATAGTCGGTGTGATGGGATCGCTCTCTCTATCTTGAATCTCCATATATTGTGCATGTCCATAGATAAACCAAGCTGCCTGCACCCTTTAACATGGTACCCAATATGATTAGCCTTAGCGCCCAATCACCTATGTAACCGCATAAACCAATCACATGGACCCACTCCGTTCATTAATATCATCAACAACCTTAATCTCACAAGTGATGAAATTTGGTTTAATAAAAATTTACGATCGTGTCGTCGGGCGAAAATCGAAAAGAAAGGAAAGCGGCGTTTCATTTCATAAAGGAAGGTGAATTGTTCAAAGTGGAAAAAAGAGGGAAAGGGAAGCCCCCGGGGCTCACCCTACTTTGAAGTGAACGAGCGTGGCAAGGTGCATTGACATCAAGAAGTGTCAATTGCGCAACGGCGGCGATAATAACAACGAGAGTGGTAATTCCAGGTGTGTCTGGCTCGGTGTGGGCCTTTTTTGTTATCTACATTCGCAACGGAGCCGGACCACACCGATCCGTTACTTTCACCTGAAATCAGGTCCGCACTCGTGATCGACGACCAATAACGACGAATAACGACGCCAAATCCAAGGGACTATCGCTGTCAAATGTTCACATATTGTATACGAATATTTCGATGACGCTATTGACTATTTGTTTAATATGACAAAAGTCAATTTATTATTTTTTTTCATGGCGTGGAACGTGCGTCTGATATTTTGGTCAGGTGTGTGTGTGTGTGTGTGTATGTATGTGTACAATTTCAATTCGCCAATTTTTTTTAAATTGTTATATGAATGTATAATATATATATATATATATATATATATATATATATATATATATATATATTATAAATTATAAAAATACATATTAAAAGTGAAAGAAAATAATGTAGACAAAATCGAACATTTTCTCGATTAAGTAACAACGTTCATAGATTTCGACAAAATTATATATCTTAACTTCAAAATTTAACCTTTCACGTAAAAATATAACGCAGTTATATATCAAGGAAAAAAAACCGATATATTTTCGCATAAACGAATAGTTTAAATTGATCGATAAAACGTTTTAAAAAGACATAAATCTAAATGCAGAAAAAAAACACGTTTAATTATATATATATATATATATATATATATATATATATATATATATATATATATATATATATATATATATAATATTATAATGCAACCAATACGTCATAGAAAATTAATTTGCAATATATATATATATATATATATATATATATTAATACGGGTTTCCGCATACAACTATTACATACACATATTCGAACGAATATTAAATATGCGAGCGAAATTCGAACAGTCAGTCGACTACTAATATTGGAATATAATTAGAATAATCTGCTACAACTGGTATCAAGTTCTTCTTTATTATCTAACAAGTCGAAGCATCCATATAATTACTGTCGCAAACTTGTTCTAGATCAGCTCTCAATTGTGTAATTGTGAATTTCTTTTTTAATACCTGTTATATTAATCGGCACATTTGTCTTCGCAATTTTTTTTCTTTTCTTTTTTTTTGTTGACACGTAATAATGATTATTAATTATTAATAAAATCGTGTGTTTTGTTTATATTTTTTCGTTCTATTATATGATTTATAGATTATTGAAAGTATTTAAATAAATTTTTAATTATGTATATATTATTATTTTATCAATATAGCGGAAATTGCAATAGAAATAAATAACAGTGTGCAAAATATCTATGATATCACAAAATTTTTCATTGAAAAGAGAAACAAAAAAAAACAAAGCGACCCGTTTTTTTTATTTTCCAAAAGCAAAAAGAATCCAAATATGAAAAAGAATAGTTTAGAAATCGACGTATAAAATTTCTCGCAGCGGAACTTTCTTAATTATTAAAAAAAATAATTTCATCATTAATTAAACGCCATTTTATTATATTATATTAACGCTAAGTATGCTGTGTTTATAATATTTTTTTCATCCTTTTTATAAGTCACGAATATCGAATAAATAGTGAAATTTATTGAGCAATTATATTTGATTTTGATCTTTGCAACATTGACAGTTACAAACAGACGAATTTAATACCAATATATATTTTAAAAAAAAATTTTTTCACACATCAATCGTTATTATTATATTTTTTTTCTCAATACCATCAATATATGGAATTTATGAATTTTCAAAAGAATTTTTTTTTGCACATTCTTTTAAATGTAAATAAATATGTTTGACACGAATAAAGTGAATATCGGTACAAATAAGGAACTTGAATCAGTTACGCCCAGAAAATCTAATTTATTTGATTATACGCGTATATGTAATACTAGTATCGATAAAATCCATTTTAATCTCTAAATAAATATATATGGTATTATTACATGTGCGTATTTACTTAAAAAAAATATTATTTTTTTTATTAATATAATATAAAATCGACTGTCGAAACCGTTTTAGATGTTACAACTATTTTTTTTCCATCTGCAATAAACGAGCTGTTAAATTATATAATAGTACGAAATTTAAACATTATGAATTAATTATTGTGCGTCTCATATTGCGAATTATGATTATTATTATTATGACTTTTTTATATAAAAAATTTTAAACAGCATTAAAAATGCGTCAATTAACATGTTTTAGCACAGTATGAAAAATATTCGATATTGATACGTCATTTGCATAAATTCTTAAAGTGGGATCTTATTTAAATAGATTAAAATTATGTATATATGCATTTTTGTGTATGTATGTGTGTGTACGTGTATTCTGAATAGCATTTTGACATTTTTAGTAATGACATTGCGAAAAGATTCGCTCTATTAGTATAACAAATATTATAAAATTCATAAAAACCTATCATATTATTTTGTTATTATCGAATCGAGTTTTTTTAGAATTTATTGATATTGTTAATATTTAAAATAATTAATGACCTTCTCTTTATTTTTAAATTATAGTAAAAAAACACAAAATGACATATTGTATCAATTAAATATTCATTGAAATCAAAATATATATCTCAGTATATATGAAAAAAGTTTTAATTTTTATTTAGATTATTTTAAATACATTTTTATTTAGAAATTCATAACCTAATTATTATTATAAATTTAATTATCTAATATTATTAAAAAAAAACAAATATTCAGAAGTCTCAGTGAATCGACATAATTTTTGATTATAATAATCGTGTTTCCGACGTTGTATTTCTTATTTAATTCACAACTTAAAAAATATTTGTCTATTATAGTTTTGATTAATGTCATTTTTATATTATATATTAAATATTTTAAAACTGAAATGATGGATTTAAATTGCGGTATTACATTTATAGAAATAAATATACAGTAATCGATGTCAAAAGATCGCTCTTATCGATAATGCGTTCTATTAACATTTATTAAATATATTTCAAAATTGCATAAAAGAAATCAAAAAAGGAAGATGTAGAAATATTATACGTTAGTCTCTTGCAATTTTCGATTATCACGAGAATGTCGTGATCACAAAATATGCAGATTATTCGAGATGTCGCAAAAATATGTACTCCACGGATCAATGAGAAAATTGATCACGAATCTAAAAAAAAAAACCGAAACGAATAATCGGATCGATTTTCGATAGACCAAACCGAAAAAAGAAAAATGAAAATATATAAATAAATAAATACGCCGAAAGTGAAAGATAATGAGATGAAAAGAGAAAGAGAACGTAAAAAATATAATGATAACAAAAAAGAGAGATGTCAACCTGTTATTTTTTCATATATATATATATATATATATATATATATATATATATATATATATATATATATATATATATATATTGTTGTTGTTTGAAACCGGGAGTTGACGTAACCGGTTGCGATACGACGCGACCGATTTTTTCGATAATTTTTCGACCAAGTGACGTCACGAACGACACCATGGCAACAAAGTAGTCTTCGTGTGATGAATAACCTAGTGACCCCTATTTCTGATTCTGTTTTTTTTCCTTCTTCATTCCTCGGTCTTTGTGAATGAAAACGGTATCGACATGTATATATGGTATATATATAATATAAAACAAAGAAAAGCTCTATTTAAAGTATTTATAAATTTTATCATTATTTTCTCTCAATAGAAAAAGTTAAAGATTTTATTAATAAAATCTATATAATAAATTTAATCAAAATTTTTAATTCTATGCACTTATGGGGTACCGTTCGGTCAATTTGGATTAATTCGAAAATTCGATGCGCGACAATGACTATTTATGTTAATTTCTTTGTAACGAATTCTTATTCTTTTTCTTTATAATATTATGATGTGTAACAATGATATTCTTTTAAGTTAAGAAAAAATATTTTTATCTTAAACTAGTAACCACAAACTGAACTGCATTTTAAGCACAAACTTTGAAACTTTTTTTGGTTCTATGTTGACAATTTTGCCATAAGGATTACTAAAATTAAAAATTTTAATCCCTTAAAAACAATTATGCAGATCACTACCTTAATATATTAAGGTAGTGATTATTTATAAAAAATCGGAAATGGTGACGAAAACTGTTTTTTTTTTGTGAAATTTGTTGTGAAGTGAGAAATTTGTTCAATAAATTTATATATTCTAATATCAGGCATGTTACACACGAAGTCCGCGAGCCGCATGCGGTCCGCCGAGATGCGCTGTTTTCAACATATTTTTTTATACATTAATTTGTATGTATAATAATTTTAAATTAGAAGTTAAAAATTCACCAAAAAAAAAAGGAATTAATTCAAAATAATATGGATTTAGTTTTAATTAAAATTGCTGAAACAAGTTACAAATTATTTTATCTATAATATTATTTATACTGAAGTAAATAAAGAATATAAAGTATAATGTCTAATAATTATTTGTGTAATAAATATTTTTATTCTTGTAATCATATTAATTTATATTTTTTTTTGTTTACAGGTAAAATTTCCAGATTATTTTTAATAATATTTCGTAAAAAAATTAAATGAAGCCGTTGCTAATTGATAAAGGTATTATTTTAAATTTATACAATAAATATAAGACTATTTTCTAATTTAATAATAATTATATAAAAATAAACAATGCAATTCAAACCGTATTTTTAACATAAATATCAAAATTTTATTACAATATAGATATCAATTATCGTAATAACCTCTTCATAATATAATTATATTTTGAATTGGCTCTCGATTCCATTCAAAGCTTCAAAAATTTATTTATGCTCTATTTCCATTATAATAATATATTTATATTAATAAAAAAAAAGGTTCTATAAATTATTATTTATACGCATTTCGTATGCAATATATATAAATCGTTCTAGTCAAATAAAATTTAGACAGCGTATTAAATGTTTCGATTTACGCTGATATTTTTCAATATTGCATTATATTATTCAAACAAAAAAAAAATATCTCTAAAAACCATTCTAATAAAATAATTTATGTTATTAACGGACATATTATTATATTATATTATTTTTATAATATATTTATAAACAATGCGATATCGAAAATGTATCGTTTATTTGTTCACTTTCGCAATTTGATCGATCGTCTTTAATTTTCATAAAATTATCTCATTTTTTTATAAATTATAATAATGATTAAAGTTAATAAATAAACATATAATTCACATTATAGTCTTTGAAAAAAAAGTAAATCAGTAGAAAAAAATAATTTTCAATAAAAATTCTAAATATTTCTCCATACTTTATCATCATTAAGAGGGATATAAAATGAATTTTTAATTAGTTTGACCGGCTTTATTCTTATTTATGCAAATATAACGGAAGTTGAAGATCGTTTGGTAATTAGAAAACGGGGTCAGAATTAAAAAAAAATTTTTTTTAGAGTATTACATATGATTTAATACAATTTCGCCAACGAAAATTTCACACAATCAAAAAATAAAAATGCAATATTAAAATAATATATGCAAATTAATAAACATTAGTTTCAATCCAATTTAAAGTAAATTTTTATATATAATTTTATAATTCCAAATTTTGATATAGTAATGTTGATATTATCCTGTATACAATAGTTGTAATGTCTTAATCATAATCTTAAGACTGATTAAAAACAAATATACATATTTATAAAGCATTATTATTAAAATATATTAGATTTAATCAATCATTGGTATCATAAAAAAAAACATATCCAGAAATATAATACATTGAACGTATTTATTCTTTAGGAAGCAAACAAAATAATTTAGAATTATGCATAGAAAAAAAAACAACAAACAGTTCAAAATTGTCCTAATTCATTATTATATATTTTAAGTATTATGATTATATATTATATTATATTTATATTTCGATTCACAGATATCACAATAATAACACCTGTTGTGAGTAATTTTCTATCCTATATTTCCGACATAGCATACAAACACATAAAATTATAATACATTCAAATTGAGATATATTCATGTATATATATATATATATATATATATATATATATATATATAAATTTTATTAACTTTTTAGCCTTAAGCTAATTTGTTATTACTATTTATATAACGTGCGAAGAAAATCGAACGATCTTATCGTGATCGAACAGAGCTCGTATATTACGTTCAAAATTAAATATAAAATAACACACCGCTTTCATATATGTAGAGAGATTGCATAAAATGTACACGGTTTGCTTAAATAATATTCGAATATTTATATATTTCCGTTAAAATACTTTTTTTTCTATTATATTTATGTATATATATATATATATATATATATATATATATATATATATATATATATATGTATAAATGATATGCTATCTGAATAAAGCTCATTGGAGATGTATATTTGCGATTTCTTCGTTCGTTATAATATTATTTAGATAATATGAGGTTGAACTGAATTCATCTAATATTTTAATCATTATAATGCTTTGCTATTATTATTATTATTATTTTTTTTTGAAATGAATATTTCAAGAACGAAATTTACATATTGTATATATCATACTTTGTTCGCATTCTATTATATTCTATTAGTTAAAAATTCCTTGAATAATTCTATCTAACTATTTTTTAATGATCTTTACCGTATGTTATAATTAAGATATCATAAATTAAAAAAAAATTGGACTAATAAGTCTTTCCATATCAACCTTCATGCATTTTTTCCTTAGAAAAAATTTAATACCTCTTTAATATATTTAATTGTGGAAAAAATAAATAAATTTAATAAATAAGAGAACTATTTTATTTATCAAAAAATCGTAACATTAATAAACATATAAAATATTGTAAAATTATTCTACATTTTGACTGCTTTTACAAGTGGATATATGTATATAAAATTTACATATTTAGTACATTTAATATATATATATATATATATATATATATATATATATATATATATATATATATATATATAATAAAATCCACTTTCTCATTTTTTTCAATATTTAATTTAAAATATATATTTAATAGGTACATATTAATACATCGTCGCCAATAATCCATAAACTACAAGTATATATATATATATATATTTTTTAAATATCTTTCTTTTTCTTTCATACGAATGTGTCCAGTTTTTATGTCGTTCTCTTGTGCTGTATATTATTTTTTTGTTACAAGCCAAACTAGTTATTAATTAATTAATCATCAATCTTAACCTTGGTACAAAACGTATTCATATTTTCATTCGAACTCGATCAGATAGCGATCTTTTACGATCTAAATTGAGCAAAATGCATCTTGAAATCTAATCCAGTTTCAAGATCAACTTTTATGTATTGACTCTGTCAATTTTTATATAGATAAAAAAAATATATATATATATATATATATATATATATATATATATATATATATAAACCGCGTGATATATTAAGTTCGAATTTATGATGTGTAATGATAAAGTGGTATAAATATTTTTTTGCACATATTTAAAAAAACATATATATTTATATATTGACAATATAAATAAAGACACCTGTTTTTTAATAATATATATAACACTTGTTCTTTCTACGTTAATTTTTATTGTATCATAATTTAATTTTTACTGAAAACTATAATATATATGTATATTTTTAAATTTATTATTTTGTCAATCAATTTCACCATTGGCTTATTTACATTCTTTTCTTAATGATTTAGTTTGAAAAGTAATAAAATTTATTGATTGTATATAAAAGTGAATTTCTACGTATGATTAGGTAAAATTGATCGATAAAAAATAAATTTTATTAAATAAAAATGATTTTTCTATACAAATGTTAAGAAACAAATATATTAATTTTGAATATATTATATAATTTTTGAGATACTTTCGAGAATGTAATGTTTTTCTTTTCTCGTATTTTAAGTTTTATAAATCGCATTACTAATCTTTAAATTATTTTGAGAAAAATAATATTTTAAAATAAGATACGAGAATGAGAAATTATTTATATGAAAAAGACCTTGTTTTATAAATTAAAGGAAACGATGCTATAATTATTTTATCAATAAAGTATATATAATACAATATAAAATTTTAATTCATTTTTATTCAACGCATAAAAATAACTAAAAAATAAATATTATAAATTTACATATTTTTTCATATCGATTTCAATTATTATATATACATTTAATACGATATTTGATTTTAATAGAATCATTTGATCTATTTAAATACATTTCGAAATGTGTCTCGTTGCCAAAATTTAAAAATGATTTTAACTTATTTTTTTATTGTTATATCAACATTAATAACGCGAGTTGATGAATAGTATTTTGCGGGCGTCGTGCAAAATTTTAAATGTTGATTGATGTACCGAAAAATCAAGACGAACACGTCTTGAAAATTTATCATCCAAATTTCACTTGCGCTTTATATATATTTATATATTAATCTCAATTAATTTTCTTGATCCAGTTGTGATTTATTATAAAAAAAAAGTAGATCAATATATTTTTATTGATCTATCTGTACATGGTTCACTTGATAATGACAGCAAAATATAATATAATATAATGTTAAAAAAAACTTCTTATACAATATGTTTATGTTCAAAAAAAAAATGTACATAATCATGACGAAATATTGAAAAATTGCTTAAAGTTTTTGGACCGCAGTTTAAAACGACTGGCATTGTTGCATAATTTTGATATAAATGAAAATAGTAATTTAGTAAATAAAAAATGTTTTATTAATATAGTATTTAATCGGATTTTTATTATTAATATTTATTGATCAATAATATATTAAATGAAATTAAAATTAGAATTTGTAAATGTATTGCATATTTCAATTTTTCATTTATAAAAATTACATATTATATACAAGCGATAAATTTAATTAATTTTATTTTTATTTCTTTACTATTTTTTCTGAAAAAAAAATTAAATTATAAGAAATTATGTGAGAAAATTTAATTCTTAAAATTAAAAAACAATGTTCAGATCTATAGAACTAGAGTCCTATATTTTTTCTCATTTCGTAATATCAATAATAGACTATATATATATATATATATATATATATATATATATATATATATATATATATATATATATATCGAATATGATATATTTTTTTAATTGTTTGATTGAATCAGTATAACGTTCAGTACGAAATTCAATATAAATACGATCACACATTTTATTTTATTGATTATAAAAATACCGGCATGTGTAATTACGATCATTATTAGTACAAAAATGTTTGCGTACGACGATGGAAATAAAATAATAATAATAATAAAAATAAAAAAAAACATAACTAATAAACACATACTCGTGTAATTGCAAGCCGAGAAATATACTAAATAAATAACCATAATAATAAAAGAACAAGATATAATTCGTTCTAGATTCCCCGACACAGCAATAATAAATTATTAGGTAAAGTTTTTCATTTCACAACGTTTATTAAGAATTTAAAAGAGAGAAAAAAATTCTAATATATATATATATATATATATATATATATATATATATATATATATATATATGCATAAAAAAATCACAATAATGCAATATATAGTTGAATATATGAAGTGACGAGCGCCAAAAAAAAACTCGATTACACAATAATTCTTATTGCGAACGACAGGGAAAATTATATTTATAAGGGGCAGCGTGCACAAAAGTGAAGGGATTTGCATGATGTGGCGAAAATTATATCATTTTTATTCGTGTTCGCGTGATAACACTGTTGAAAAGTGCGACACGTGTCGCAGTTGAGCCCGAATAATACAACAACTCGAAGTTCGTCGTACATTGTATTGATTAGATGTTGGTGTGTTGTGACGTTTCTTTTAATCAGTGCGTGTTTTTTTTTAAATAATTACATTTATTTTCTTTAGATTATTGTAATGTATATTAATTTTAATTTAATTATTATATAAATTATCACGTATCAAAATTATATATAATATAATAAGCAAATAATATCTTATAAATTGAACGCGTGTTCAATTTATATGATATTATAATTATAAAATATATGTATTTTTTGTCATTTTCAATAATTGTTTAAATTTTACAGTTATATATTTATCAATTTTTACGTTAAAATTGTTATATAATATTTAAATGCTACACACATAAAAATATTAAATCTTTATGATTATAATTAGTTCGCATAAAATAGTTTAACTTGTCGAATTTGATCTAATTTAGCAACTGTAAAAAAAATACATGTATGTATAAAATAATATAATAATACAATGTATTATTTCATCGATATTATCAACTGTGTTATTATATTACACGATGAAAAAAATAATAATTTATATTAAAAATATTTAGGTTATGTAATGTTTACTTTCGACATCAATATATTTTTTTTATATATATATTTGCGCATATTATCAATATTATATAGCGTTATTTTATCGTAATATTTGAATATGTGTAATATATATTTTTTTTATTAAATAATAATTTAACTTGAATCGCGATTTTTTTTGCAATCGATCTAAAAATTCGTTGAAATGAATTTTTATTAAAGAAAAATGCATTGTCGAAAATATGCGATTATATAATATTATTATTTGGTAAATAGTGTTTATATATACTTCAAATCTATTTTTATTTGCAATTTTTAAAATTTAAATTATATAAATACATGTTTAATTTTAGCATATAATATACATTTAATGTAATAAAATCGTGCATATTAAATTTTTCATGTTTCATAACTTAAAAATTAATGATTTTATTAAAATTTATGAAAGAATACGAGTTTACATATAAAAATAAAAATTTTAAAAATAAAACATCTCAATAAATTTTAATAAATGACATTGTACCATTTATTATTACTTGCGCATTTCTCGATTACGAAACGAACCGTTATATCGTTAAAAAAAAACTTTTCATATTAAATAATAATAAACACGTATATTTTAAAATAGATTTTCATTCTTTCTATATAGAGAACAAACTTTTTTTCAGTGTCCAATTGTCATTTCTTTCTCGACACCATAAAAATTTCTATTTATATATATATATATATATATATATATATATATATATAAAGAAAACCGATTATCATTCAATAACGGTTTTTTACGACACACCGCATACGATCTTTTTTTTTATTCGCACTCGATTTATAATATTTATAATTTGAGAAAAATCGTCGTAATTTATTGCATAATATGGACCGCGTTCTCAATAGAGTTACATCAATTACGGCATTAAATCGCGACCTCTCTCAAGTCGATCGACATATGTATGATCTATGTCGTCGAAAATTAATCATAGAACCGCAAAAAACACACACACACACACACATTAAATAAATTACGCTGAATAATAATAATAATAATAAAAGAATTAGCTACGAAGAATCAAAAGTACGAGTCAAAAAGATATGCAAAGACGTGAGAAAAAAGATCGAATCAAATCAATAATAATAATAAATAATATTATATATATATATATATATATATATATATATATATATATATATATTTGCTCTACATTCGAGAATAATAAACCGGGTTTTGAACGTTGTTACGTCAGTGGCGATTAATTTTTGTATAACGTTGCAATTAGTATTATATTGCATATATAAAAAAAAAATTAGATGGTGTTTAGTTACACTTTTTTTTTTCTCAAACAACGTCGACAACATTAAAGATGAATTATAAATGTTATAGTTTTATTAATAAAAATCTAATAATTAGATATTTTTTATTCTTATCAACGTGCCGATCGAACAAATAATGTTTTAATATTATAATTATGTTCAAAATATTGCATACGATTTGCTGTTATAAATTTAATTACAATGAAAATATAATATTTATTATATTTAATATAATTATCGTTTCAAATTGTATTTATTATATATCAGAAAACATAATTATATAATATTGGAATTTTTAATATTCGTCGCTCATCGGTTAACAGACTTCTAAGAAATACAACAAATCTAACTTTTTTTTATATGCAATTAATAAATAAGTACATCATTAATGTCGCAATTATAAACTGACACCGGTAATGTATTAAAATCGTTTAATAACTTTAATTGCATGTATATATTATTTTATACTTGTTTTAAACGTAATACATAATATCAGACGATTGTGAAATTTTTACATTTCAATATGTATAATATTATGAAAACTTAAACTTATTAATAATTTTATAGTTATTTATGTTTTTTCAGTTTATTTATTTGTATTGAAAAAGATTTATTTTGCTCAATATCAAAAGAAAATTAATTGAAAAAAATATTTCATAATTTCAAGCTATACACAATATTATTTTTTAAAGATTGTATAAAAATAACAAAACAAAAAATAGGATAGAACTAAAGAAAATACTGACAGTAGTAAAATATTTTCTAGTTTATTATTATAAGTCGCAATTATTCCAATTTTTATAAATTAATGCGAATTTAAATAGTTATGCTAATTTTTCGAATAAAAACATCATTTAAAAGGATTGACTTCGTTTAGAAATGCATTTATTTTATCATAATTTTACTGAAAATATTGATTATTCAAATTCAGTTCAGTTCAATATTTCTCTGAGAAAACTTGATCGATTTCGTAACATTTAGAATTACTTATAAATTGTTCTTATTGAAATAATACAGTTATAATAATATTTTTCTAATATACTATTTATATTTTAATTGTTTTATTGACAATGTATAACGACAGCTAAAATATTTACCCACCCTTATTCTAGAGCAAATTAAAATGTGCATCACTCAATCATATTTCAATGTTATATATATATATATATATATATATTGGTGTGTGTGTCAGCAATGTTACTTTATTATTTTTTCTTAAAAATGTTCAATTAAATCGTAAATGCAAGGGCAGTCGTCACCGAGGGCTAAAAAGCGTAATTGTGTCATTTTATTTCCAACAATTTTCAACACGAAAACGGACTATAATGAGTAACGATAATTAATTTCGATTACTGGCACACATAACTCTCGTTAACATTTGCATTAATTGAGTTAATTTACGTCTTTATAAAGTGATTGACGAAAAAAATAAATAAAAGTGGAGCCAATATATATATAGATATATATATATATATATATATATATATATATATATATATATACATCATAATAATTGCGAGTTATAATCTTTACAGTGATAAAACTATATTTAAAAGCAAATAATCCATACGAGTCTTAAAAGAATTGAATTTTTTATATTATATAATTATAAATTCATAACATTGTTTCCAAATATGTTAATAATATAGCGTAATTTAAAAAATAAATTTTGTAAAATAAAAAATATCGTCGATATATATATATATAGAAATATATAATTCAATGTAATAATTTACTGTCAACATATTATTAATTAATATATTCGAGTGCATTGCGAATCAATTTATCCATATTATAACGATTAATTGAAATGACGACGTGTCGAATTACAATAAAACACGTATAATCAAGGTTAATTTGTAAGGAAATGACTGTCGATTTTCCGACGTATTTTTCCGGATGTTATCGATTAACAATTTCCATTCGTTAAAAAAATATTCGATCGATTATTTTGCCAAACACGCGGAAATATTTGTATACAAACAACTTGTATATAAAGTATTTGTGTAATAACATATTATATGATTACTTTTAATTTATATGGTTCTCTTTCATAGAGAATCCTCTTTTTCACGTGGTAAAGATAGATTTCAATTTACGCGGATTTTTATACAGGATTATTTTCTTTTATTTTTTTACATATATCAATCTAATTTCTAATAACACACACACACACACACACGAAATATTTCAACATAATTTTTTCGAAACTTGATAAAAATTGACGAATTTTATCATCGTCATCAAATGGTATTAGAAAATAACGTCAAATAAATTATGATAATTTTCTAACATTTTCTATGATATGTAACGTTTTCTTTGATAATAATACGTTTCCGCGAAAACGAAGGTCATTGATATAATAAATTTTAGAAAAATGGCCTTTAGTATAATTTATATTTTATTTTAGCTGGTTATGATTTAAAAATTCTGCTATGAATATATATATATATATATATATATATATATATATATATATATATATATATATGTAATATGTACTTTCGTTTTTATGTTGTATTATAGTATTTTGTTCTAATTTGTATAATATTTTTAATCATTTGGAAAACATAAATTTTGATCACTGTTTTCCGGTTCATAAATTTTTGAATTTTACAAAAAGTTCTATATTATTACATAAATTAAAAATTTTATATATTTGTATATCGTATTAATCATATTATCGCGAGTACAATAACCTTTTTTATTTCAGTTTTTAGGTGTATTATAAAATTTTATAAATTTTGAATTTTTTTACTTGTTAACTTATAAAAGACGATAAAAAATTATTTTATGAAAAAAGGAATAGAAAATATCTTTAAATCCAATAGAATGAAATCTTTTCTCTCAAACAAAAAAAATGATTTGTATAAATATTTCTTTATATAAATATTTTTAAATATTTGAGATTCATCGTCATATTCTGAATTTCTTATAATTGTACGATATTTAAAACAATAAAGAAATCAAAACGCTTTATATATATTAAATTTGCAATATAAAAGTTGCCGAAAAAAAATAAAATAAGAATAGACATTTTACTATTCTTTAATCCTGCACACGCACACACACACACTAAATTTGTAACGAAATATCGGTCGTATCAATTTATCACGCCCTCGTATTTTTCAATTGCTCACGACGTAATAAGAACTAATTTTATTATATTTCCTTCTAACGTTTTCACATTAGTTCTATTTATTTATTTATATATTTATATGGCCCGAACATTATGATCGTTTTATATTATTATTATTATTATTATTATTATATATATTGATATATTTTTTTTTGTGATTTTGGCAATCGATTTCTCACACACTTAAATAAACGGCGGAACGATTTCGTTCTTGTCGTTTCGTAATAAGAAATAATAATATGGATCGGAAAATAATCGTATTCGATCGATTCGTCGAGGTGCTTGCATTCCATTATTTATGTAATGATCGAAAAGCTAGTTTCGATTTTTCAATATGCTATATTATTATTATTTTCGTGTACCATTTTTGCGCTAAAAAATATCGCTTTTTTTTTTTGTTTTCATCCGATCGTCAATGTCGATCGTTTTTGAAATGCATCGTGCGATTTTTATCGTTATCTTAATACGCTATCTGCGGTCAGATCGTCATTTATTATTATTATTATTATTATTAATCTTTATGTTATTATAATACGTCGTTTTCGTTAATGATACATTATTTAGATTTTATACGATAATATTCTATAATTTTGTAATATTGTAAAAAAAAAAAAATTGTATAAATGTAAAGTGTCATTAAACTATTACTAAATTTATAAAATCTAAAAGGTCGCATAAAAGACATATAAATGATATTGTTAATTTTGGATTAAATTATTATAAATCTGATTAGATTCAAATTATATACAGTAAACTTTCGCGGTTCGTTTATCACAGACTCGTTATTTATTTTTATAAAATATCGCCGTATTTTTAAATGTCTGTTTAAAATTACATATCTAGGTTTAAGAATAAAGAAAATGTTTTATTAAAGACTTAAAATAATGCATTCATACTAAAATAAATATAGTACGCATATTTTCACTTATCGCGGACATATACAGTATAACGAAGATAATTAAGGAAATATGAAAGGATTATTAAAGATTTTTGAGTAGAATTAGTATAATTATCAAAATAAATAATATAAATATGATGTATGTACTTCGTGAATTTTCACATATTTTCCGATTGTTCTTGAATTTAAAATATTATTTTTAAACAACGATAAAATAATTATTTTCGATTAATCGATTTTATTTTCGATCGAAACACTTTTACAACAAAATGTCGAACGATCAATGTGAAAATGGGGGAAAAAAAAAAAAACAGCGAAAACCTCGACCGTGCACAGCGTCGTCAAAAAAAGGTAAAAACTCCTTCATGAAATATACATTCCTGACGATTGATTCGTAAGAATTCTTATGTATCGGATGCTAAATTGGCAATTTAATTTCGTAATACACATTGATTTTTATGGCGATGATGTCAATTTCATCTTACGTTACGAGTATATTATATCCTATGCACTCGTTTTAGTAAAAATGTACATTTATTATATATATATATATATATATATATATATATATATATATATATATATTTATATGACGAAAAATTATATACAACAGTTAACCCAATATGATAATTTACGCTCTAACATTATCATTAGAAAATATCAATCATTATATACGATATACCATATAATAAAATTTTATTTGGAAACAATATATTTTTTTAATATTAACAGTATTGAGTTATCAAATATTCGCCGAACTTGTAACCCGTTATAATAAATACTAAATAGACGTTTTATCAATTCGTTCATCTCAGATATTAATATCGATTGTTAACATTTTTATTAATATTACAAAATATCGTTTTTATTATGTATGCAAAATGTTAACATTTAAATTTTTGACGAAAAAAAAAATCAAAAACATTAGTAAAACTGTATACACATATGCAAGCTGAACGTGCAACGAACGTTTTCAATTAAATTTAATTAAATTATTAATTAAAATCAATTTTTATACATATATTATTGTGATCTTAAATATTTATAAATTATCCAAATTACAGATTCACTTGTATATATACATATATCACAATCATATGTCATCGCACAGTTTAATGACACATTAGAACGATTGTATTTTTTTTTTTCAATTATATTCGATTTCATGTCATTTAACCCTAAGTTATTTCGCCAATTATCAGAATCGAGTGAATTACGTGAAAGGGAAGTCGCCTATGGCCATGGACTCGATGCCGGTCATGTATTAGTTGCAGAAAGGTGAACGTGCACATAGAATATATATATATATATATATATATATATATATATATATATATATATAAATAAATAAAAGAAATATATGTGCACTTCTTAACTGTGCACGAGAACCAGATCTTTTAACATCTGTTCATACGTATGCCTAATTTTAAGTGACGTTGTGCAATAATAAATAGATGAAATACTTACGTGTGTAATAATGTAACGAATGGAAAATGCATTGTGTGTAATTTGTTAACGTTAAGTAGGATTGTTTTTTTTTTTATTTTATTTTCATTTTCTGTTTTAAAACAGTTCGTTAGTTAGTTAGTAAGTATATTTTTTTTTTTTGTATATGCGACGATATAATAGTATCGATTTTGTTCTGTTGTATTTATTTTTCGATTTATTAAAATTCATACGAGTTGTTTTATTTTGAAAATTGTGTGTTTGATTTATAATTGTAATTTCTTTGATTATAATAATATAGCATGTTACTGCTTCCTTAAAACACTTACCATTCACATTATTACGATTGCAAATATATTATTAAGAATATCTAAGATTATATTTTTAATATCATATTTTAGCGAATTTATACATTTTATATATATATATATATATATATATATATATATATATATATATATATAATATTAGCAAAAATTAAACCTGTTTATAACGAATGCGATATTACTAGAAAGAGTGAATGTTAATAAAATATCAAAATAATATTACGTTTTATCATGTAATATTTTATTACTTAATAATTATGATGATTCCTTCATATCGACAATTCGATTTTCTTTTAATATTATATAATAAATTTAGGACAAACGAAATTTATATTTTGTTAATGATTAATTCTTATGAATTAATATAAGTTTGCTAAAATTATGTTACATATAAGAACTCTAAATAATTATACCTGTAGTTCGATATTTTTACTTACATAAATATATACTATGATAATAATAATATAAAAAAGGGAAACAGACAATATATATATATATATATATATATATATATATATAATAAAATCACTTTCGCCAGCCGTTCCAAACAATGGGGGTCACGTTCTCGTGCCTACAGTTGAGCGTCGCATATTTGAAAACACTTCTCTCATTAAACGATTCATAATTCAAATCGATTCGCATTTTGCATTCGAAAAACGTATCTCGAAATTGTCGGCGTCGGCGTCGACAAAAATTATGCATGATTTCGATTTCATTTTTCATATCTACTTTATATATATATATATATATATATATATATATATATATATATATATATATCGCGAATGAATAAAAATATTCATTGTGTTAAATTTCTTGTCAACAGAGAACCTTGTATATCAAGTATAAGATAAACTTTAATGGAGTTGATCTAGTATATAGTGACTAAATGACATTTTTAAATTTAATAATTATCAAGTTTTATATATATATATATATATATATATATATATATATATATAGATTTTATTTATTTATTTTTTTGTTGAAAATTAAAAAAATATATTTAATATAATATAGAAAATGCGTAATTCTATGATTTATTTAAAAGAGAAACAATTTTTTATTATTATTATTATCAAATAAATTGAAGTTTTTTTTTCATCAATTGTTTTAAAAGTGAATATGTTGTTTTTTGTTTTGTTTTTTTGTTTTCGTGATTGCTTTAATGGCGAATCTGATTTACGATCGAAACTCTCGCATTCTCATTTTGATCTACGATTACATTCATTGGATATGTAATAAAATAAAGAAGCAGCAATGGTGAGAAGGTTATATTATATCTTCAAAAAAGTAAATAAATCACCGTTTGCTATCAACGCTTTTTGAGGGACTTGACCTCTCTTTTGACAATTATATACCTTGAAGCATTTTTTTTTTATTTTATTATTATTATACACAATTCGTATTTGCGACTTTTGAATGATATCTCTATTTACTATCCACGAATATGTTAATACTTATATGTATTTATCAATCTAAAAATCGTATATTATTTATTATATATAATTTTTATATGATCACATAAAACAATTCGAAATGATATTATAAAACTGCTGACAATATTAATTTAAAATTAACTTTTTACTTACATTTTATATTTATTTAACCGAGTATCATTTAATAAGTACATCATTTAATTAATATATTTTTATTATTTAAAAGAAAAACAACTATATTGAATATATAGATATTGTAAATTTAATCTAAGAAAGTGTCGGTTTAGGTTTAGTTTTAGAGTTTTAATAATATAATACACCCACAAACTCCCCCCCCATACATACATATATATATATATATATATATATATATTCCTCTACTTTCACTGAAATTGTTTGGAATATACGAGAACCACAGATTTGGTATGAAAATTTCATTTCGAACGTTTTGAGCCAATTACATTTTTGCCGGTGATGAATGGCATGCCTCAAGCTATACCTCGGTTCACTTCCTATTTAACATTATATATATATATATATATATATATATATATATATATATATATATATATATATATATATATATATACAATATGCGTGTGTCTATAAATGTATAAAAATAAATATTAAAAGATAATGATGTTTTTTTTTATAAATAATGAAATTTATTCAATAAATATTAAAATTTCTTATTTTTATATAATAAATTGACTTTATATCGATTAAATTATTATTAATTTAATATAATTGTTTAAATTGTCCGATTGTTTAATATTATCAACTTTTTAATTTTCACTATTATTAATATAGAAATTTAAATGATGCACGAATAGAAAAATTTGTTACGTTTCGCACATTGCATTTACGTTAATTAATTTTTGCGTGTTTTAAACGTGAAAATTATATGTAACATTTTGATTACGGATCAAATTGATATATATCAAAACGTTAATTAATGTTTCCGTTTAACACGTAAACGCATAAAAATTACAATCATCGTCGTTTATAAGCGCTTAATTTTATTTTCCGGAACATTTTTCGTAACAAATTATTTCCGTCGTAACGAAATTTTTCCGTTTATCGGCGCGAATTTCAAAGATCAAACGTTCACACATACCGACTTTCTGTGACACATAAATAAATATTATCGTATTGAAATATAAATTAAAATTACGCAACGTTTCTGCTTGATTTAAAATTTTCTTCATAACATTCATTATGTCAATGTTCTAAATGTAGGAAAAATGCAAAATATCAATTTAAAATTCGCTATTCGTATAAACAAAAAAAAAAAAAAATACAAACATATTCTAATGAACAACTATATATGAATACAAAGCGGGAGAGTTGTCATAGTTGATAATTGCGCGCACTTGTACCCTTTGTCGATTTTAGTTAGAAATGCACGAAGCATACTTTATATATATTGATTGGACGGCCGTTCGACCGGAAACGGTTAAAAGTGAAATTTATACCGAAACGACTTGCGCAACATCGCGGTTCAATCGAACGCACGTAATTGCACTTATGACACTTTTGTTGCTCTCGTTGTTGTGATTTTTTTTCTCTTATTTTCTTTCCTTTTCTTCTGTTTTCTTTTTTTTTCATTGGTCGCCATTATGCACGACGCATAATTCCGTTTTTTTAATGTTAACCGAAAGCCTACGATATCGTTGGTGGTCTACGCTAACTGTCATGTAACGCCTCAATATAATTGTGATAATGTTCTATAAAATTATTTTGATTATTCAATGTTAAATAATATTATATATTACTTATTATATTATTATAAAATTTAATTAATCATGCTTTAGAACGAACACTGCTCGAATATGAAGTGGTTATTGTACTATAAAACGATTTATATTTTTATGATTTATTCTAAACACATTTATTATATTTAAATTCATTATCGTATCGCTATTGATTCTGAAATAAAATTTAGAAATATATAAATTATACAATTTATAAATTGAAAATGTTGAATTTTAAACATTAAAATCAAACAAAATTATCCCATTGTTGCATTTTATATAATACACATTATAATTTTTTAGTGCATATGTATATAAACGTAATTTCGGCTTCGTTAGTTTCTAAAACAACATATATAAAATATTTTTTTTATTCTTAATAAAATTTATTTTTAATGTATATGACCTCAGTCTTTAATTAAAAGATTATATTATATGATATAACATGTACATATTTTTAATATATTATATATATCTTTGTTTTTGTTTCAGGTAGGAAATTAAACGTCATGATTCATTTTTCCCACTGTATCAAAAAAATTGCCAGAAATTCAATAATTAAAGGTACCATTATATTTTTGTTTAATTTACATATAAATATGGGACATTTTTCTCACAATATCCGTTTACAAATTGACTATTGAATTTAAATTTTTGCTCCAAAAAAAAATAATAATAATAATAAAAACCAAAAAAAATATACATAGTAAAATATCGTTTATGTTATACGCCAATTATTGATCGTAATTAACAAAGTTAATTGCATCATAGCGCTGTTATTTCTTTATTATTTTTTTGTATCGCTTTTTATATCGGGGTGTTACATGTGATTAATTTTTTTTGTGATATAAAAATTTGTAATATTGTATTTCATAACATAATATTGAATTGAATCAATGCGTACAAAGTTCTTTTTTTCTTTCTTTCTCTACTGCTATTTAGATGGTTTAAAAAGTAATTCTTTACAAAAATATTACTCACCAGTTTTGCAATTAATTTGTTATCTAAGTGAATGGGCTTGGATAATAAATCGATTGCAAAAATTAAAGGCATTCGTACGTTACTCAATTGACATCCGTGATAGCTCAGTTGGTGGTATGTTTATTTAATATATTATACAGCATATCTCAAGTTTGAATCTCAAAAAAAAAATAATTATCAAAAAAAAGCAATATATTCTGTAATTGAATATTCGCCGTAAAACTAAAAATTCGACTCTATTAACGATTGATGAAATATTTTTATTTATATACATATACTAAAGTTTATGCATAGATCATGAAAATTCACATTAATTATATTTTCAAAATAAAATATTATTGATTTTTAAAATTTTTTAAGGTATAAATATGCGAAGGTTGGACATAAAATTGACGACTCGGCATCCAACCTTCGCTCGATAACTCAATATTAAAAATATACTATATCTCTCTTGATATAGTATATTAAATATTGTTAAAAATCATAATTTAAACGTTCTCTATTTTTTACTACATATAAAAATATACAATAAATTGATCTTTAAATTAATTTTAGTAATTATACTTAATACATACTTTATGATATAAAATGTATAAATTATTCGAATAACATATCAATGTCACTTAATAATACATAGTAATATATTAAAATTGACATCTTAAATATCTTCGTAGAAAAATATAAAATAGCTAAATGTAAAATTTGGAACTCATTTTTTTTTCTTGTTAGTTATACATATGTATATAAAATTCTGATTTATTATTAATTATTCATAGCATGTTTTATAATATTATTTTAACATATTCCGCATAAAACTTTTTAATATTCAATACATTTCAGATTACATATTTTTGAATTTGTATTCACGATTATTTTAATATTTATCATTTTTAACGAGTTAATAATAATTTTCGGCGACATCCAATTAGACAATATATACAATATAAACGTGATAAGTGCGTTCGTTGCTTACATTTTTATAACATCAATAAAATGTAAATCGCCAAAGCTTTGTTTATATTAAAAATATTTTTCGAAATTCGTAGTAAATATTCATATATAATAAATATATAGTTTATTCAAATAAAAAAAAATATTAATAAATTGAGTTTCTAATCGATAACTGCAATATTTTATTTTCATTTAAGAAAAATCTTAAATTTATAATGCAGATTAATTCATCTTATATAGAAAATAATGTTAAACGATTTTTATTAAAAATATTAAATCTGTATCTATTCATTTTAAATGATAAAACATCTTTTAATTTTTAAACAAATATCAAATATACTTATATGAAGTTGATGTTCTTTTTTATAAAGATTTCGTTATAAAATTGAAGGAAAATTCATCTTTTATTGACAGTTTATTTCTTCAATAACAATTGCTTAATATTTCTAAATATCTCTAAAACAGATGTTAATTCATGCGGAAGGCACTGAAAAATCACTGAAAAAATCACTGAAAAGGCACTGAAAAAAATTATTTTTCCGACAGAACGTGTTGTACGATAAATAATACAAAATTAATTAGTAAAAGAATATATAATAAAATTTAATTAATAATTAAAAAATAATAATGACAATTTCTATATAAATTCGATTACGAAAACTGCGTGGCTAAAATTGACACAATTTATTCGCTTATCATTCTGCTTTTATTTTATTTTTTTAAACACTCAATCGATCTGCTCTTAAAATGCCATTCGGACCATTAACCTTTTTTACGTTTATATTGCTGAATATTAGTCAACATATCCTTGAACTTTACATGAAACGCTACGTGAATATTGTTATATTATATAACGCAATTGAAGACGACCGCTTTCGTTTCACCGCGATCGTTCATATTATCGCAAATAATAGTAATGAAAAAAAACTTCAATTATAAATACGGAGACGAAAATGATTATATATATATATATATATATATATATATATATATATATATATATATATATATATATATATTTATATATTTATATGGTGAAAAAAAAGTGTAATGTCTGTTTTCCAATCGCCCACGTTTAACATGAACCGATTTAAATTCGACCAGGATATCCAGTTTTGACAACAAACAACAACAACAACAAAAAACACCATACACATACACAAATATATTTAAATCAATGAAGCTTTTAAAGCGAAAACTAATGAGACAATAAATCTTGTGAATTTATCAAGGTTGACCTGTTCGCATTCGAGACAAGTCGATTTCCCAAAGAGATCCAACAATGAAATTATTCACGGTTTAAAAGGCTGGAAAAAAATATTTATATATATATATATATATATATATATATATATATTTTTTTTCTTTTAACTCATTGTAGTTAAACAGTTTCCTTCTTCTGCTGTTAAAATTTTTTTTTTTCACTAAAGCCACTTAAATTATTATTGTTTTTTTTTCTTCTACACACTTCATCTCGGTCTAATATTGACGAGTGGTCCGTTATGTGAAAAAAATAATTAATACACGGGAAAAATGGTAAACGTGAGAAGAATGTTGGTATTGTCATTTTTTTCCATTTTCGATTTGCGTCGTCCGTCGTTACTATTTATATGTTTTATAAGAAAATGTATAAATAAACGCGTACGACTTTGAAAAAAAAATATAAATATATTTTCGTGGCATTGCGCGATTCAATAAAAGTTTTCAAATGAAGTACATCTTGATCGGAAGTCGATTTTCTTTGTTTTAATTTTATTATTACGCTATTATGAGTCGATTAAGTCGTTATTTTGATTTAAATCGGTATTATATAAAATAATATAGCGTTTGATAACATTTTAACAATAATACGAATGCGAGATGTTTTAATGCAGACAAAATTTAATCACAATTTAAAAAAAATTCAATTCATTTTGCCTGATATTGACATATATTTTTATTTATAAACCATAATTTTTTTGATTATTTTAATTAATTTTTGATGATAGATATTTTTATTAATAAAAATTATACTTTTTCGATAACATTTTATAATAATATTAATTATTATTGAAAATTTATTTAAGATTTGAGATTTAGTTAAAAAATATATATATTTCTAAATTGTAATCTTTGAAATTTCATGTTTTTATATTATAAATTCAGCTTTATATGCACAATATTATTAAATTTAAATCATGAAAATTATAAACAATAATTTAAAAACATACCGATTTCTAATTCTTATTAATTGAAATGATCATTATAATTAATTAATTAAATAAATAATGATTTTTCTAGATTTATATTTAAAATTAATTATTGTATTCGATATTAAATTTTCAGATATTTATATCAACGGAATATTTTTAAAATTAAATAATATCTTTCATACAAGTTATATTTTAAAATTGATATCACTGATTATCACATTATTATAATATAGATTTATTTAATTACATTAAACAAATTTTAAAAATTTAGATTAATTAATTTCATCTGGAATCGATCTTTTCATTTTTTATTGCATTAAGAAGTAATAATTTGAATATATGATATTTGAATTATTCAAACAACAATAATTATTTTTAAAATTATGACTTAATTTTATGACAAATAAGTATATATATATATATTTTTTTTTTAATTTAATGAATATATTTTTTTACACTTCTAAGTCGTGCATATAAATTAAATATTATTTCATAATTTACATTCCATTATATATATTTAGTGAAATCTTCCTGAATATCGCACTGTCTTTTTTTTTCAAAAGTTCGATCACGAAATATCAATTATCAACGTGTGCTCACATATAATTGTATTATTAAATCGATTTTTAATGTAATGATAATTAAATTGCGCAAGAGCTCAATATATATATATATATATATATATATATATATATATATATATATATATATATATATATATATATATATATATATATATATATATATATATATATATATATATGGTTTAAAACACGAGAGCTGACCGGTTTTTGTCGATCATAACATCTCATTTTAAATGTCAGCCGAAGATGAAATAATATGGACGAAATTGAGAAAAAACGCGCATTATTCAAGATGCATATTGAATTAATGATATAAAAGATCGATTCAATTAATATTTTATTGAAATTAAAATTGTTATTATATACATTTTCGTGTACAAATAAAAAAAATCAATTAAATTTTACTCATTTATTTATGTATGCGCTAAATAAATTCGTCAGTATGAATTACATTATACAATGTTGACATTATTTTACACGCACTAAAAAATGCGCACTATAACAATTATCTAATAATATTACGTTATGAAGAAAAATAATAATAAAAAATCGACATTATTAGGAAAATATAGATTGAAATAATATCATGCGTTGGTCATCATCGGAAATAATCTGTTGTTATCCTTGAATTTGAAGATCTTATTTTTTTAATCATGACATTTTCGATGCGGCCTTATTATCAATTCATTTTTATTGTGCGTTATTCATTGTATAAATTTATTACATTTAATCATACCTTTACCTTTTTTTTAAGCGTGTAAAATACTTTTTGGACATTAAATTTATTCTTTGATCAGATAATTTCGCACTTTTATATTCAATTCTTAATTTATTGTTTTACAATTAATTAAAAAAAGAAACGAATCGTTACTATCTTTTCCTTATTGTATTTTAAATAAAACGTTTTCTAACAATTAAATAAAGGGTGCGATAGTTTGATTCGACTTGAATGTATAATTTTAATCAAACATTAGTATTTCTTTAACATCGAAGATTAACTATGATAGCAAGTGAAATTATTAGAAAGTAACAAGCAATAGTTATAAGAATGCTGTTATGTTATGTTACTTTTTTTTATTCAATTCTATCCCTGTAATTTATATAAAGTATTCGAAGATTTCGTAACAATATATATGTAAAAGTGAGGGTCATTCGAAAAGTTATGCGATAAGTTCTGCTCCAAATATTCCTGATGTTTTTCGAATCGTTTGCAATATAACGCGCTTCTTTATAAATAGTGTCATAAATTTGATACAATAAAAAATATTTTAAGTTTAAAAAATATTCCAAAATTATATCACTTTCTAAATCATATATATATTAATAAAAATCTATATACGATTTATATTATAATATTTATTCAATTCGATTTTCTGCTAATCAATTATATTTAAAATCGTTCGAGTTGTAGCATTGTTCGTGACATAGTGAGATTTTTTATTATTATAGAATTTTAGACAAATTCAGCGATGCTAATCGATCTGAAACGATTTAATCGCATTTTCATCGTCTTTGTCTGAAACAACATTGACATAGATCGAAACGAATTAAATATTTTAAACTTCCTCGAGTTCAAAATTTATTTCTGTATTAAATTAATTACACTTGCTTATATATTACAATTATAACATATAAATTTATCTCCTTGAAATTTTCCCTTCTATAGTTTAAAATCTAACTCTTTATTTATAGGAATATACATTTAATATATTACAAATAAAATCATTAACATTTCATTATACAATTTTTATATATGTAAAAAATTAATTTAAAAATATAAAAGATAATTTAAGTAATTTTATTTGTTTTTGTTTATTTTTTTTTTGTATTTAGAATAAAATGATAGTCAGTATAAATAAAATATTATTTGAAACATGACTATTAACTTAAAAATTTAAACATAATGACTGCATTGAATAAAATATTTAATTATATTAAAAAAAATAATTATATAAATTATAAAACACACACACGTATATATATATATATATATATATATATATATATATATATATATATGTAATATGTACTTTCGTTTTTATGTTGTATTATAGTATTACTCGAATAAAATCAATGAATTGATTTGAAAAAAAATTTTTTTTTCGCGCCGAGCCAAAAGGTCACGTTATTGCAATTATTGACATTTTTTACTTTACGGCTAATTATATTAATTGTAAGATTTATTTTTTATAAGGTCGAAAACACCGACAAAGCAATTAAATAAATATATGAAATATGAAAGTAACATTTCCAACTCGTACACAAACACGTATTTATTTATTATTACCAATAATTATAAAATATTAAGCGTAGAAACAATACATTGTACATTTATAGTGACAATTTTATTATATATATATATATATATATATATATATACCATATATATATATATATATATATATATATATATATATATATATATATATATTTAAATCTTAAAAGGCTTCTAATTTATATTCTATTAACACTTTTATCTAAGGTCGGAGAGTCATTTCCAAAATTAATGACTACATCTTTTAAAATGTTATATATATATAGATATATATATATATATATATATATATATATATATATATATATATATATATATATATATACATTTTGTGTGTGTAGTTTTCAGAATATATATTTGTAGATAATATTTAAATATGTAATGTAAATTGATAAAATCTCTAATTCAATAATACTATAATAAATAATTACTTTAATATAACACATAATAAAATGTGCATAAAAAAAAAGATTAAAATTTAGCTAAAATAATAACATTAAATCTCTGAATAAAATATATAATTAATATAATTCAGTTATAATCCGAAGGATTTTCGCACATTGCATAGAATTATATAAAAAAAGCATTCCATTAAAACTCCGAATCCGAAATAATTATTTGATTCTCAATAAATTTGCATTAATAAGAACGGTTGTTTGTGTCAGAATTAAGCCTATAAAATACGATTTTCATTTTATCGCATGAATTTTAAAGACGCTATTATATTTTTAAATCTTCGCACATATTACAACATGATCTCATTTTAAAGCTTTTAGTTCGAATTCACCCTTTCTTTTTTAACACTTAAACAATTATATTATATTATATGGAAATTCTTATCTAACTATTGATTTATTGCAATATAAATATTAATCACAACGATTGAGAACCACAGCTCTCTTAAATAGTCACGAAGTCGCCCAGATATATATATATATGAGCAGAAAATGAATTTACATTGCAAAAACGTATATAGAACGAAATAAAATCACATGTAATATATATATATATATATATATATATATATATATATATATATATATACAACTAGACAATATTAATAAATTGATAGGTTTCACCACGGAATAGGCTTAAAACGGTGGTTTTAAATCAGCGCTTGAATTTCATCATCGACTTTTCCTATGTGTTCTAAATATGTCGATTCACCGTATAAAACGACATTACTAACTCGATATAATAAATGTATGCAGATAAAACGATTGAATTGCATTCGTAACGAGCAAAATTACGTATTATAATACGGTGTTTTAAGAACGTTATGCGAAATTTTGTATTGGCGCAATTTCTGATATACGATCTTACGCCGTATTATAAAATATAATTTATTGAAAATTCTAATTAAACGTTTAATTTGCGACGATGTATAAAATCGAATGATTGTATTATATATTAAAGATTAAATCCACATTATACCATATACATTTTTAATTATTATCATGTGTTTTTTTTTAATATTGCTCATTAGTATTTAAATCATCTTTGAATCGATGATGCATTTATATTAATCTTTTCACATCTTTCAATCTCATATAATAATGGAAATTTAATCTAACGATATACGATTAGTTTTCTTCCAAATAATAGACAAGATTCTTTATTTGGTTCTCTTTTTTAATTTTAGATCATAAAAGAATGGATTAAAATTGGTTTAGATTAAACAAATCTTTTCCTGAAATATTTATTTTTTAATAAATGCATGAAAAATTGACAATTTTTCGTGTATTATAAAATCATCAACTTGATTCTCTCTTCAGAATCAATACATTTTTTGATAATTAAATTATATATTTTATATCTTAATATTTTACTTTAAATAAAACAATGTTAAAATCCTTTCTTTTTATAAAATATTTAATTTGTATATGTAAAGTGAAATTTATCTATATAAAGATGAATTTTAAAGATAAAATTATATACAAAATCTTATATATATATATATATATATATATATATATATATATATATATATATATATATATATATATATATATATATTAAGAGAACAAACGCATTCAACTTACCGAGCTTGTATAATATATAAGTAGGCGATGTTAACCACAAAGCTAATAAAAATATCATATATAAATACTAATATCTATAATTTAAATAAGTATGTATATATATATATATATATATATATATATATATATATATATATATGCTCCATTTTAAATAAATGTTACTCGAATTTCTCTATACTTTTACTCTTTCTCTCATAACGAAATAATTGATCTGATTCACGCTTCCTGCCATTATAGATTTATTATCGGTTATCCGATACAGAACACAACTTTAATTGACGATTATTCAAATCGCTTTCCGTCGTTAGAAAATAATTACTCAATGCTATTTCTCGATATACAATTTTTTTTTGCATATCGTATTGTGACGTGGGGCACTGGTTTTTATATATTTTTTTTGTCCAACGCTTGTTATTGTAATTGTACCAATTCAATTTTTACACGATAGAAATAATCACAATTTACTCATATATACAATTAAAAATAGGCGGAAAAATAATGTATATGTATATATAAATTTAAGAGAATTGTCAGTTGTGTTTGCATGATCTTGACTAATCGAAGTGAGTGTCTAAAAGCGTAAAATTGATAATTAAATGTCTGCATAAAAACACATAAACGACGGTGAGAACGAATATAATAAAAATTGTAAAGCGTTATTTTTTATGCGCTTAAATAGTTTTAATAATAATAATATTGAAATTAAATTCAAATACATATATATATATATATATATATATATATATATATATATAATTTTTTTGTATATTTTTTTATAGTTTGAAATTAACCTCCTTCTTCATATTAATTCATAATATTTTGTATCTCTTATTTCTATCTAATTAAAATCGAATCAATTACACCATAGTTTTTCTTATTCAACAATCTATTGAATTACGAGGAATTTATTTAATATTAAAAAAAATATCAGTTAAAAACTTACAAATTTACATATTTAATATATTTTTGGAAAAAATATATTCTTAAAATTGATATTTTTAATATCATTTTGATAATATACAAGCAGAAATATAAATTTAAATATTCACGGTCAACTCAACAATAGCCAAGTAAACATAACTTCCAAATTAAATATTTAACTTATTAAAATTTTGAAAGTAAATACATTGAAATATTTATTCATATTATTGTAATATACATAAATTCAATTATAATTAATACCAAAAAAATATATAATTAGGTACATTTTTACATTTTTATAATTTCTAAATAATAATAACAATAATAATAATGTTTTTTTTAACAACCAATGATTAATAGACAAGAGAATACGGTAAACCGTTTAACAATTTCTTAACGCGTTTCATTGGCTCGTAATAAATTATGAATTTTAATCGATGACCGAACCGCCCGTCAATTCTCTGGTTTTACACGATTTTCCATCGAAATTAAAACGTCGTAAAGGTTGAAATATATATATATATATATATATATATATATATATATATATATATATATAAACGTCATAAACGTTTATACACTTTTATGTAATATAAAAATTATTAAGGCATGCAAGTAAGTGCTGGCGCGTTTCTCTTTTCACCGGCTCGACTATCGTGTAATGTCGAGTCTTTGAAACGACGACATGGAAAAAAGAAAAAATAATAATAATAATGAATAATAAATAATAATAATAATAATAATAAGATTCAATTTTCTCTACGTGCAAAATACACGTTGATAACATTAACCGAACGTGTATCTATCTTCGATTTTATGTGCGTTATTATTACATATTTATTCCTTTCACTTGAGTTTTATTTGATACAGGCGCGTTTTACGTATATTACATATCACACGTCGGATATGTAAGATTTTCTTCCGAAATTCAACTATTATATTATTACGTTGTTTTTTTTCAATTCAATATTTTATAATATTAATTTGGCAGATAAATGACTAAATATTCTTATATAAAAGTGTACAATTGATAAGACTTAAATGTATTTTGTATATAATATCAATACATTATATATATTATTTATAGTTCTACTGTTTTTCTGTTACATTTTTATTTTGTTCCCGAATTTTAATGTATTTAAATTCAATTTTTATTCGTTTTTCATAATTATATCTACAACATTTTCATTGATAACATAATTTTCAAGAATATGTCGCAAATTTTCAATTCAAGATTGTAAAAATATTGATGATATTTTCAATTTCAAATAGTTTTAAAATATTGTTATGTCTGTCTGTCTCGATAAAAATGAACTAGTATTATAAAATTTAACAATTAAATTCTGATTTATAAATATTTTAGTATCATTAATTTAATAATTCAAAATAAAATTTAACTTTAATATAAACTACTCTAGATATTATTAATTCTGAAATATATGATAGATTTCGTTAACGATACATACTATATAAATAACTATATTGAACATTTAAAATTACATAAATATCATACGCTCAGATTTAAACTATTTTTGTAATTACATACATGCAAATTTATTTTCGTATTCAATTACATTTAATTTGCATTCAACGTCGATTAAATTGATATTTAAATCCGTTAACGCTGTAAAATTTATTCGTTATTACCATATGGTTAATTTCGATTTGAACTTAACTCGAATTATCATGTTTCACGATTATATAATATTTAAACAAATAATTACATATTCTGACTTTTTGAAAAAAAATAATTTGCAAATCAATGATAAATATATCAATTTAAAATCGACTATTAAATTCCTAAAAATATAACATTCTACATTCTTATTATTTTAATTTGTATCTTTGCAAATTTTTAATTTCAAAATTTTGAGTTACCCGGATTTTATTCATAAAATCAAGAAAATTAAAAACATCTACAAACAATTAGCATTTTTAGCGACGAATTAATAGAAAACGCTATAAGCTTTTTATATACCATATATATATATATATATATATATATATATATATATATATATATATATATCACATTTTTAGAAAAAATAAAAAAAATCAACATATATCGAAATTTAATTGACGCGGATATCGAAATTGATTTATTTATTTATTTATGACAGTGCACACGAATCGAGGTTTAAATTCAAATTAATGCTAAGCGGTGTTATATTAAAATAAATAAATAAAATTATAAAATAAAATAAAAAAAAATACGACACGACATCTCTTACGAAATATACACGTTGTATATAATAAAAATCGAACGCAGCGTTTTGAGGGAGTGTAATTTTCGCAATTTTTGCGGTTTATTTCACTGAAGAAAGTTAAATATTTCATTTGACTTTCTCATTGTTAATAATAACGGAAGCGGCTCGCATACCGATGGTTCGTAATATAGTAGTGACGAATTGAAAAGTTTCTGAAACGTGCAATTTTACCGTACAAAATAACATGCTATTAATATAAAATGCAACGCTGTTAAATATTCATACGATCCATATCGCACTTCGACAAGAATAATATCACACTTCAATTTTTTTTTAATTTATATGCACTATTCGAATTTAAGTATAACATGAATTTTTATTATATCGACTTTATTATTAATATTAGATTTTCATGAAAAATCAAAAGTTTTCGTCGAAATATTTCACAATGTTTATTTCTTGTTCGTTACTCACATTGAAAAGTGAGCTTTTTTTAAAAATTATAATATGAAAGTACGATGAAATAGCAAAGTTTATATAATACGTTCTAAAATATTCTATTGTAACTTTTTATATCGTTTTACTACGCTTTCAATAATAGGCCAATTTATATCGAATATATCAATGTATATAAAATATGATTTTAATTATAATAGAGAAATTTTACCGATGGATCTAATTTTAAGAGTATGTATTATTTTTTTATAAAATTTTAACTCTCCATGCGTAAAAACTAAGTCTTTAATATTTATTTAAAATATAAAATAATGATGTTAATAGAATTAGTAATGAATTTGTTTAGTTCAAAAATAGAATTTAATAAATAGTAGTTAATAAATTCATAAGTAGAAAAAAATAGCAAAAAGATCATATTCCACTTTTCCTTTAAAAATAAAATGAACAAAAATAGAAAGATAAATAAGAATTAACATCCGAAGATATAAATCAACATATTAAAAATCATCTTTAATAAATAAGATATTCTTTCGCATTCAATTTTTAATATAATAAAAACAAATCTTTAGAAATATTTATTTTTTCAAAAAATATTTAATTATATTTATGATATCAATCACAAATATTTTCTTTTAACCGAATACAAAAAAAAATAATAATCAATATTAAATCATCATATAATATTTTTTTTCGATATTGCCAATCACGAAGCATTAAAATTTAAACGTGCGATCGAACCGATTAGCGGCGCACGTGCAGATCACCAAAAAAAATGCGGCTTTAATGTGGACGCGGCTTAAAGCAACGGTAACAATGAAGTCGATATTATGTTCGACGAAGACGTGATGCGAATGTCTTCGACCCAGATTCACTTTCGTCAAAAAAAAAATAAAATAAAACACGCCCACAACTTTCCCATCACACCGCGATGACTTTGACCATCAACAATCCTGCCTTTTTTTATATTATGTGTTGAATTTTTTTTTTGGAAAAAATAAATTTGACGTATATAAAAAAAAATAATTACAAAATTAACATAATTTGATTCGATGTAAACAAATTATGAAAAATTTAATTGAGAAAATTTTGTCAATTTTTAATTGAATCATCGCAGAATTCTAAATACGATAATTAAATTATTTTAATATGACAAGTTTGAAAATTGTTTATTTACATATTGATAAAAGAAAAAAACGAAATCGTCACAACGATTGCAATTCGAGGCTTCATCGAAAATTCTTATCTATTTTCAACAAGGCCAATCATCAGCTTCATATTCAACCTTCAAAACTTTTACTAATAATATTCTGAATAATAATCAGATGCACAAAAAACAATATTTAATTTGCACGAAAACTAGAATTTCGCCAGACGTTATATTATTTTTTAGAAAAAATAAATAAAATCTACGATACAATATTTGTTTTTCTTTTTTATAATTGAAAAAAAAATAGTTTGAGAAACGTTTTATTCGAGTACTCGAATCGATAATAATTATTGAGAATATAGAGAGCAAGATCACTTTCGCAAATCGCGATCATAATGCAATTGCAAAAGTCATATGAAAAAAAAAACACTTTTTCAACGCCATATATTCACGATAGGTGCGTTTGTCCGCGTGTATGCGAGTAACCCGTTAGCTTTATTTTATATCGATTTATTTATGTTATGTGTCTCTTATATCTTCCGTTCCTGTTGTGTTCGTATTTCGTAATCGTAAAACGTTAGCAAGTTAACCGAACATCGCGTAACACACTATTTTTACTCGATATGTACAACCAGAAGCCCGATATGGAATAATAGT
This sequence comes from Leptonema lineaticorne, assembly GCA_024500535.1. NCBI lineage: Eukaryota > Metazoa > Arthropoda > Insecta > Trichoptera > Hydropsychidae > Leptonema > Leptonema lineaticorne. The sequence continues at coordinate 2,595,229 of JANIJI010000011.1, read as the reverse complement.
TGCGTACTTAGAATAACACAAAACATGTGTTGTTTTGTCAAAAAAAAAAATTATTTATCCGATAATCCAGCATTAAAATAACAATTATATAAATTATTACGTTTCAAAATTGATACCAAAAATGTGAATATTTGAGCGTCTTTTATATATAATATAATATATATATATATATATATATATATATATATATATATATATATATATATATATTTAAAAATTAGTGATGAAATATTATGATACTAATCTTAATCAATATCAAAAAAAATGTATTTCATCCATGTAAATATATACGCATATATAGGCTAATAATATTCAAGATTTTTTTTATGATACAATGATATATTTTTAGCTTAAAAAATAAAATCAAATTATTACTGCAAGAAATATAATCTTAGACGCGTAAAATAATAAAAATTCCATATGAATATTTATAAAAAAAAATATTAATGTAATATAATAATATTCATTCTTTTATCGTTGTATTGTATTTATATTATATATTACATTAACGAGAATTTATTAACTTTTTATACGTAATTGTACTAAATATATATATATATATATATATATATATATATATATATATATATATATATATATATATATATATATTATAAACGTCCAAATAATTTATCGATTGATATAAAATATATTACTTCGACGATCTTGAATATGTTTTCTCTTGTTATAAAAAAAATTTACCTACTTATTAAAATGTTTTACATAAGAAATAACGCAAATAAATCAATATTTTCATTTTAAAATGTCACAACGAATAACGCTCGTATAAATTAGTAATTTTGTTATCATATATTATATATAAACATATACACCCATATATATATATATATATATATATATATATATATATATATATATATATATAATTAATTAATTAATTATCAAAAGCCTCTATAAATTATATATTCGATAGCTTTGAAACCCTTATAATTTGTCTTTTTTTTAATATATCTTGATATAATTTACTGTTATTAAATCTGATCTCATTTAATTTTTTCTTTTAATGTAATATATTATAATGAAAGGCACTGGTTTATAAACTAGTTAATTATTTCGAATATCAAATGTATCGTTTATAAAAGTAGAAAATCTTGTTACTTTAATTATTTCCATAATTCTAATATATATATATATATATATATATATATATATATATATATATATATATATATATATATATATATATATATATATATATATATATATATATATATATATAATACTTAGAAATATATACTTTAAACCGATATCCAAAAGGAATTATCGATGAAAAAAATAATCAATAGGTCTCATTAACAGTTTTATTTAAATTTTAAATTTTATGTTAATATATAAAATTCTTCATCAAACTTAAAATATTAAAATATTGATATGATACAAAAAAAAAATGTTAATATATACCACAAAATTTAAACGTACCAAATACATAAAATACTATTGATGTAAATATATACATATATATTTTTTTAATAATTACAATAAAAATTATACGTTATGTATTTTAAAATATTTCAATATTCTATGTAAAATTCAATCAATTCGAATGAATAATTATCCGACTGTCATACGTAACACACATTATTTCTTTCGCGAATGACATTCATGAGAATATTTCTGTACTAATTCTAAACTGGATTATTTCACACCGTTTTCAAAGTTTCATACGATATATATAAATATATCAGTTTTATTTGTATTCAGTTGCGTTTCCTTTGCATAATTTTCACTTTTTTTCACGTTGTCTTCGTTAATTAGTATCATTTATTCGTATTTGTACACTTTTTTTCTCTCTTTAAATTACATAATTGAACCAGTTATCTAGTTTTTGGGACAGTGTATCATTCATTTGCCGCGAGATTTATTATATATATATATATATATATATATACATATATATATATATATATATATATATATATATATATACATATATATATATATATATATATATATATATATATATATATATATATATATATATATATATATATATTACATTATATTATGAAATACAATATTTGTATCGGAAGTTTTTAAACTTTCTCAATTCACAGCACTGTTTCAATTAATAATAAATAAACTATATACTATTTTACCATATATAATATAATCGTTGAATAAAATTTCATAACAATTCAAATTATACATTGTCATTATTACGCATCATCGATTGTAAATTATATTAAAAATTTTACTTTCTTTTCTATTTACAATCTAAATTTCTTTTTCTTTACTTTGATTTTCACAATTTCAATCATTCTAATCTTATTTTCTCAAATATTTTTAATAAATATTTAAAACTGTTAACTATTTTCTTGGCACATTTTGAGAACCGTAGCTGTATCTGTATATTAATTCTTTTGATTGACATTTCTTGATTGATAAGCATAACTGATCCATTCTTAGAACAGACAACACGAACCTTTCCATTTTACTTGTAATATTGTTCGTGTCACGTGAACGTCTTTTTGTTGCTATTATTATTGTGTTTATTACTTAATCCCAATATATATATATATATATATATATATATATATATATATATATATATATATATATATTTCTTTTTTCTTTTATACGTTTGATTTGTTTTGGTATTTTTATATAATTTAAAGAGTAAATAAAATGTTTAATTTATTCAAATCTAGCATGAAATCACATTTTCTACAAAAGACAACGCTTATTTTCGATTAATAGAAATTTTGCTGTTAAATCTCGTAAATAATATTTACGCATGATTGATCGATTATTTGCATCAGAAACGTCGATTATTTTTTGTGATAGTCGAATTGCTGATTATAAAAATTAAATAATAAAAAAAATAATTGAACAGTTGAATTTTATTGGGAAAAATATATAATAAAACGATCAAACGTCAAAAAATATAAATGTCGATATTTCGAAACTACTTATTATTTTATATACAACTAACAATTGTATTATGTTTTATATTAAAAAAATAGAAATTATAAATATATTTCAAATTAAATATTTTATATACATTTAAAGCACAATAAATTCTACTTATTTAATTTGACATTAAATCGAAAAATATGTGATAATATCGCAATATCCAAAATTTAAACAATCTATTTAAACTTAATTTAAAAATAGTCTATTCTTTTAGGCTCCTTAATTAATTAAAATGTTTTATTATATATTACTCAATTCCCATAAATATAGATGTATAAATTATTCATAACTAATCGTTAGGTGTTTTTTTTATTGCAATACTGTTGATATCATTCATGAATTTATTATAGTAATTTACAAATTATATATGTTTAAAAATATTTTAATTATGTATAATATATTATGCTCATATTATATATATATATATATATATATATATATATATATATATAACTTTTAAAAAGTAGCAATTGCGTAAATATAAAAAATTTCGAAACAATAAACATTAAAAGGTTACTTGACATGTCTTTCATATTCAACTAATCGCTCTGTTCAGAACGATAAGTGAAAACTTATCACTTTCAATATGTAATAATACTTTCCAATTTGAAATGTACTTATTTATCTTTAATTTTCATCCATATATTATCGCAAATGTCATTTATTTTTTTTTATATTTTCGATGTAAAACGCGTGAAAGTTTTACATTTACAATAATACAATTACTGATAAATTTATATATATATATATATATATATATATATATATATATATATAACACAGTATCGCATCGCATCTCTATAATAATTTCAAATGAGAATTACCAAAAAAAAAATGTTTATTTATTATTTAATATTTGTAAAATATTCACGGAGATACAACCTGTTAACGCGGTTTGCATGTAAAATGCAAAAGTCCGATACCGGTCTATTTGGCAATATGAACACTTTTGCAAAATCGACCGATCAGTTCTTTGACACCATCTTATCCTTTCCTTTTCTTTCATGACAACATTAAATATATATATATATATATATATATATATATATATATAATATTAACTTCATTAGTATCGTTCGATGGTTCTTAAACTTTCGCATTGAACGATTCATATTTTTGTGCGTTTTTAAAATTGAAACGTACGTAATTATTTTTCGTGTACATGTAAATATTATTATTAATATAATACACGTTCATTTTTCTTATAAAATATCGATTCGACTCAATGAAATTATATAATTTTTATGCATATATAAAAATGGTTCACGCATAATTATAAAATTTGATAGCCTTCCACTTCTTTTTTTTTTGTTTTGCACATTTTAACAATATGTATCATTTAGGTCAGGGTTAACTATAATTATTATTTAAATTTAAACTAACGTAGTCTGTATATTTTTGTCTTTTTTTATCTATTTATCTGATTTAGTAGAAATAAAATTTTCATATTTTTCTTTTAAATCTTTTTAAAAATTGTATTGTAATATATATATATATATATATATATATATATATATATATATATATATATATATATATATATTAATTTCGTTTTATCAATTTCTTACGAATTTTGCTATATCCGATTTTTGATAACATATTATTAAGTATACAAGAAAATGTTATTAACATATAAAAATATTGGAAAATTGTCAAAAATAACCGAAGGTTAGATATAGAATAGGCAATTTAATCTTATAAAAGTGAAAAATTAATGCCATAAATCTCAAAATAGACATATATGCAAAACAAAACTTCGTTTACTTATTTTATATTAAAATTAATATCATAAATAAATATATATTTTTGCAATTTTATATTACAATTGAACACATAATTTATTCCAAAAAGATCTATGAATAAAATATGAATAAAATTTCAACTCTTTGCACTATACTGTATAAAAATAAAAAATATTTTTAAATATAGCGGATTTTCAACTAAAAAATACGATATATTATTAACTATATATTTCACTCAATACTATAAAAAATGTTAAACCTCTAACATAATTTAATTTTATATATTTGATAAATAATTAAAAATGTGTTATTACTCAATGTAATAAAATTTATAATTAGATATACAACATTATTCAACGTCGCCGTACCGAATAACCGTATCAAATTTACCGGTAAATTGGATAATTAATCGATTGTTTATTTTCAGAAAGTTTCGCGCTTTGGCATTAAAGCTGTTTTCAGAAAGTTTTCGTGAGACTTTTATTATGAACGTCTATCTTGAATAGATTAATCCGGTTTTTCACCCTCTTTAAAAGAAAAACTTTTCTTTTTTTTAATCGAAGAATGAGAAAAAAAGAAAAACGACATCGTTGCATAATAAAGTCGCTGAATATAATATGTAATATTTATTTTATTTTTTTGCCTTCTCCTCAATGACACAATAAATAAGTAACAAGTAATAATAAATCATATAACTTATTGAAAGCGGATGCGGCAACTTAGCACACGTGTCGTTTCAATTAATTATTATATCGAATAAAAAATATATATATGTTACCAAAGTTTTTATTATTAATGGCTCGTTTCGAACATAACGTTCGATTTCTTATATATATATATATATATATATATATATATATATATATATATATATATATATATATATAATAAAATTAAAATTTAATTGCACAATCACCTGTTGGTCGGTTGCCTCATTTACATTCGATTTGTTTACAAGCGAATAACCGCATAAAATAAACCTTTTCTTTTTCTTTCCTCTTTTTTTTTCATTCATTATATTTTGCGATTTTTTTGTTGTTGTTGCCCCCCATATATATACTATCTAGCGTAAGAAATTATCGTTACTAGTAATCGTGATAGTAATATTTTTAATATGTATTATAAAAAAAAAATAACAAGTGACGAAATCATATGAGATAATAATATGTATATAAATTGTCGGCTCTATAGATCTTTATACGAGTTCGTATTCGTATGACTAATCTTTGGAAAATTTATTACAATATTTAGATATTTTAAATTAGAATACTTTTTTATGTTCAATTACGTTTTAGAATTATAATTTATTATAGAAAAATCACTCAATATGTTTTTATTACAATGTATTTATTGATTGTGTTAAATATTTTATTCTAAATTTTAGCATTCTATATACATTAAACTCGTTAAATTTTATTCTTTATTACCTACTTTTTTTACAGGATGTTCTCTTTTTGAATTGAAAATTATATAAAAAAGTTTTTGAATTGATAGAAGGAAATCAGTTGTAATTTTGAAATCAACTAACCATATATTATATATTTTGGTCTTAAATATAAATTAAATTGTAAGTATGATTATTAAAAAGAAAATTAATATTATCTAAACATTATGACAGTCTTAATAATAATAATAATATCGCGTTATTTAATAAATAAAATAAATAAACATGATTATTTTTTTATAATTACAGAACCTACAATTATCATGAAACTATTTCATAGCTAATTTTATAACTCTTACTTTGTTTTATAGTAATAAACCAGTGTGCACATTTTTTACTAGAGGCAAAAATCTTTCACAACCACCTGTTAAATCGAAATTGTTATAAAATATTTTGCAATTCTACAGTGTGGTTATAATATATAAATATAATATCACTTCAAGATATAATAATCTCTACCCAATTTCACTGGTCCTCGAAATAATCACAATGTTCGAAAAATACGAATCATATTTAATTTTATAAATATGAATCTTTTTTTTTTATTTGTTCAATTCTACCACAAAAACCTTATAATATCGATAAATATCAATTTGCGTAAAAATATTTTAGACTTATTTGTATCCAACGGATTGCGAAATAATAATTCAATTTCAAAAGAGCTTCGTTGACTGTTTTACAAACCGCTAACTTTATACGAAAAAGTGCAAGTTTCGGCAATCAATAACACAAAGCCTTCCTGCTTTCGCATTTGAACGGCATCACATTTACATCTATTCCGATCTATTGTTATAAATTCCGACTTTCACAATATATATATATATATATATATATATATATATATATATAAATTAAATAACAATAAAATATTTTTTTTAACCGATTAGAAGTACAAAACAAAATATATCAAAATAGACGCGTTGTCGTCGATTAATTCGAAATGTTCGTTTGTAATAAATAAATTTAGCGATAATTCTCAAAATTTAAACAAAAACAAAAAAAAACGTAAATACTTTGAGAAGCAACGAAATTAAATACTCGCTTTCTATTGCGCAACAATATAAAGCCTACGGCCAACGTTTAAATCCCTTAAAAACGGGCATTTATTTTAACACATTGCCTTCCACGATTAGCAATAATCACTTCCTATGCCGTTCGATGGAAAATCACGTTTAAAAAAAATGAAAAATATTTTCAAATGCACCTCAATTATGATACATTATCATCGTTTCGAAAGTTTTCTTATGCATTTTTCCTTTGCGAAATTTTTCCATTAAAAATTAACAAACATTTTTTTTTCATATATCGTATTAGACATCGATAATGCAATATATTTATTAATTTTATTTTTAATTATGCATTAATGCAACATTATACTCATTACGTATTGTTCATATTTATTACATATCCTTATATTACAATATTGCATGCATCTCTAAATCTAAAAAAAGAAATTGTTTTTTTTTTCATTTGATTGCAAATGAATTTTTTAGAGGAATATATATATATATATATATATATATATATATATATATATATATATATATATATATATACTTCAATTATTAAATATCCATATAAATAAATAAAAAAGCAACGAAATTATTATATAAATTTTGCATTCGAATTCGTCGTTTTTGTATACAAAACCTGTTGATTCTGTGTGTTATATATTATTATATAAACAGGCATTTGGAATGTTTATTTCTTCCTATACATTTGAAATTTGATCAATACTGTCTTTAAATAAATATTCTCTAAAGATTATATTATATATAGATAATATATAACTCAAATAATTTATTATATATATCATTTAATTTAATCTTATTTTATGAAGAAATCAGTAATTTTTATTTGAAACTTATCCGAATATTAAAAAACTTTTAAATTAATAACAATTTTACATTTTAAAAACACATATTATTAATTTTTATGTTAATACTATCTTTATAATTATAATTAACATCTTCCCATTAATTACGCTAAAAATTACATTTTCATGATCTTTTTAAAAATTTCCATGTAACAATATTATTTATATATAAAGACACAAATATGAAAAGAAATATTTGAATCACATATACTATTATATATATATATATATATATATATATATATATATATATAACTTGAATGTATTAAGTGAAAGTATTCCGTATTGTTTCGATAAATTTATTATAAGAAATATTAGCATTTGTGAAAATTAATGGCAGATGTTTATCGAGCAGAATTACATTAAATGATCGTTCTATTTAAAATAAATAAATTATATTTGTATATATATATATATATATATATATATATATATATATACCAAATTATTTTAAGTGTGTATATAGTTTTTTTTTCATACGCATAGACCGCTTTAAATAACAAAACACCTTATCGTTGCAAATTTTAACTTTTTGAAGCGCTTTAAAATCGTTTTTTAATCGATTTTCTTTCAAATAGTAAAAGAAAAGAAGAAAAAAAACAATCGAATGTAGAACATGAACTTAATATTTGGTTTTCAATAAAAAAAGTCAACATTTCTTATGAAAAGTGTTCTTGTGTCGCCGAAAAACACTTAATATTTTTATGTACGAAAGAAAATTCGCTCAATACATTTTTAACACAAAGCGAACAAAGAAATCTTGTATATCGCTGGGTTTTTTTTTAACTATGTTTAGTTTTCAAATATATATATATATATATATATATATATATATATATATATATAATAATTTTTATTTTTAAATTTTGCTCAATTTCCCATTTTTTCGGTTCCAAAAATTATCTATAACTCGTTGTCGTGTTGCGCAACGTTTAGAACTGAAAAACGTGCGCAAATATACGCGATTGTTCTCCAAGAAAAGAAATCCGAATACAAAAAAAACGAGATAAATAAAAACGAATTATAAAGCGTTTCCAAAACATATTAGTTATGGCTAAACATCTCGGTTCCTTCACAATTAATCGCGTCTGAAAAGGTAATATTGAATAAATAAATGAAGACCACACGAACAAGGCCAAAAACGGCCGTCTTTTATCTCTCTCTCTCTCTCTCTATATATATATATATATATATATATATATATATATATATATATATATATATATATATATATTCTATTTATTCGAATGATATATAAATGTCGTTCTTTTATTGCCTTTTTCTTTTTAAATAAATAAAAAAACAAACATTTTATTTTGCGATGTGACGAAATACGTGTACATATATTGGAAAGAAACGATTAGATTTCGCCGTAAAAAATTCGAATTCTAGGAAAAATTAACGGAGAAAACCGTTTTGCACGCTCTATATGGATGTGAAACAGTTTCTGACGCTTTTCTAATAAGCGATATGATTTATTATGTTTATTGTTATTATATGATAATATTGAATTATAAATTTTACATTTCTATTATAGTAAAATTTCTTACGAAATTTGCTCTATCTGAGAAAATTATGAAAAATTATTTATAATTGAATTCGTTATTATTTAGATATGAAATAGGAAATTTTACTGTAGAACAACTGTTTCATAAACAATTTAATAAATTTTTAATGGATCAATCGATAGTATTAAAACTGTTATAGGTCTATTTTGAAAATTATGTTACCTCTTAGAATTTGTATTAAATCGTACCTTAAAACGTTCTGATGAATTTGACATATCGTTCAAAATTAAATATATTATATTGTTATATCAATTTAATAAATTAAAACAACTTGACAAAATAATTGACTTAATCAGAGAACTAACAAATATGTACATTTATATATTATTACTATACATTATATCTAACTGCAAAAATATTCATATTCTAGTTCTCACTTACATATATAATTGATTCTTTCACGTTGCAAGAACCGCTTTTCAATCCGCCTTAGACAGTTGGGAAATTCCCATTTTAACGGTTTTAAAAAAATATGGGGATAAACGACAGCATTAAACACAACCTTATATTTAGAATTGTCAAACGGTTACACGTTGAACATGTTTTCCGTTTTTTTTTTTTTTTAACAGAACGAATCGTGGCATAGCGATAATTATACGAAATCATTATTTTACATAACTGTTCAATCGATAATGAAAATCGTCATTGCATATAAGCGAACGCTTTTCCGGGAAAAGTTGACCAACAGATAAATACGATGAAATTCATTCGAATACCACTCGACAATATTTAATTTAATGGCAATAATTTCTTATTATCCACAACACAGGCAACGATCATTGACTATCTATTATTATTTAATAATTCAATGTATTATTATTTATTATAAATAATGTTCGCGATCGGAAAAAGAAAAATGACGAAAGAAAAGCGCATAATGATCAACAATGCAACTGTAACGTTGTTTACATAATAAAAAATAACCATTAATATAACATAATGCGATAATGGTAATGCAATTTTATACATTTGCATTAACGTATCGACGAAATATGCGAAAGCCGGAATTCATCCGAAACCGGTTTTTTTTTGTTTTTCGACTCCCGCAATATTTTCTATGTGTCGTCTTTTATTAAAGAAAAATAAAAATAAATGTATATATAGCATCAAATTTTCATTCATATATTGTCAACTAAATCTTAGTATTTTTTTTTAATCAGGAAAGATTAAAATTATATACAATATATTTAGTTATTTCCCAAAATTAAACTCCAAATCCATTATTGAAAATTGGAAATTTTGTTTTTCATATACATTCTTTATATTTTTATTAATATTTTAATTAAAAATAAAAATTAATATATTTTTATTAATATTTTAATTAAAAATAAAAAAAATATACAAATATATATTTAATACTTTAATTTTATTATATGTTAAATAAGAAATGTGGAATTTTCCGGCTCTCAGTAAAAATTGTAATAATTTACATTTTAACACATGCTGTTTGCTCGTTCCGTTTCACATGATTTTTTTAGATTTCTCAGATTATTCGTTAGGAAATTCAACATGTTTTGAAAAATATGAAATGCAAAAAAAACGTGACAAAATATAATATTTACCGATATAATTCTATGTTTACGTAATTGCATTCATATAATATTATATTTACGGAATATTCGCAATAATATTATACTCTAAGAATATATATATATATATATATATATATATATATATATATATATATATATATATATATATATATTATTTATTAATAATTATTTTAGTGAATTAATTATATACCATACATATCTATTAAATAATTTATTATAGTATATTTTTATAGAAATCGTATTATATTCTTAATTATGTATAAAACGAAGGAGAAATATTTTTTTATGCCGGAACAGGATATGTTTAACGCATGATAAATTTTAACTGACAGGTATTATGAAGTAAATAAACGCTATATATATATATATATATATATATATATATATATATATATATATATATATATATATATATATATATATATATATATATATATATATATATATATATATATAATCAAACAATAGTTGATGTTAACCTTTTAAAACTATATTATTTTATTACCGAAAAAAATAAATGTAATAAAAAATAAATCTCAGAATTATATTTTTATTATATATATATATATATATATATATATATATATATATATATATATATAATACGTGACAATATATAAATAAATTTATAAATTTCAGTAATATAAATTTTGACTTTTCAATTATAAATATGAAACTTAAATTATCTATTATTATAGCTGTATATGAAATATGTGAGATTTTAAACAATTAAAAAATATACATATATAAAATATATATGTACGCACATTAATAATTAAATATGTATATCTTAATCACTATATAACCAGTTAAATATCTATTTAAATATATCTTCAAAATGAATAATTATCATATATTTTCTCATGATAAAAATACAAATATATGCAAAAATCGACAACAAAATAAACTCGTTCACATTCGTTAGTCTACTATATATTATATTAATGCGACACACGCATTTTAATATTAAATATTTTAAAATTTATAAATTATATTTTTTTCCTGTGAAAAATTTCCGCGTTAATCTATCGATGAAAGAAAAAAGGCATCCATAAACCATAATAAATGACAAGTTCGACAGAATTTTCCGGTGAAAGTGTTAAAAATATCGATGTCGATCTGTAGGCGTTCAACTTAGACAAATCACACTTAATAAGCGATTGTTTGTTTTTCCGAACGAAAAAAAATGCGATCAAATTATATATATATATATATATATATATATATATATATATATATATATGTATATATATATATCTAATATTGAATTATTATAGTAAAAATGGTGACTTTAACACGAATCGGTGAAAATTTCGCGTGTAATTTCTTATATAAAATATAATGTTAAAAATTATGTAGATTTCGATTTTCTAGATTTGTCATAATATTGAAACCATTATTTATGTTTCAAACGGAATAATGTATTCCACTAATGAAAAGTGAAAACACGCAATTAATATCGCGAGCAATAAAATTACTCTTTTTTATTATACTAATAGATATCGGTAGTGTCTTATATAAAAATAATTGTTTTTAAAATTAATATAACTATAAATTATATATTTTTTTGTGCAATAATTAATTAGATTGTATATAGAAAATTGTCTAAAATTTATAAATCTATTTATAAATCATCTCGATATTCACTTTTGTGAAATTTTAAAAATTATAATTCTTTTAGATTTCAAGAATAGCAGGTGCATATTTTTAATTATTACGAATTCTAATCACCGACCGGATTATTTCTCATTTAAATACTAAATTTATTTTATTATACGTATCTATTTATACAACTTATATCATGGACTAGGACATTTACGATCCGTTTAAAGAAACTAAAATATTCTTATGTATATATATATATATATATATATGTGTGTGTGTGTGTGTGTGTATCGTTTGATTTACAATCGATACATCTTTAATTTCGAAATCTAACGATTATTCTTCTCTCAGATGTGCAATAATAAATTTTAATATTTTATATATTTTTTCGTTCTTTATTATTATTTTCGATATTAAACACTTGAGAATTTTCCGCAAAATGAGAAAAAATTACGCAACTAGTAATAATAATATTATTTATTTATTTTTTAGTTAAATGCACGTGCGTTGAGGCGAACGAACTCTGAGAAGATTCAAAACGCGTCTTTGTTATGCGATTTTTCTTTCATTTTTCAAAAAAAAAAATAATAAAAGCTATTAGATTCATCCACTGATATGTCCCTATGCCATTTTTATGCGAAGCAATAATAAATAGCAATGAAAAAAAAACGGTGATTGTTACTCATTTTATATATTTTCAAACAACAGGCGAATGAGAAATTCCCAGCCGCACCGCGAATATCGAAGATTAATCCGCGGAAAACTTGACAATTTTTTTTTTTTTTGAAAATATAAAAGCGAAATCAACTTGAAGAAAAAAAAGAGCGCGAAGATTTTCAAATATTTCGATTACGTGAATGATTTTTGTATTATTTATCGATCGGAAGACGTTCAGCGTAGCGTAAATTGAAATTTGTGACGATTCATCGGCTTTTCCTCTCGAATAAAAAAAAATATATTCGATCGGTGTACGGATTTTCGCTCGTTTCAAAATAGCAATATGAAAATAAATAAACATAAGTTCTAAAAATATATATATATATATATATATATATATATATATAGCGTATAATAATAATAATAATAACAATAATATCACGCAATTCACGCTTCGCGAAATTCGATAAATCAAAATTGCACTGCAACATTTTCGCTTTTAATGTGTTCGATTTTTAATTCTATTGTCGATTAGTTACACTTCGTGATTTTGATGCGCATTTTTATTCTATTCTTTTTATAATTTTCTCTCCGATCTAATAGTGTACAAATAGCTCGTTTTTTTTATGTTCAATATAATGATAAAAAATAATCGATTATACTTTTACTTGATGATTTGCATGAATACAATATATATTAAATTAATGGTAAATATTGATAATATTTTTATCGAAAGACGTATATAAATATAAAATCACAAAAAAATCGATACATTTTAATTATAAATTTAAAAAAGTATGAAATTTCAATCTCTTTTAGTTTTTAAATTTAAAAAAAAATAACAGTTATTGAATTAAGTAAATTTTTCATAATACAAAATAAAATAACTTCATTGTCCTGTTTTATAACTTCTTTCCAATTACCTATAATAAAAAAATAACCATTTATCTACAAAAACTAATTAATTTTGTAAACGTTAAACGGTGAAATATCGCACTTTAATAGGAACAATATCACAATTTTATTTTTCAATCATTATTAATAAAATTTAAAGAGAAAATTGTTAGCAAAAACTAAATATAAGTATAAGATTTATTCGTTGAATTATTTCAAATAATCAAAATCTATTATCCGTTTGAAAATATATTATAATAGCGATTGTAAATATATATATATATTTACATTTAATTATATGTCCATTTGTAGTTTAGCTCAGATTATATACTAATAAATATACAACTAATGCTATTAATATTCTTAAAAAAAAATTAGTATAAATCTCTTGGTTTTTTTTATTTTAGAAAAAAAACTGTTGAAAATCGAAACGATTTAATATTTAACGCTAATGAACAAGAAATAAACACAATCAAAACCGGCCATAGACGATTACACGTAGCGAAAACGATAGAATTTCATTAAAAAAAAAAGAATAAAAAATAAAAATGCAATTTTCACACGGTGCGAAATTTTCGCTCGGATTCTCTCGGTTCATCGAACATCGCTCGGGATTTTTCTCGTATTGCGGCCCCCTACCCTACCCTGCCCTGCCGCCCTCCCCCTCGGGAAAAATATATACTTATTTTATATTTTTACGCAACTCGTTTTGTTATTATTGCGGCTTCGTTTTTCACTCCGGTTGCACAATCGATTTTCTAATCACATCATCATGGGAATCGAACTCGTTACGCACATTTCATTATTATAAAAGTGCACAAACACACACACACACACACTCACATAAATTAATATATACGTATCGATTACGTAAAAAAATATTATAAAGTCGATACGATTATTTTATTATTATTATTTTTCAGTTTGCGTCGATTTATTTTTTTTTCGTCCGATTTCACTTCACGCTTTACATTTTTATTCATTATGATATCGTCATGAAAATAAGCGATTTTTCCCATATCTAGTATTTATGCAATAGGTTTCTAGGTAGATTTATGTTGATTTTTAATCGTCTATTTATTTACACATTATAAATTATGTAATATATAGCTGATTTTCAAATAAGTGCAACAATAATTTATATAATTTTTCATTTAAAATTCAGATTGCAATTGCATATACTTATATTGCATATTGTTTGTATATTTATAATTTATTTAAAAATTCAAACAAATAGTTTAATTTCACATTAATTTTCACTCCATATTTATGGTTCGTTTCAAAGCATTTTATATCATATATAGATATTTTCTTTGCTTTTCAATTACAACTATATTATATATATATATATATATATATATATATATATATATATATATATATATATATATACGTCAATATAATTTTATCCATGATTATGATCAGATAACTTTTTATTTGCCATTTTCACAAAAAAAATTAACTGTCGCTTACCATGTGCAATAATTAATCGAATGTTTGCGTGAAAGCGTTACACGAACCGAACGACAAATTGCACAATTTATCGAAATATAAGTTATTATTTTACTTTTTTTTTAATATCGATAAATCGACAAAAAATAATCGATTTTATTTTTAGAGGCCAAAATTAATCTATCCGTCGATTTTTATTATCGACGATTTATTTTTTATATATTATATATAAATCGATAATTTTTGATAAACGTCCGACAAATTTATTTTAACTGTTAGGTAATATATTATTAAAAAAAACTAAATTTAACTATAAATTAATATATAATATAAAAAACATTCTTAAAATATTTTTAGATTATTAACTTAATTCAATATAATTAAAATTATATGTAATTCATAATCTTAACATATATTAAAAATATAATTAAATTTAAAAACATTAAAAGTCCCGAATATATATATATATATATATATATATATATATATATATACCGTTTTCTTACAATATTTAACTTTCTCTTTTTTTTGCCTAATCAAAAAAGGAAGAAATAGATTTATTATATATATATATATATATATATATATATATTTGGTATCATATATTTAATTCATGAACATATCATTAAATTATATTTTTTTTATTAATTACATTTAATTTATAATATTTATTACATATAAATTAATAATGCAGGTTTTCTCTTTTCTTAAAATATAATTAATTAGACTAATATCAAGTCTATATTTCAACAATTGTTATAAAATTATCTACGAGAACGCAAAGAATTGGCGTTCCGATTTTCTTATAATAAAATTATAAATTATACTGACTTAATGCGAACCGTTTCGTTCTGTTTTCACTTTTAGTTTTGACTGCATATTTCTGCTATTATAAATATAAATAGATCTGCAAAACAACAATTCAAATTGAAATTCTCCACGATACACCTTTAAGATTGATTTTTTTTATTTAACTTTTTAAATCGTACTTTTTACAATAATATTTTTGCGAAAAGTATTTTATTTGTTATGAAAGTTTGCAAAATTTTATCTTTGTGGGTTTTTTTTTCATAGTCACTTAGCTATGTTTTACGATCAGTTTTTAGATCTTCATTATCTGATGTCTAAATGTAACGGCAAAAAATATATAATTCTTTTTCATCTTACAATTTTTTAAAACTGTATTATAAAAATTTAGTGATTTTCTATATTTCTATTTTATTCATTATTTTAAATAAAACATGAAATGTTTCATTTAATTATTTTTTTGACAGTTTCAACACAACCAAATGTCGTTTATTATCGTTTAATATAAGCTATAAAAATCGATAATATTCAACCACTAATAGCTAAAGTGAATCAATGAATTTATATATATATATATATATATATATATATATATATATATATATATATATATATATATATATATATAAACAGTATTTATCAAAAATTTTCCTATTTTTTTAAACATTATAAACATGCAAAATATGCACGGTCCGATTATTTCGCGCATAAATTGTTCCTAACGAACAAACATGTAGGCGTTTTAGTATAAAATTATAATATAATTATAAATCTTACGTTGATTTAACATATATATATATATATATATATATATATATATTTTAAATAGATAAAAATTATAATTCATAAAAAAATGTGTACTTATTTTAAAGAAGTCAAAAAGAATAAGGGAACTAAAAATAATATATTTCTCTGTTTACATAAAATGACTTTCATAATACGATTTAAATATTGCAAGTGTAATCGTTTTTTGTCGATTTTTTTTGGCGCAAATTTACGAATATTAATCGATTTTTCGAAATCGTGTTTCGTTATGGCGACGAGTTTGCCGCCATTATAGAGTCGCGTCGTTTCATATATATTTTCACGTTCCAACAATTTCGTCTGTTCTCATCTCGCTTCGTAAATCTTATGAGACTTGCGATAATCGACATAATAAGGTTTCGGTCACAGTGAATGCATATTCATTCGATTTAATAAGCGCTGCCGATGACTTCTTTTTATTATTATTATTATTATTATTTTCTTGTATTTTTTTTTTTGTTTTGTATACTAAATAGCAGAATAATCTATCCATATTATACATATAATAATACGATCGAAAGTTAAAGGATACGAGTGCAAATTTTGAAAACGTTGCCGAAATTTTGCATAATTAAAATGCTTCGATTTTATATTATATATTGAAAATCGACATTATTTTATGTATTCTCAATATTTTTTTACTATCTTCAATATTTATATAAAATATTAGTTTCATTGAAATAAAATTATCAAACTTTTACATTGAATCACAATATTAATTTGAAGTAGTGTTTTGAAAAATTTCTCAAATCTGCTAAGTATTAATATATATTTTTAATTCTTGTAAAATAAAAATTTTTCATAATCACATTGAGATTTGATCTCTTTGACACATTTAGTTGGCTATTAAAACCATTAACATCATTTTTTCTCTTATTATATATAATATGAGAATCTAAAATAAGAATTAATAGAAAAAATATTTAACACATAATACAACCACTTCAGGTCAATACATATATTTGTTACATTAAGATGAAAATTATTATATTTATTTTTATTTCAGGGAACAATACATATTCAACGTATTCGAAGTAATAGTGAGCACACTCGAAACAAAACTACAAAGAATCGAGAATTTGGACAAAGCTGTAGAGCATTTGATGCGTCGATTGGAAGCCTTAGATTCAAGAGTCAACGACAACATAGACAAGACAGATTCGATAATAACAAAACTCAGAACGATTGACGTGCGATTATTCCATCAGCAATCGGCCAATTTAAATAGAAAAGACGGCAACGGCAATAATAATCATGCTGATAAAACGTCCGCAGATAAGACTAGATCCGACGGCGAAAGCCTAGATATGCGACTGGTATCTTTAGATCAGAAAGTATCCGATATAGATTCAAAATTGGTCGGTCTGAAAAATCAGATAGATAGCAATTTCTTACCGGTAGACGATATAAATGCCGAAGCCAGCGAAAAGAAACCGATCAGCATGAACGTGCTGGAAATAACAAAAGCCATGAACGCAGAAGTCATGAATCACATAACCAAGGAATTGGATCAATTGAGAACGGCCACAAGCAACGTCGATAGAAAATTACAATTTCATATTAATTTAGTATCGGAAAATTTGGGAAAAGTTCTAAATATGGTATCCGATGTCCACATGGCTGTCGTGGAGACCGAAGATTCTTCAGCTTATTCGAACGTGACCGGTTCAAACTCCAGACCGGCTAGGCATTCGACAAAAGTTGGCAAAATCGACACACTTTTGCGCAGAATGGTACCAATCGTAAACGTTTCCAATAAGATGGATCAGGTCGTGAACGTCGTGATCGGCACCAAGAGTTCCATTGATGATCTGGTGCCGAAATCGGACGAATTGCTGATGCAGATTCAGAGGCAGAAACGAGCCATCGGACAGATACACGACGATTTGAAGGAGACCACCAATTATATCATTGAAAATCTGCATAACGTCGATAAAAAGTCCAAAGATCAGGAGGACATCGGAGCAGGGTTGGACGCTGTTAATAGGTCAATGGATCCAGAACCGGATTTATTGAAATTACAAAAAGAACCAGACATAAGGTCAGAGCAATTATTCAATTTTCATTTTCTTTTTATTCACAGCATACAGTACTTGTATAAGTATATAAATATTGAAATATATATCGATGAATTAATTTTATATAAATATTAGTTGCACATAAAATATTTTTAATTTACGTAATATAAGAATACGATCTCTATTCATAAGACGTAATATCATAAAAAAGAAAAAAAATAATCTTATTAAATCGCATTACATAAAAAATTCTATAAGCAACCTATATTTCATTTTTCAGCAATTTCTAAAAAAAAATTCAACTTCGAAATGAAAACGAATAATATATAACTAAAATAAATAACAGATCATATATCGATAATTATGAATGTGAAGTTTGCACGATGTTAACGCGAAATCGTCATTTTTCCTTTTTTTTTGAGGTTTGACGCTATTCGCACCGAAGTGCGACACGTTCATCCAACACAAGGCGAATGTTTATATTACCAATTTCGATAGTGAAATTTATTTCTATTTTGATTAGTATTTTTTTTTACCATTTTAGTCTTACAAGTGTTTACCTTTTTTTACGAATGTACCTTTCTATTTTCCTTCTAAAGTTTCCGTTATTTCGTTATACGCCATGCTCGACAATTTCGTTATTTTTTCTTTTTATAAATATTATATATATATATATATATATATATATATATATATTACTCGTCCGTTTGTTTGTTTGTTTGCGTACGTAGGTCCGTTCGCAATCGGGAAACGTATGACGATAATTGATTTAGTGAAAATCATTAACCAAACATAATCACGATTATTGTGCAACGGTCTTCTTTTTGACTTTCCATTTCGATACAATATGAATACTTTTCGTCTACTTTCAGACATCAAATGATATATTCGTGTACTTATACAAGTGCTTTAAATGTTGTAATTTATTTTGTATGTACATATATATATATATATATATATATATATATATATATATATATATATATATATAAAATAATGTAATATTATATCTCTTTTATATGTATAAACTCTGCGCGTATTTTATTATTAATTTATATATGTTTTATTTTTTTTTCAATTGCTAAAATTTAATTGTTAATTATATATTATTATTTTTTTTAATAACTTTCAATATTAACAACTTTTATGTTTATATTAAAATATGCACGATTTTCAATTTTCAAATGACGATAACTAAAATTTTATATTTCTTAGAAAATCGTTACATCTATATAATCGATAAAATATACATAATTTATACAATAAATACAATTGACGAATATTAATATTTTTTTTAAATTAACATATATATATTTAAATTGATATATTTTTAAATAATTTAATTTTCTTATATATATATATATATATATATATATATATATATATATATATATATATCAACCTTTTTATAATTTCAATTATTATTTTCTTGTACAAATGAATTTAATAGAAGTATTAGAAAATATATATCAAAGTTATAGATATCTATACAGTTACAACTTTTTTATATTAAAATTATAAAATATACACGAGCGACTATTAATATTATGTAAAATTTTGCTGCGAAATTTCAGCGCATTATAAAATTGTATTTCACAGCTCAAGCGATGCGACATAAAAAAATATATATATATATAAAAATCGATATTACTGCAAATAAATAATAATAATAATAATAAATTAAATGTAGTAAAAAAAATCACAGCAGCCGCGCATCGGCGACAACGACGACGATCACGACGACCGGTATCAAAGAGACGACGACGACACCCAGGGAGACTGCAGCCTTCAGAGACACGACCCTGAAAGATAACCTAACGACACCGCCGCTGATCAAAGAGGTCGTCTCCGTAAAAGAGACGATTACCGTCAAAGAATCGCCGGGTAGCAGCAAGGATATAGCGGCCAGAGAATCGTCCACGACCACGACGACAACCACGCCGACAACAAGAAAAGTCATATTTCCCAGTGTCAAAAATAAGCCGACCATTGGCAACACCACTTTCACCACGGAAGCAATACCCAATTATAAGGATATAAGAGTAAGCATATTATGGACAATTTGTGAATACTTATATATCAAGAATGGCTAATAGTAAACTAATCAAAATATAACATAATCAATTTCAACAATATATTTAGCCGTACTTGATATATAGTATAATTATATTTTGCGCGTTTTGCATCGCATGCGTATATTTTTTATTTTTTATTTTTGCACATTTGCGAAATTTCACTAATCATTCGCATTTCAATATAAACATACGTGAAAATATATTGAAAATATTTACATATATAAACGAAAGGGGGGTGCAAATTGTACATTATTACATAATAATATAACATTCGCATTTTAAATATATATATATATATATATATATATATATATATATATATATATATATATATATATATATATATATATATATATATATGTAATACGTAATCATTTCCTAAAATGATGTCGAAACTTTTTACATATTTTTACGTCTCCTTTGAATTGAGCAACGACTTACTTACATGTGTACCTTAGGAAAATATTTAATGTTGTTTATTTATTTTTATTTTTTTTCTTTCTTTTTTTTTGCAAAACTACATACATAAAAGTGTGAAATAGTGCGAAAAGAAAAATAATAATTTAGAAATAACGCATCGCTATTACGAGATATTTGGCGTGAGATGTCGAAACTACTGAAGCTCGAATGGAAAGCTGGTGATTTTTCATCCGTCTTTCAGATCGGAATTTATTTTCAGACGAGTGAAAGCGATAAATTATAAAATATGTTTCATTTTGCGCGCTAATAAAGTTTGACAAATATTTATAAATTAAGTTAATTCCAAATAAATCTATTTATGTTTTATAAAGATAATGTACAAATTTTATTTTACGATATACGCAAATATAAATATATTGTATAATCGAGAAAAAAAATATGAAAAATTTACGTTATGTATTATATTTTTTCTTATAATTCATACAAACACACACACACACATATGCATATATATATATATATATATATATATATATATATTAAATAACATTTATTTTAAATTTGATTAACAATTTAACATGTAAATAGGTGAAATTTCATTTTAAATACGAAACTATTAATTGATTAAAATTTGTATATAAAAAATGAAATTAATCAATAATGCAATTAATATTTCAAAGATTTAACAATGATATAAAATTCAAAAATAAGTATTTAAATATAAAATTAAAAAAATGATACTTAAATTTGAAAGGAAAATGGAAAAGAGCAAATAATAATACAATTATTATGTAATGATAAAAAAAAATTCGATATATATAGTTTTTCTGTAGTAAAATAACATAAATATCTTTAAAATCACCATATAATATATCAAAATTATACATCATCACTACTTTTAATTATTGAAAATAAAGAATAAATGAGAATTAATATATTCTTTCTTTTGAATTTTTAATGTTTAATAAAAAAATAATATACTAATGATTCTGAAATGTCATATATTCACTATTTTTAATAATTTGTGATAAAAAGCGCTGACATTTTTACAAACACACATATATATGTTAGAATAAAATTTAAAAAAATTAACATCAATATATGTACATGTTATTATTTTATTATAATCATTGTGCGCCTAATTTGCTTTATGTATTTATATTATTGTTTAATAAATAAAAGTCGTTCCAATTTTAATATGACCAAATAAATATATTGATGCGATTTTTAGGGTTATTCTTGCGTTGATTTGCTAAATGCCGGAATGAGACAATCTGGAGTTTATTATCTTCAAATCAGAGGCACAACATATTGGTTCCTAAAAGTATTTTGTGAACAGGACGTCGCTGACGGCGGTTGGACCGTAAGTTTTAATATATATATACAAAATTATTTAACAATTTAAATTATTACGTATAATTCATGTACAAAATTAAAATCATCAGGTCATACAGCGACGAGACGATTTGGGTTTCCCGCCGGAAAACTTCAACAGAGACTGGGCAGATTATAAGAACGGCTTCGGTGATCCGGCTAGAGAATTTTGGCTTGGCAACGAAAATATTTACATGTTGACTAATAATGAAGATTATATATTGCGTGTAGAATTAGAAGACTTCGAAGGGAACAAGAGGTAATGATGTATACTATAATATATGTTTAATAATAATCATATTATTCGCATAATATAATATATATTAAATATTTATACTCTTTTAATCTCAAGTTGACTTTTGTAGAATGATTTTAACTTGATATATTAAAAAAAAATAACCCTTTTATATTTACACTTTTAATTCTTTATATGTAAAATTCATTATTCAATACATCATGTGCAATATAAAAATTTGAATTCAGTACATAAAAATTCAGATTTTCATATACAAAAAATATACTAATGTATTTAATTTGGATTAAAATTCTCCTTTTTATACTTCTAATTATAAAAAAATAATGATCAATTTATAAATCAAATTTTGAAAAGATGAATATTTCAATATCATTAATTTAATACCATATATAATATATGTTTCTTTATTTTTTTTATCAATTTCACTATTCAATATTTAAAAATTGTATAAATTTCTTTTTCCATTTCTAATATAGCTCTCTCTCCCCATTAGAGTATATTTCAAATTAATTTTAAAAATATTAAAATACTAAATTTATGAAAAGATAATAACATTTATTAATTTCATATGAATATTTTAATTATTTAATTGTTCAAAATGTTAAATTAGTGTCTGAAATATACAATAACATTCACGATTTCATACATTATATTCGAATATTTCATAACGTATTTCAATAAACATTCATTTATTTATATCTTTCAAAGGTATGCACAATATTCACACTTTAAAATATATTCCGAAAGCGAATATTACAAATTAGAAATCGACGGTTATGAGGGTAATGCTGGAGACTCCCTTAACGATCCATGGTATGGCTCCAATAACAGTCCATTTTCAACATATAACAGGTGAGAATGACACTTTCAATTTTTCATAATTTTGTATATGATAAATGAAAATTTGTCAATCTTCAATATGATACTTTTTTCAGAGATAATGATCGCTCATCATTAAATTGCGCCTCAATGTTAAAAGGAGGCTGGTGGTGGAAGTCGTGTGGACGTGGACTTAACGGTCTATATTTGCATGATCCTCAAGATCTGACAGCTCGACAAGGTTTTTACATTCAGTATTTTCTATGTAGTAATATAATATAATGCAATGTAAATGAGTAATTGTAGTTAAGAACAGTATTACTGTAATCAAAAAGTAAGATAAAATTGTCATCTAAAATTCCCGGGCATTAGGAAGGCAGGTAAATTGTAATTTTTTCCTAGGTTGGTAGGACTTTCTATAACATTTTCCAAGCGTCTGTTTGTCAAAAGGTTTAATTATCTCAGAGTTACACGTATTTTTACAACTCTTGGTTCCTTCGTCACGATAATGCACCATATCATAATGCATTGGTCTTTCGCGACTTTTTTGCCAAAAACTCGATTCATATCGTTCTGCAACCACTGTATACGCCTGATTTAGCTCCGTGCGACTTCTAGCTATTCAGCAAACTCGAAAGGCCAATGTGAGGACGTCGAGGACTGAAAAAAGCGTTGGCAAAAGTGCGTTATATCGGACAGGGATTACTTTGAAGAGGATGAAATTGATTTGGAAGAATAAATAAAGAATTTATATTTTATAAACAAATTCATCTTACTTTCTGATCGCAGTGTTATAGTCTTGAAAAAATAATATAAAATTATACAAGAACTGTTTGTGCATCTAAAATTCTCTATTTCAGGAATTGTATGGTTCCGCTGGAGAGGTTGGGATTACACGTTGAAAAAAGCCATGATGATGATAAAACCGAAGGGCCCACAGAGTAATACTTGAAGATACTGTTATTACGTTTGCAAATTTTGTGTAAAATTTTTTTATTCATTTTAGGAATATAATTATTAATTTATTAAAAAATCATAGTTCTAGTTTAACTTCAGTATTTTCAGTTGGAAAAAAAAAGAAACAGATCAAATTCTACAAAATATTTTTGTATTTATTAAAAAAAGTATATTTATAAAATCCAAAGTTTTAAAATATTACAGTATTCAAAATGTTTTTATAAATGTATACTATATAGTGTAACCTCGAAAATTGCGTTCAATTATTATTTTTTTTTAGAAATTTATAATTTTTGAAAAAAAAATATGGTATACCCATATTATTTGATATTAAAATCACATTTTTCCTGCGAAATAAAAATATTTGCTTTAAAAACGTGACTTCTAGGTATCACTCGATTAGAATGAAACGAAAATATCAACATATTTATTTCATAATTTACTAGTACACTTATAATTATTACGATTATTATTTTATATATTTATATATATATATTACCGTTATTATCTATGTTATTATGAAATTTTATTTGAGACTGTTGATGTTAATAATTTTCATGTATTTTGAGATGAGGTTACAATGCCATGTGTTGTATTTTTATTATATATATATATATATATATATATATATATATATATATATATATATATATATATATATATATATATATATATATGTATATATATTTATACACCCTGTATATGCACATATACTAATGTAATTTCTAGATGTATATGTACATATACGAATGTATGTGTTTGTATATTGTGTATATAAATAAAAAAAACAGTATATTTTAGGTATTATATTTATCATATTGCTATACTAAAAGAGTATAAATAAATGAGGCTCTAACAATACCTTTAACTTTGTTTTTTATTAATTATATATATATATATATATATATATATATATATATATATATGCGTGTGTGTGTGTATCCTGTATAAATTATACTCAATTTTGCATTTTATTATAAAAATCAACTAATATAACGTTATCCATGGAGAAAATTATGCAGAAAAATCGACGCGATTAATATAATTTAATTCATTTAAATTTCGCATTTATATTTGTTGTAATCACTAACGCTGTAAAATATCATAATTACCAACATATGAAAAGACAAAAGGATATAAATCCAAAAAAATAATAATTATGTAATTCAAGCAGCGAAGAAAACTAAACATTAATTATTCTTTCAAAAAAATCATAATTTATTGGTGTCATTCAAAAAATTGTTGCAAATATCTCATTTTCACTACAATCGTCATTGTAGTGAAAAAAATAACGCTTTTAATTTATTTTCATTTGATATTAAAAAAAAATACGCATTAACCATAAAAACAAAACTATCTTTTTATATACTAAATACTTAAGACGATTCATTATTAAGGTCGTATCACATATAGAAAAAAACAACACAATGATGAAATATTTAATATTTTTATTTAAATATTGTAATATAGAACAAATTATCAATATAAGAAATTAAACAAACACAACCCTGATGATGTAATATTAAATTTCGTACAAAAATTGAGAAACAGTACCTGAAGTATTTCAATTGTTAATACTTCGAAATCTTTGTTCAAAATTACAAACACATTGAATTCCGTGTATAAAAAAAGTATACAGAATCAGTCAACTTTGGATAAAACTCTGTTAACACTCAGCGAGTGCAACCTGAATTAACTACAATACTTAAAATTATTATACGTTATCAACACATCGCTATTAAAAGTAATGTAGTTAGTTACATTAAAAATAATTTCAGATGTATCCTATAATTAGTTTTAAAAAAATATTTTACTGTGTATGTAATTTTACGTTAAATAAAATACAGTAAAATCATTTTTTCTAGTGCAATATAAAAATAATAATAATAACAAACAAAATAAGTATTTTAAGTTTTCAATAAACCATTGAGTGAACAATATTACTGGTAATGTTTTGTATTTTGCAAAATATTATATTTTTGTTTGTCAATCTCAAAATGATCATTGTTAAAAATGTAATTAAAACTAATGTTTAAGATTAATAATGAATAACCAAAGAATATTTCTTTTACATTATAACTTTACCAGGACAAAAATATTTCGAAAAATATGATAATGGAAAAAAAATATTTATCTAAATGTATAAAATCCTAAATATAAACATTTTAATTAAAAAAAAAATGTATTACTAGAGTAATAAACCAACAAAAACTATATTAAAAAAGTTATTACTAAAAAAATAATAATGGGAATACAACCTAACATTGCCGTAATTTAACAGATACATGCTTATATACAATCACATAATTAAATATTTTAGTGAATATAAGGTGTGTTTTTTTAACGAATTTATATTAAAAATGCAATGTAGTTTGTTTTTTTTTTATAAATACCAACGATTAAATTTCGCATATAATTAAGTACTAATACATCATTTCGTAATTAATTAAACATTATTCATAATCTAAGAATTAAAACAAACAAAAAAAAGGTTAGAGATGATAAGTAATATTAATTATCGAATTCAACATGATTCATATTGTTTACTAATAACTGTTAAGAAAACTATAATAGAGAAAATATTTTTAAATTATATGAATAATGTATAATTAATCATATATATATATATATATATATATATATATATATATATATATATATATATATATTACAATTTAGAAAATAATGGTGATATTTATTGAGGTATGTATTTAAGTCTTATAGCGTCTATCTTTCTTTTTCAATCGTACATTCTTTGAAAATAGACATACACAATATATATATATATATATATATATATATATATATATATATATATATATATATATATATATATAAACTTCAAAACCACACTAATAAGTAGTATGCGAGAAGATTCATTTATACTAATAACATAATAATTAATACATAAATATAACTAAAACATATTTGTTCGAGAAATGGAGATAAAAACAAAAATAAATCATCAGATTCATCCTAATCCCATAGCATATGAAATTGTTAATGTTGACATTTTTAATCTAATTAAAACTTTGGTTTGAATATTAAAAAAAATATTTTGCATAAAATAGAAACATAAAATTATTTTATACAGAAAAATAAACAGAATAAAAAATAATATAAAAAAAAACTTAAAATGAAGAAGATTGAAAGGTAGGTATATTACTAAGCATACGAATACGTTTGTAAATATATATCTTGTATCTAAAATAATGGGTATTTTATAATAAAACTGAATGCAGTATAAAAAAATTAAAGAAATATTCTTGTAAATATTGTACAATTTTTTTTTATATTTAGTTGCTTTTGAAATGCAAATCTATACTAAACTGTATTTATAAATTGACTTTTTAAATAATATATCATGTTAGAATTTCACAAATTTATAAGCTTCTAAACATTTATTTTAAAGCTCAGTTGTGTTCATTAAAATCATCAAAAGTACAAGGAAATATCAACATACTGTCCATGCTAACAAACAGCATGCATATATTAGATAATTAAAAAAAATAAATAAAAATGTGATAAAATATCTATAAAATTATAATTATTATTAATTATAAAACAATGTCTCCCGAATTAAAATATTATGATGCAAAAAAAAATAGTTCTAAATACTAAATTTAAAAAAATAGGCTTGAATTTGATTATATTAACAAAATAAGGAATGTAATGGGGGCTTTTTAAAAAAAACCTGCATATTAAACTTTAAATAAAATTAAGATTAATAAAAAAATCTCGTTTAGTTGTCATGTTCATTTATATTTCGAAAATGAAAAAAAAAACATTTATAAAGAACGTTCAGACGCATAATTTTACAAAAATATCGATATGAATAATTATACTAGAAGACAACTAAAACGAAACTAAATTTAATGCAAAATGTTAAGTGATATTGCAGGGAAAAGTAATAAACCCCATTAAACAAAAGGGAAACTATAATTTTATGAACAAAACACATTTCCATACATCTACAAAAAAATAATAATTTTAATCGAAACGAAATAAACGTGACAGAAAATACTTTTATCCTACAGAATCTTGAACATATTACAATAAAAACTATAATATGTTGATCGATAATAATAATAAAAAATAAAACATGTTCCTCTCACATACGATTCACATAACTAAAATACCTTTCCGGTAAACGAAAAAAAAAAATAAACCTATGAGTAGGCTTAATCGCATTTTAAAACAATTTTTAAACCATTAGAAAGAAGCGATTTCTTTTCTTATATTGGCGTGCTTTCGACATCACTTATTTATTTTAGTCAGTATTTTTTTTCTTAAAAACGATGCGATAGCAAATTAGTAATAACTAAAAGCTCAAATAAAATTTAATTAAGACAAAATAAAAAAAATCTCGTACAATATGAAATAAGAACATAATAAGAATAAGAAAATTGTTTTACAAATACAAATATTAGATTTTCGTATACATTTTACTAATTACTGGTCCACTAATAAAAATAACAGAAAAAATGTCGCATCACAGCTAACTCGTTTTTTTTAAATAAATATATAGTAACTTGAAAATAAAAGAATCCTATTGTGAGTTTTTAATACAAAAAAAAATCAAATACAATATATTAAAAACTACATATCACTTCTGTTAATACACAATACATAGTAGTATAAAATTTCTCAATAGACCAAATATTAAAATGAAGAAATGTAGACGTATGATTGATTACAATACATTCACATATGAGCTGTTTAGATGTTAAATGGAAATCTATTAAAATTAAACTATAAATAAGTAAACATACCTCATGATTTAAATTTTGTCATTTTTGATTTACATATAGAAAAATTTTAAATATTTTTTTACAAATAAATATATACAACTTACATGTATATATAAATATTTATTTTACTTTCCCTTTGGACTTTGCTTTGTTAAAAACTGAAAATATCAATTGATTGATGTTGAAAGTAATAGATTGTATAAGTAATAGAACCCAAAATAAATAATACATAGTAATAGAAGTTATTTTTCTCAGAGAAATTTTTGAAAAAATGTAGAATAGTAAATTTTTATTGCATATTTATATATTAAATTTGAAACCAATTGTTTTCTTCAGTTATATGCAGTTATATATATATATATATATATATATATATATATATATATATATGTGTGTGTGTGTGTGTGTGTGTGTGTGTAATAACTCCCTTAATCAAGTTATTAATTTTATATGTTATAATATGAAAGTTACATCAGCAGATACTTAAAAAAAAACACAAAGTGGGATTTTATACTTATCCACTGCTTATTTTCCAATTAATCCATTTGGTCTCTGAACAGCTCATATATTACTTTTCAACTCCTACTTTTTACAATTCAAGGTATGAATACTGGAATTTTGGCAAGCTTTTCTTTCGTCGGTTCTGAAGTATCGTCGCACAGCAGTAAAGTGTGTGAAAAGCCCAAACAAACTTGCGATATTATCATATTTTCCATTTTTGGAACTTCAACTGGTTTAGTAGAAGATTTTGTCAAATCACCAAGACCCTAAAATTGTCATTGAAAGAAATAAAAACATGAAAAACATAAATTAAAAACATCGCAAATAGCAAACTTGTTTTGTACAAAAATTGTTCCATCCGCATCGAAAAATTGCTACAAACAATTCACAATAAAAGTTAAATGCAAATAAAACATTGTATATATTTATTTATATATCGCGAAAAGGCAAAACATATCTATATACAGCTGAAGTCGCAATTCAAATAATGTTTATGATACATACCAATTCGCCATATGTTGGAGAAGCTCCCCACACAATTAAATTGTCTTCTGCAGCAATAACAACTGATGTATTGCCAGTGCCAACACATTTAATGCTCCATCCTTAATAAGTTTTTTTGAAATAGAAATACATGAGAAAATATTACACGTTTATAAATGCATACTTATTCAAACAATAATAAAATATTAAATATTGTATGTTGAATATGAACAACTAACCTGCTAAGTCTTGTACAGGCTTAGGGTACATATTAGCTTCTCCAGTTCTTTTAGTTTGTCCAAACAAAAACAGAGCTCCTAAACATCAGAAAAATAAAAGATGGAGAATTAAAAAAGAAAACAATTTATTTTAAAGTAAGTTATGACTTTTTTACCCAAATCATTTATCGCCAAACTGTAGGATGCACCACAATAAACTGAGCGGACACCACGACTTTGGGAATCAAAATATTTTATCAAACGTGGTACCAATTCGTCTTTTTGCTCTGCATGACCAAGGCGTCCGAAACCTCCAAAACCCCAGCTAAATGCCCTCTTTTTAGAATCAATTGCAACCTAAAACAAAAATGAAAATTTAATTTCTTATCACTAATACTACAAAATACACAAACAAAATCAAAAATAACTGTATGGTTAGTGCCACAAGCAACATCAGTAATTTCAACATCATCAATAGGAGTAATATGACCATCTTTTGATTTTTCTACAAATGCAATAATACGTTTAGGGGATGTTTCAAAATTATAAGAAAGTCTGTTTGAAGTAACTAGATATTTTCCATCTGTATTATGGCCTACAAAAAACCCAAATAGTTAATTATATATCATAAAATAAAAAAAAATTGACAATGATAATAAAAATTATATACCAAGTTGACCATTTTCAGGCATTCCAAATGAGTGAAGATTTCCTTCACCATCGAGTATCATAGAAAACTCTCCTCCACATGCAACTTTAACAATAGGGGGACCCCTAAAAATTACCAATAATAGAAATTAAATATATTTACAATGGCTAAAAACAAAAATTTATTATAGATATGTTTTTACAGACCTATATTTAATTTTAGTAGGTACAGTCAATTGTTTAATGTTAATGTTTCCAACACCACATTGGCCATTTCGATTATCTCCACAGGCATAAACAGTACCAGTATCTGTAATTTAAATAAATAAATTATATATATATATATATATATATATATATATATATATATATATATATATATATATATATATATATACCAATTAATATTAAGTCTAATCGATATTAACCACTTAATGCATAATCACGTATTTAACACAGAACGACTTACCAGCAAATTCTGGACTTGTCATTTCTGATACAGGCATTGCAAATGAATGAAAAAAAGTTTTTTTTATATGCCTCTGACACGGAAAATACACTTACTAAAAGAGTGATCATTTTTTGACAGTAAACTTAAAATTAAAGTGCGCATTAAGTGGTTAATATTTAAAAACTTAATGTAGATAAGTGAAATTTACAACTCAGTTATTTAAGTATAAATATTTTAATACAGAGTGCATAAAATTATTTATATTTCCTTTGTCTATTCTACAATTAAAATATACCTGTTAAAAACAACGTATGATTACGACCAGTTGCAGCATGAATTATATTCAAATCTTTCAGTGCAGCTACTTCCGTTGGAATATCACGAGTAGCAACGTCATCATGACCTAATTGACCACAATTATTTCTTCCTGCAATACAAAATAAAATCAAATATAAATAAATAATAATTTAGATTTCTTTCCAACAATATTGCAAACATATTTACCAAAAGTCATAGCTTTATCATTGCTATTAATTAAAACTGAGTGTGCGGAAGTGCAGCCACTTACAATAAGCCGATACTAAAAATAATAAATAATGAAAGAAAATCGCACAAACACGAACGAATATGTACAAATACTATAATACAGTAATAAAAATACCTTTTGATCTGTAAATTTGTGAAAAACGTTTAAATTTGGATGTGTTTTCACTAAAGTTTTTGTTTCACGTTTACCAGTCAACTCCCAAGAAACATGACCAGCAATCAAAAGAATTCCATCTTCAGTTGTATATCTCTTGCAAATTTCCTTAAAAAAAAACAAATGAATAAAATCGACTATTTAAGAACTTTTAAAAATATAACTGTTAAGAAAACCTCCGGTAATTTTATTTGAGGTTCAGAACTATTGTCTTGTTTATCAATTTCGCTTTCTTCTACTGCATTAAAATCATTAGATGAATCGCTATCAGCACTCTCTTCTGAACTTCTATTATCAACCTTTTTTGCTGCTGAAACGTTTCCTGAAGAAGGGCGCTTCATACCTTTACCGTTTCCCACACCAGACATGTTCCTATACATGAAAACAGAAAGACTATTACAAAAACGCGCAATTATCGTATAATTTTCAAATGTTTGTTATTAATTTAATAATAGCAATCTAAAAATTACACACACACACACACGTATGTATTTGTAAAATTAAAATGCGATAAAATTCAAAATTTAAATATATACCATATAATTTTTATTTGTAATATGAAAAGAATTTAAATTAAACAGTCCAACAAAGTTGCAAAAATATATGTGAATAATGAGTTAAACTGATTTTAAAGATCAATCAATTGTATGATTAGTCAATTGTATGTGAGAGACCAATCACAATTTGAATTAAAAATATTTAAAATACTAAGTATTAATATAAAATTAATCTTTAAAAAAAAATGTTTTATTAAATCTGAAGATTTGTTATTCACAAACCATTTGAATAAATAAACAACTCGACAGTATGTATAAAAATGACATACTTTTTAATTGTTATTTAATAAATGTTATAAACAAAATATTAATTAAAAATAAAACCATTAATTACAAATATATTCCAATTAAAACATATTTTAATATATTATCTAAAGAAAACAACATGTAATATATATTCTCAGTATGGATATATTTCATATCACAGCAATTAAAACATATGGAGCAAAATTTCTATTTTTAATTTAATTACTAAATACAAAAACTTGATCAAATATCTATGCAGACGTAAAAATATAATAAACACAATTCTTATAATTTATATATATATATATATATTATTTTTGCAAAAGCAGGAAAATAATTCACATAACACAAAAAGGTTGGCAATTCCTGTATATATAAACAATTGATGACAATACAATTTTAACGAAAAAAAATATTAGAAAAAATATATATGGAAATGAATATTCTTATAAATGAAATACAATTAAATATAAAATGGTTTATATTAAATGAGCGCTTTAAAGGGAAAAATAACCTAAAAAAAAAATATATAAAATGCCGGGCGTCGCCGCGTGGAGGCGCCACTGTTATAAGAACAACAACAAACTCGAACAATGAACTCTTCTGCAAATACATATATAAAAGTAACAAAAGATTACTAGAAAGTCAATATATAATTAGAATTAATAATAGAAATAAAAACAAAAAACAATAAAGCGAACGTTACACGATCGGAATGCCGGCTTTATTACTTGTAATGATACCGCGCGTGCGCGCCCTAAAACAAGACGCCGGCAAAATACTGTGTCGTGATAATAAAAAAAAAATATATATGAATTACAGATTACTCACGTATAATATTCGATCGAAAATCCTCAAATCAAATTAATCGTCACAAAACGATGGTGAAAGTTGCAATAAACGAAAGCGACAACCTATCTCTAATACCAACACCGACAGCGTCCGAC
This sequence comes from Leptonema lineaticorne, assembly GCA_024500535.1. Classification (NCBI taxonomy): domain Eukaryota; kingdom Metazoa; phylum Arthropoda; class Insecta; order Trichoptera; family Hydropsychidae; genus Leptonema; species Leptonema lineaticorne. The sequence goes on along the minus strand of JANIJI010000011.1, from coordinate 2,560,472 downwards.
TCACTAATGGAGGCAAGATGTCAACCTAACACAAATTACAGTTAAAAACACTCTTACCAACTAAATATTTCATTTATCATAAAATTAATAAATCTCCTAATTATTTTAAATCCAAACACACACACACACACACACACACACATATATATATATATGCGGGTACGTAGTGGTATGCGTAGATGAAACATAGGAGTAAAAATAAATTATTTTTAAAATTTAGTTTCTTGTAAATAATCTTAATACTCGCACTCATACTAAAAGTTCTAAAAATTTAGAATTACTGAACATTCCAATATATATATATATATATATATATATATATATATATATATATATATATATATATATATATATATATATATATATATATATATATATATTACAACTATGATCAAAAAGTAAAGTAAAATTGTTATTTAAAACTCCTGCGCAGAAAGGCAGATAAATTGTAATTTTTACCTAAGTTGGTAGGACTATCTATAACATTTGCCAAGCGTCCGTTTGTCAAAAGGTTTAATTATCTCTAAGTTACAGGTATTTTTATAACTCTTGGTCCCTTCAACGTGATAATGCACCATGTCATACTGCATTAGTTCTTCGAGACTTTTTTGCTAAAAACTCGACTCATATCGTTTCGCAGTCACAAAAGCCAATGCGGAGGCCACGTTTTGACACGATTTATGAGCTTAAAACCGAATTGAAGATCTTGAAGGCTATACTGGAAAAATATTATTTCGACTGTTTTGAAGACTGGAAAAGGAATTGGTAAAAGTACGTTTTATCGGACGGGGAATCTTCAAAGGGAATGAAATTGATTTGGAAGAATAAATAAAGAATTTTCATTTTTGTAAACAATTCCCTTTACTTTTTGATCACATTCAATTACTAGAAAGTATTCAATTACTAGAAAGACTCTCGAACAGGAGAGTTAAACTCAGCATATTGCGAGCAACATTAGTTTTGTGTACTAAGTCGTAGGCCGCAGTTTTTTATTCAAGTCGTGGGTCGCAAGCTTCAACTAAAAGCGTTACGAGTTTTATAATCAAAATATCACTTTTGATTTTATTTCAACTGTACCCTAAAACTTTATTAAACGGCACTACATACAAATAAAAAAAAAATACTTTTAAATACTAATGTTATATGTGTTATCAAAAACAGAACATTTCGGCGGGCCACACGAGGCCCGCGGATTCATGTTTGACATGCCTACTCTAGATATGTATAACTTGACAGTACGCGCACGCGTGTTTGCAAATGTGTGAAAGGTACCTTATATACGTACACGTCACCATGTAGTAGTTGACATAGAAATCGCAATGCACATCGATATCGTATGAGAAACAGGAAAGCCAACTTAGTTCTATTTGCCTATTAACAGGCCGTCCAACATGAAAATTGATTTTCATAAAAGGCATCATTCATATAAAAAATGAATTTAAGATCTATAATATATATATTAGTAAAAATTAAGAGAAAATATATTTCAAAATTTTCTAAATCGTTTTGAGCATTATTTAAACGATTTGGAGATCTGATTTAGGTTCTATTGTATCCTGAAGAATTCTAAAGTAGTCACACAATTATTATTAGACCACAATCATAACAATATTATATATATATGTATATATATATATATATATATATATATATATATATATATATATATATATATATATATTAAATGTATTTCAAATATAATTTTAAATATTACGGATAGTGGACAAAAATATTATTTGATATGATCCTATTTAATCGTCAATTATATTTTATCAATTAAATCTTCAATATGTTTTCATGACTAATTTGGTTTCTTAACATCAGATAATCATACTTTAGAAGATTTTTTCTTAGTGCTTGTGTTTCAAATAAAAGGGTTTCAAATGGACAAGAATTTTATTCATAGGTTTTGAGTTCCATTAAAAACATTAAAGAATACTATAAAAGAAATTTGCATTGTATACAATGATGTGATATTCGTTTAGTTAATCTTGAAAAATTTCAAAGTAGAAATTTTGATATGTTCCCAATTTTTTTATTAAATACCCCTTTACCTGATTATCTCCTAGTGTGTACCTCTTACACACACACACACACTTATATATATATATATATATATATATATATATATTTATAATTTTTATATTTTATACCATAATATTATTTTTTTGCGTACCTTTAAATAATCTTTCATGTATCCCTAGAGGTACACGTACCACAGATTATTATAGGCGATTAAAAATGATATTAAAAAGTTTAAAATGAAAAATCATAATATTTGTTAAATTTTCAATTAAAGCAAAGATGTGAATTGGTATGGCGACATTATCTTCTCTTTATTGATGACGTCATCGTATACTACGTCATATATACTATGTGACGTTTGTGAGAAATTAGGTATATACTAATCTCATTCTCTATACATACTTTGGTGTGTGCCTTGTGTTGGTGTTGGGGCCACGGAGACAATCAGCTCCGACAGGCTCGAACTCCGTCCATTTATTGGCATGCGTCTAGTTGTAGGACAATTGACATGAGCGTGCAGGACGGCCCCGCAGGGGGCCTTGGTGCCGAAACCATCTATGGCACCCATGAGGACTCCCAGCTGGTCATGTCCGAAAAGGTACAATCCTTGGCAGGAAGCATCTACCAAGAATTCGAAAGGATGATAGCCAGATACGATGAAGATGTGGTGAAAACTCTTATGCCTCAATTGGTGACTGTGTTGGAATGCCTTGATGCTGCATACCAAAGGAATCAAGAACACGATGTTGAGCTGGAATTATTGCGGGAGGATAATGAACAATTGGTCACACAATACGAGAGAGAAAAGGCAGCACGTAAACAAGCTGAACAAAAGGTATATTTCTTTAGCATCTGGTTTCATGAAATTTATCCTTTTTTTTAGAATTCACGTTGAATTTTTTTTCTGAAAATCTAGATCTGCCATTTTTTTAATCTACACAAAGCATATTGTAATATGATATATTTTTTGCATATAAAATATTTTATGAAAAAATATATTGATTATTTTCACTTTAAATATAATAAGAATATCACTTTACAATTTTAAATATTTTATCATTTTTACTAAGAGAATTTTTAATGGAGTTCTTTCATATATATGTATATTTAAAATATTCTAGAATTTTTTATTGTATAAAAAATATGTTACATATGAATTAAATACATGATTTTAATTTTTCTTCATATATACAAAACAAAAAAGCAATAAAATCTCATCATTTGGGTACATATAATACATATGGTATAAAAATACATACTTTATCCATAAAAATATTTCAAAAATATAATTATTAATAGGCAAAAACGTAATTTCTAGATTTTTAATATAAAAAGAGAGAATGTTCTGTTTTATAATTCATTCTCGTACCACATGCTCTCTTTTAAATAAATAATAAGTCTACTTCTAAACACATTGTTAAAGTAATCGCCTTTTTTAGGTTGTATTGGTATCGTAATATGTGGTAATTAAAAGGCAATGTCAATATTTATTCTTTCAAATAATTTTAAGTAGAAAATAATGTTACGTAAATATATTAGCTCTAAACATTTGTATATAATCTCATAAATATTTTCACTAGTTGTGAACTAAAGTTTCTGTTTAAAAAAAACATATTTGAAAATATATACTTATAATTATTTAAAAATTGATCTGTATGTTAAGTAACTTTTAAATAATCATATTAAAACTTGACTTGTAACTGTAATAAATATTTAAATCGTTATAAATTGGGACAATACAAAATATTTTAGTTATTTTATTACTATTTTTTAATTTATCATACAATAAAGTTTAAATAATTTTTTACAGTTATTAGAAGTTGAAGATATAGCAGAAGGTGAAAGGAAAGAATTGTCTGGAAGACTTGAAGCCTTGGAAAGCATTGTGCGTATGCTCGAACTTAAACATAAAAATTCCTTAGAACACACCAGTCGATTAGAAGAAAGAGAAAATGAACTTAAAAAGGTTTTTTTTTACTATTTATGCTTCAACTCATATTGTATTACAGTAGTACAAATAATATCATAATTCGAAATACCCTTTTACAAAGCAATAGTTACATCTTTTGACTTTAAGAATCAACTATCTACAATTATTTACAAAATTGAAAATATTGTATTAAATAATATGTATTTCAATACTATGATAATTTTAAACTATTGCTTTTGAATTATAATATTGTTTATGATATATATATATATATATATATATATATATATATATATATATATATATATATATATATAAATATATATAATTATTTGTAATTATAGGAATATGCGAAACTACACGAAAGATATACTGAATTGTTCAAAACTCATGTCGAATATATGGAAAGAACTAAACTCTTATTAAGTGCAACTGGTGACCGTGGTGTTGACTCTCGTAATCGAATGGGCTTACATCCTATGAATAGATCTAGTGGTAAATTGATCAAAGTTTTCATTATTTACATTTTAATATTTTGAAATATTTTTTTTTCTTAGGGCCAATATCATTTGGATTTGCCTCCCTTGAAAATGCAGTTACCGGAATTGAAAGTACCGAAAGTATTATTGGGAGCCCCACTAGTGCATCTCCATCACCACCTTCTCCACCATTAGGAGATGAATTAGCAGCAGTTCGTACAATGGAACGTGCCCATCAAACTGATCCCATTATACACCATAGTCAGGTGAGATATTTTTCTTGTATTTAACTTTTTTTTTAAAGCTGCAATATTATGATTTTTATAGAAAAATACAATTATTTAAGTTAGTAGTTTTCAAGTAATATATATATATATATATATATATATATATATATATATATATATATATATATATATATATATATATATATTATAATATTTATAATATTTATAATTAATATATCATTTTTATAAATCAGGCAACGTCTCCAGTCGCACCTCAAAATAATAATACAGTATCAGGACGATCTCAAACAAAACGTGAACAAAGAAGCGGTAATACACTTTATCAAGAATTATCCTTCCAAGATGCCGATGCAAATCTTGCTGAAGGAGAGGAGTCCACTGATATAACAGGTTGAAATTTCTAAAATGAAAGTATTTTTAGTTTATAATTAAATCGTTTGAAAATTTAAAATATTTTTTTTTTATTTATAGGTAGTTGGGTCCATCCTGGTGAATATGCGTCTTCAGGTTTGTAATTATAATAGAAAAATTGTTAAAAATAACTACATTAACTTTACACATTTTATTATATGTTATTCATTGATAAAAAATATATATATATATTAGCATGCTTTTTACTAGAATATTAATTAATTAGTGATTAATTAAATGCATAAATTGACTAATTCATCCATTCAATAATAATAAACCACAAAAACACAGTTAGTTCTTGTTAAACAAAATATTATTTGTAATATCAATATTATGATGAAAAATAATTATAACAATTATGATTGATATATTTGTTCTAAATCATATTTTTCAGATTCGTAACACTGAATATCATAATATCAATACTTGAGATATTATATTTAATTAATTTAAATTAAATTTTTGGAATGGGATTGTCAGTCTGGTATATTGAATCGACTGAGGTAAAATTAATTAATGTTTTACCTTTGGTGTAAAAACAATTTTTAGATTGGAGTCCTACAATATGATTTGCAATTTAATATAATTATCCCATACATATTGTGTTTTTATATTTTATTTTTCAAAATTCACATATATAATTATTTTTATCTAATCTGTTAATTTAATTATATACATAATTTGAGTTTAAAGATTTAAAATATACTATGTTTTTTATATCCTGTCAAAAATTTTATATTAAATTACATTCATCATTTTACGTTTTTATAGAGAATCAATTTCTAACTACTAATCATTTCAAAAATGATTTATTTGGATGTAATAGTAAAAAAATTACTCCTTATTTACTTGTATGTAGAAAGTGCGATTAAACTTTTACTTTTCCAATCATAAGCAAGTATTAATGAATGATTAAATAATAGTTACTATAAGATTTTATACCAATTTAGTTTGCCAGTTCAGTTAAATAGATGTTCAGTTAATATTATTTATTTATTTTTATTTTTTTACAACGTTTTATTCAACTCAAATTATATATCGTACACACATTATTAATTTACTAAAGTCATATTTTTTAAATTATTATCCAAAACAAAGTTCCAATATATCAAAATTCCGTAGGAATATTAAGATATAAATTAATAAATATACTTTTGAGTCGATAAATCGTCATAATGCTTTTCTTTGAACTATAATATTCTTAAATGAATAATTGTAGATAATTTATTAACTCATCAATAATTGCATAAGTTCAGCTTTTCTCAACATATTATCAACTTGATTACTACTACTCTCTTTTTATATTTCCCCTAATATCGTATAATTACATAAAATTAATTTATGTATGCATGAATTATAATACTAATAATGTGTTTAATTTGTTCTCTTCTCACGCTATTGTGCCTGGACTTGGATGTTGTCTTCGTCTTTAACAGTGAATGATAACTATTTTGGTGAGTACTAACTAATTTATAAAGTTTTCATTATTTAATATTTATTCATTTACACACGCGCATATGCAGATATATATATATATATATATATATATATATATATATATATATATATATATATATATATATATATATATAATACTAAATAAATTATTATTTTAATTTCAGGTATGGGTAAAGAAGTAGAAAATTTGATATTGGAGAATAATGAACTTCTTGCCACAAAGTATAAAATATATTTTTTTTAAATTTGTTTTATTATTTTAAAAATTATATATGATTATATTTCTCGTATTTCAGAAATGCCCTCAACGTCGTCAAAGATGATCTCATTGCAAAGGTTGATGAATTGATGGGTGAACAAGAAATTTTACGCGAGGAAATTTCTTCTGTGAATATGGCTCGTCAGAAACTTAGAGAACAAGTATCTGAATTAGAAGAAGAATTGCGCAGGATAAAAGAAGAAGGTGCAGCTAATGCTTCTGCAGCGAAATCTTCGGACAACGTTGAAGAAGCAGATGTTCCTTTGGCACAAAGAAAGAAATTTACTCGCGTAGAAATGGCTAGAGTGTTAATGGAGAGAAATCAGTACAAAGTATGTGTGTAATACTTAAAACATTTTTTAATGAAATACAATGCATTAAATTATTATTTATAATACAGGAACGTTTTATGGAATTACAAGAAGCAGTTCGACTTACAGAAATAATTCGAGCTAACCGTAGTGATGCTTTGGATAAAAAACAAAGCATTTGGAATTTTTTTAGCAGGCTATTTAAGTCAGTATATTAATACAAGAATTTGTGAGATTTTGTATGTTTAGTTACATTACTAATAAAGTAATATTGTTTATAGTCATCCTGAACGATCTCCAAGACCTTTATCGTCTCCATCATTAAAACAATCTCATGCTGGTGTCGGCAGTGGATCTCGATTACGTCATTCTCATACGCAGGCTGATTTTATAGAAACTCATAGGACAGCTTCTGATAAAGCTCAGCAGAGGAAAAAGATGGAACGTCGTGATCAATACAGACAGGTAATATAAATATCATTAATTATTCCTAAATATTTACATATTACGCAAAACTCAAAATTTTTGTATTCATAAAATTCAAAATTTTTGTAAAGGGAATTAAAGCTTTTTCACTTTTATTTTTGAAAAATGTATATCGCAAACGTCATATTATTTGTTCAAAAAGAATACGATAGTAAAAATATTTTTGCTACTTATTAAAATACCTTATCCACTTGCAAGGTTGTTTCGTTCACAAAATGTATATTTAGCTTTCCTAAAACTTTTTCATATCAGTTTCGTAAAACAATCAATACTGTAAAAATATGCTAATGATATAAACAGTCAAAAGTAATTAAGAATTTGCACGTGTTTTTATTAACTTAATGAAGATATTTGAATGTTATATTTTTTTTATACCATATATTATTATATAATTTGACAAATTTATTATTAGACTGTAAAATATTGTATATGGTAATAATGCCCAACACTGTGCCAATAGATATGAATATATATATATATATATATATATATATATATATATATATATATATATATATATGATGCCTTTATTTTTTTTTTGAAATAATATACCTTGTTTATGTTTTCTTTTATCATATCATTTAATTCAAAAACATTAAAGAATTTATTTTGTACGTATTTTAAAATTTAAATTGTAAATATATATATATATATATATATATATATATATATATATATATATATATATATATATGTATATATACATGTATATATATATATATATATATATATACATGTATATATATATATATATATACATGTATATATATATATATATATATATACATGTATATATATATATATATATATACATGTATATATATATATATATATATATATATATATATATAATTATTAAAACGTATAGTATATGATTGCAATTTAATTGAATACTTGTATATAGATCAAGCGTGTCAAACTCAGCATATTGCGGGCCACATGGCTGCAGTTTTTATTTTCATTCATTACAAGCTTGATCATCAAAATATCACTTTTAATTTATTTAAACTGCAAATATATTAAACGTAACCATATACATTAAAAATAACAAAATTAACTTTTAAATATCATTTTTATATATGTTATTAAAAACAGCGCATCTAGGCGGGCCACATGCGTCTCGTGTTTGATATACCTGATATAGATGATAAAAAGCGTTCTATTTCATACTTTACGTGTTAACAAAATTATGAGTTTTGCCAAATTTATTATATATCAAAATTTAAGTAATATTTTTTTATTATTATAGATTTTATAAAGTAGTAGTGATTTCGATTTTTTTCCATTATTTATAATAGGAAACAATACTTTGACTTTCACATTTCAATTCTAACACTTATACGATGTGATGGATTATCTTAATAATTTCTATTGTTGTTATCTAATGTTGGTTTTACTACGTGACTTCATTGCGATTCTTAGGACCCTCTTCATTTGCAGGGTCCATGAAGCCGGCAAAAGATTCAATTGGACCGTTGAGCTGAATTTATGTGATCTATCGAATATAATATAATATCTTCAATTTTTCTTTCAATTTAATAATATTTGATTTATATTATTAATTAATGTTTACAATGTGTTAAATGTTTGTAAATGTTTCAAGATTTGCTTAGCAACAATTATACTTATATATATATATATATATATATATATATATATATATATATATATATATATATATATATATATATATATATGTATGTATATAGCATTTCTCAGTAAAGATAGAATAGGACTAAAACTCAAAACAATATATAAATTATGTATTAACGCATGTGCATGTTTTTTGTATATTGTGCCAAAGTGATATTGATATACACAGTTATTGCGAAATGTTACCTTTATTTATTTAAAATACTTTGTGAGAAGAATTCATTTTTATATTTTTATTAAACGCTCAATCCATAAAGTATTATAATCTTCATTAGAAATTACAAATATTTAATCCATTGACCATTTTATAATCAAATATATGGTAGTTTTCGATATAAATATATATATATATATATATATATATATATATATATATATATATATATATATATATAACATGAAAACTATATGTATTGCGTGATTCTTAGTCAAAGGGTTAAAAATAATATTATAATTCATTAAATAAAATTTATAAAGTGCTTCATAATATAAACAATTTTGAATATTGTTCTTCTCGCATACATTAATAATTGAAATTTTGTTAGCGAATTCTATATATATATATATATATATATATATATATATATATATATATATAAACACATATATATATATATACATACATATATATATATATATATATATATATATATATATATATATATATATATATATATATATATAGTCAAATTAATATAGTCATAAAGTTTTTCTTTTCGATTATTTACTAGTCTTTTTGTTCTTCTTTATGTATGTATGATGTATGTAGCAATTTATTTTATATCCAACTTTTTTCATATTCAACTTTTATTTATTTTTCAAAAAAAAAAATTTTTTATTGATTAGCTACTTTTTAAACATTATTTTCTTTTTTATTTCCTAATTATCATTATTAGTTATAATCTTAATAAATACCGATTTTTCCATCAAGCACATTTATATATAATATAATATTTTTTCTATTCATTTTAATTAGCTGCTTTTTTAATGATGAATAGTAGAAATTGGTTATTTCAAAGAAAATGAAAAAAATAAACGTGTTAATTTATGTTAAAATAAAGTAATGAAATTGTGATTTATTTTAAAGTAGTGTATATTTTGTTTTATTTTTTGCTTTTCTGTGTTATTAATTATATATTTCGCATTTTATGTATTGTTATTCATATTATTTATTTTATTATATTTATATTTGTTTTTTGCTATTCTAATTATATTTTTTATTTTATAAATAAAATATCGATGTATTCATGATTATATTATTATTTGCAGCATATTTTTATTTTTGCAATAAAATCTTTTCCCAAACAAACATATTAATATATTAACATTTCTAAGGTTATCAAAGAGTTTAATCAGAAGTTATTTATGTATCTTTTAGAAATTTACAAAGGCGTTTTTCATTTTTTTTATTGTATTTTACAAAAAATTAAAAACAAATTCTTTTAATTTTTACATTCAGTTCAATTTTAACCAGGATACTGAAGAAAAATATTTGTGTATTAAAAATTATAAAGTTTCAGTAGGTACACGTATAAATATATATATATTTTGTGTAAAAAGGAATATTTTCTTTTAAAAGGTAAGAGCCCACGTTAGAAAAGAAGATGGACGATTGCAAGCTTATGGTTGGAGTTTGCCTGGAAGGGCACCAACTGTTACTAGTAGCGTGCAAAGTTCTTCATCTTCAGGACTACCAGTACCTGTTCCTGTATTTTGCAGGTAAATTTAATATTGTTATGATTTTTATTTAAAAATCACTTAATGAAAATTACGATTTATTTAAATATTTTTATTTTAATAGACCTTTAACAGAAACAAATCCAGGAATGAAGTTCTTGTGTGGAGCTGGAGTATACAAAAAAGAAAATAAAATCAGTGATAAATTCAACGTTATGCCTGCGAATAATCCCTGTAAATCTTCAGATTCTGTTATATCATTAGCTGAAGAAATACGAGGCGCTACGAACACAAATTCTCCATTGAAAGAAAATTCACAATTTTCTTCATTAGTATGGATCTGTTCAAGTACTCATACCAACAGTACTATAATGGTCAGTAAAAATATTATTATTTAAGTTTTGACATTTTTGCTTTTATATAATTTGTCCAAAATATTTTAGGTTATCGATGCCAATAATCCAGCTGAAATTATAGATACTTTTAGTATAAATGATAAACATCTTTTATGTATTGCTTCTGTTGGTGCTAATGTCACTGAAGACATAGGTGAATTATTGTCTGAAAATTCTACAATTGTATTAAATACTGCAGAAAATGATAACTCACAAGAATCTAAAATTTGCACTGGATCTGTTACATTAGTAACAGTAAATAAAAATCAGCTCGAAGTTCTTGAAAATATGGCCAAAGTAGAGATTGATAAACCTGATTTAAAAATGCCAGCAGAAGATGCTAAAGAAGTAGATGAAAATTATAAATTTGGAGAAGGCAAAACGCTTGATGACAATAATAAATCCATTAATATTGAAGAAGGACTTGGTAATGCTGAAGAAATCAAAGTTAGTAAAAGTACATACGAAACGGAAACGACCTTAAAGTCTTCGCCGTGTAGTCAATCACCTCCACTAAGTAATACTCCTCCAAATGGTACCATACCTCCTGCAACTCCTAAATATACGACTGCTATGGCTACAATGTGGCTTGGTGCCCGGAGTGGAATGCTTTATATTCATTCTGCTATTGGAGAATGGAGCGTATGTCTTGGAAGGTATTAAATTATTTTAAAATTGAATGTATTTCTGACATTAAAACTAAATGTACTAAAATCATTTTTATTCCAGTATACGATTGAAAGATGCTGTACTGTGCCTTGTACAATGTAATACTCGAGTTGTTGTTGCATTGGCGGATGGTACTGTTGCCATATTTTCACGCGCTGATGATGGTTTATGGGATCTTTCACGTTACCACTTAGTAACCCTAAGTGCTCCTCAGCATTCTGGTATGTAATTATTATGCGAATTGTGCGATATTTCGTATTTTTTAATAACTAAAATTTTAAGCGCAAAATTGTATTCTTTCATAAACTTCAAATCATCTAAAGCTGCGAAATTATATACATATTATGTTTTTGGCTTGCGATTAATCTTAAGGCAATCTATAATTTCAATTTATGTAAAAAACATCATTTAATGTATAAAAATTTTTATTTGTATGATGATTCTGTGCAGTGAGATGTTTGGCAACGGTGGGTTCGACCGTTTGGTGTGGTTTTCGGAGCAAAGTGGCAGTATTGGAACCAGCCTCTTTAACTTTATTACATGTGCTAGAGACTCATCCGAGAAAAGATAGTCAAGTTCGGCAACTTGCATGTTCTGGTCATGGTGTTTGGGTGTCAATCAGGTAATTATGGTTTCTTTATAATATTATATTTTTACTATAAACGAACAATATAGTGAAATTTTATAAAAACAAATATATATTTTATTAATAATTCAATTATATATTTATGTGAAATTGCATTTTTTTTAAATATATTTTAAATTTATATTCTTAGTTATTTGTATTATTTATTCATATTCTTCTATTAAAATCGTTATAGATTAGATTCAACATTAAGACTTTATCATGCACGAACATATCAACATCTTCAAGACGTCGATATTGAACCATACGTGAGCAAGATGTTGGGTACTGGAAAACTAGGTTTTTCTTTCGTAAGAATAACCGCATTACTTGTGGCATCGGCTAGATTATGGATAGGAACCGGCAATGGGGTCATAATATCTGTACCTCTTTCTGATCCAAACGACAATGAATCGAGACCGTTTGTTGCAGGTAATTCTTATTATTTTTATTAAAAATATATAAACTAAAAAAAACATTTGATCAATTAAAAAAATTTAGGATCTGCTGGAACTGTATTGAGAATTAATACAGTCGGATCTGGAGTTGCAATACCTTATTGCTCAATGGCACATGCTCAGCTTAGTTTCCATGGACACAGAGATGCCGTTAAATTTTTTGTAGCTGTACCTGGCGTGGATCCTCCAACATCTTCAATGCTCGTGATGTCAGCTGGAGAAGGATATATAGATTTCAGAATAGGTTTATTTGATTCAATATTATATTGGGGCGTAATAAAAAATAACATTCAGCTTTTAAACTTATGTTGTTATATATATATATATATATATATATATATATATATATATATATATATATATATATATATATATATATATATACATATATATATACTTCAACTTTTATTGTACAAATAGTATTTAATTAATGCAATATATCATTAGCTGCTTATTTAGCACAGTTTATAGATTTAATATATATATGTGTGTGTGTGAGTGTGTGTGTTGCTTTTGAATTTCGAAAGAAATTCATCTGCCAGAAAACTTGCGTGGAGAATAAATGACCTTAGGGAAGTTTTGTTGAATACAATTCGTTGCTATTTTTTTCCTGTGAAATCCATTAATAAATAGACGCTTTGGAATATAATGAAGACAATGGTACACTTCCACCATTTGAATCATTATTTTTTTAAACCATTTGGATTTCCTTTGAATCAACGATAAATACAATTTAATTTTTTTTATATTTACCATTTGAACAATCTAGTTACTTTGATAGGTAATTTTAATTGATTTTGATAATTTAGTGTTGCAAATTTCATTTTAAATATTCGATATTATATTTTGTTTTAAACATTAAAAAAGAATTTTAGATTATGAAAAAATAATAGAATCTCAAACGTATTTGAAGATGAATTATAAATTTTTGAATTATTAGTAATTTTCAATATATGAAATAAAAAAGGAACCAAATTTAAAACAATATTTTTGTTATTTTTTTTTGACATTGCTCAATAACAAATACGTAAGAATTTTAACCATTTTATTTTTTTACTATAGTTTTACTAATTATGTTAATTAAAAATTACTGACAAATTGTATTTAACAAGTACCACATAGGTATGAAGAAAACTCACGCTTTCATATTATATATATATATATATATATATATATATATATATATATATATATATATATATATATATATATATATATATATATATATATATATATATATATATATAATTTTTCATTTCATTATTTTTGAGCACCATTTATTAGCACCTAACTATTGTATATAGCAATGCTTTATTATTTAGATATAATAAAGTTTCTCAACTTATATTTTTTGAAAAATAATTCACTTATTTTTAAAAATGTCTTTATTAACATATTTGCATATTTTTTTTAATTTATGCGTTATGTTATTCACTAAACAAAAAAAAAATACTTTTTTTTCTTTTGATTTTTCTTGATAAATTCTTGAAGTATAATATATTTTAAATGTATTAATATTTGATTTTCATATAATTTTGAACTTTGATGTTAAATAGGTCTTTTTTATGAACTTTAAAAATATGATAAAAAAATTATATGTGTAAAGAATAAAAACACACACCGATGGACCTGTATGCGAATTCGTATCACACAAATTGATTTATATTTTATAAAAATATTTAGATTTATGTTCCGCTAGATTTTATTCTAATATATCAACAGTAAACGTTATTTGTGTGTTAAATATTTCATTTTGATTTTATTTAAAAACATTAAATAACGAAATTTTATGGTTTAATTAATATATTACGAATTTATCATATAGTGTCTTGTAAAATTTAACCATTATTTTGTAGCATAATCATAAAACTTAAAATTATTTAATATTTTCTTAATTATAACGCGTGTAATGTGTTAATAAAAAAATGAAGACTCACTATATGCAAGCAGTATTAAATTTCTATTTTGCTAGTAATATATTTATGACACAAAGAAATTTGTTATTCGGTATGCAATTCAGCGCGTTACTTTAATATATTTTCAATTTTATATTTTTAATTTTATCCTAGTTTCTGTTCCCGTGCAAAGATATTTTTTAGAAAGATGATTTTTATATGATTCATTAAATATATCACATATTACTAATTTAATTTAATTTTATTATTATTTATTTGCATTTTTGCTTTTTTATATATTCAAATTAAATTAGAAGAATCAGGTGTGAAATGAACATATTTTTTTTAATTTTTGATTAATCAAAAAAATGCAATTGCATGGCAAAAATATTACACTCGTTACTTGTTAGTTTTACATATATTTGTTGAAGTTGATTATTATTTTAAAATTGTTCTGTGCAACATTAAATAAGTCAATTATTATGTTTAGATAAACATCATATCAGAAATCCTGAATAATAATCAATATCGTCTATATTTTTTACATCACATGAAATCTTATTTTTAATTTAATTAATAATATTTTGTTGATAAACAATGATCCTGTCATACAAATTAGCAACTAAATGTTTTTTTGCATGATGTGTGTCGAACATAATGATTTTTATTGCATCCAATTTATTATGAGAAAAAAAATGCATGTCACTTTGTCATTAAAGTATGCAATTCTCATAGATATCTTGTGAGATTTATCATTAATATAACTGTAGTAAATGTTGTTGTTTTTATCTATTTATATATTTTTTTATATATATATATTTCTAATGTTTATGACAATCTGTGAGAATTTGATCATTTTCAGTTTTAGAATGGTTTTCATTTTTTTTGTTTTTGTTAGAAGACCATGCAGATGATGCACGAGATGTTGCTTCTCACCTGATAGTGTGGCAGATTCTACCTGAAACCTGACATTTAAATTTTTTGGACCAATTTTTATTTGTTACCATTTTCCTACGAGAAAACATATCAGTGGTATGTTTTTCTTTATGCCTAAATTTACCTCTGACAATAAATATTTTTATATAACTCTGTAAATATGTAATTTATATTCTCTTTCACTCTCTATTTCTTCGTAAAATATTATTATAATCTGAAATTGTTGATAAAACAAAGTTTATTATTGTAAAGACATTTTTGTAAATGAAAGCTCATTTGCTATTATTAATTGCTATGAATTCTATAAAAAAATTCTTCTTATACTCAAATAAGAAACGCAAAAAATTTATTGCTTTTCTTAATCAAAATATTGCAAATAACAGTAAATATAAAATAATATTTCAAGATTATTTATTTTATATAAATAATATTTTATCACAACGCCATATTTTATTAGGGTGTCCAAAAGTTTTTTTTTCAATTATGAAATGAATACACAATATTTACTGTTTTAAATATTATTTTCCTTGTTACATAGGAACCGTTTCGTAATTTTGGAGGTGAACTTTTATTTTCCTTCTGGTTTTAAAGCGCTTATCGTGATGAAAATTTTTCAAAGATAGAAAAAAGTAATTATCTCACTGAGCGAGATCTGGAGAGTATTCAGTATGCGGTAAAATATTTACTCAAACTAACAGCTTTTCTCTTACCGCTAATGCAATATATGATTTCGCGTTGTGATGATGAAAAACAACGTCTCACCGGTTCATTAATTTTGAGCCTTTTTTTGCTATGGCAGCTATCAATTTCGTAGAATTGATTGTTTTACTTTGAGGAAGAAGCTTATAGAAAATTACATCTTTCGAATTTCTTTTAATGGACTTTAAATGTCTATTGTCCTTACTAATTTATTGTCCAGGTGCGTTTTTTTATTCATAATTTCATATAAAATCAAATTTTCGTCTTCATTAACAAACCTATTTAAAAATGAATCCTTTTCATTTCGATGAAGAAGTAATTCGCATGTAGAGATGCAATTCATAAGATTGGTCTCTGTCAGCAAGTGCAAAACTCAAAATACGCAGTGATTAACATATCCTATCTTGATTAGAAAACCATAACATGTTTAACAGATAAGCCTGTATAACGCATATGTAGAGTTAGAAAATATCATTCATAGCACGATGAGAAAGAAACTTTCGGGACACCTAATAATTTTTATATTTGACATTAATTTCTTTTATTTTGATTAATAAGAGTAATGGTTAAGTTTTTTTTATACTAAATATAATCTTTAAATAATTTTGCTAGTTTTCTAGGAATAATGCTAACTATACTCACAAATAATCACTTTTATTATGTGGGATCAATTAT
This sequence comes from Leptonema lineaticorne, assembly GCA_024500535.1. Lineage (NCBI taxonomy): Eukaryota > Metazoa > Arthropoda > Insecta > Trichoptera > Hydropsychidae > Leptonema > Leptonema lineaticorne. The sequence continues at coordinate 2,543,183 of JANIJI010000011.1, read as the reverse complement.
ATATATATATATATATATATATATATATATATATATATATATATATATATATATATATTATATATTTATATATATAATTATATTTATATACATATATGTGTGAGCATATTTTGCTTTAATTGCTGATTTGAAAAATTTGCAAATCTTTTACGAACCATATCTTTAAATGATGGTATGAAAGTTTTCAAATGCAATAGCGATACAAATAAACGTTGAATTAAAAAGTAATTACCAACAAATTAATAAATTTTGATCAAAGTTATCAACATGTTTTTTTTGGATTTAAAAGAAATATTTTGGATTATATAAGTTCTTTTAATATTTAGAATGTCAAATAATATTTTTATTAGAAAGCAATGGTGACAGTGCAAGGATTGTGTGCGATGTCCAGTTTAACGCGCAATTGTTTTTCTTTGTTCTTTTACGACCACTATCAATCAGAAGTAATTTGTCTTTGTATATACTTTTATGTATATTAAAATTAAAAGTCTTTTTTTTTAAATAGAATATGATTTAACATTAATAATATTAATGTATTTATTCACACGATAGATATCATCCGTTGGTATGTAATAATCGTCTTGCATGAATTATTTTTCATTATAAAACCTAACACTTGCAGTATTGATTTTGTTGTTATTTTTAAGTATTAAATTATATTAGTATATTTTTTTGCTTGCCTTATATATTTTTTTAGTGTGAATTTGGGCTTTAATATGTTTATACTTTTCTTTTCTTTACTTTAATAGATCCACAATGTTATATTTTGTTAACACACAATTTCTGAAATGTTTTTATTATAAAAAAATATTATTTTTCTAATACAACAAGTGCTTTAAATGTATAGTTTCACTTTGCACATTAAATATATTTAATATATTTTGGTGATAAAATTTGCTAATACAACAAATGTTTTAAACCCTAATTTAAATAAATATAAATTCGATTAAAAGAAAAGTTATTTAATGTTAAAATGTTTTTTAATATGTTTAATTGTGGGATTACTTTCAAATAGAATATTATAAAATTATTATTCTTCAATTTGATTTTGTTCAATGCAAATATAAAGTTGTAGTTAAAAAATGAAATCACTTTTAAATTCAACAGTTAAATTTAAATTGTAAATATTGTTTTATATGTATGTATATTTACATGATTTTCAGGCGATGGTGACATGGAAGAAAGTGTGGTGTTATCTGATGGTGACAACGCCCAAATGGAAGGAGATGCTGACGCCAATAACCTTCAACAACTAAAGTTTGAAAATGATCATTTGATAGTATGGCAGGTTGCTACGCCTTGAACAATATCATTGGTGGCATTACAATATCGTCGTTGTCCTCATCATTGTCATTATTGAACCTCAAGTTTTTTAGTGCAACTTTGTAATTTATACATACATATATATATATATATATATATATATATATATACATATATATATATATATATATATATATATATATATATACATATACATATATATTATGGAGCATAATTAATAAACGTAATAAATTAGTAACTATTCAAGCCCATGTAAGTGATATAATAATTCACTTTATATACATGCATATGTTTGCATTAGTATATGTAGTAAGTCTATATATATATATATATATATATATATATATATATATATATATATATATATATATATATATTGTAGTCATTTTTAATATTTATTTAGTCATACCATTATCTGTTACAATAATAAGATTTTTATGAAATATAAAAATATTTTATGATTTTATTTATCATTGAATTAAAACACGTTATAATATTTAACTGCGCTTTATAGTTTTATATATATATATATATATATATATATATATATATATATATATATATATATTTATATATATATATATATATATATATATTTATATATAGTAAAAAAAGTCATTCGTCGCTTTGTTTTTACGTAACCAATTCTTTCCACTTTTTATTTGTAATCATATATAGAATATTGTAAGTTTAAAAATTTACCTGAAATTTTGCCTTATTTTGAAATGATATATATATAATTATTTCATTTAATTTGCTAAAATTCATGTAAAATTTTATGTTTATATATATTTATATATATATATATATATATATATATATATATATATATATATATATATATATATATTAATTCTGATTTTCAAAATTATATTAACTATACTGCCTATTGGTAAAGTTTGTATTAAATATATTTTTAAGCATTTTTTAGACGGTTGTAGCACTTTTTGTTCCAAAAATTTTAATAAAAAATATTAGAAATTCCATACATCTGATATACTCAACATTTTAATATGGGAATATTTTTAAACAAACACATAATTATACTTTTATTCTTTTTTTTTTAAAGAAAACTAGGGGTTTTTAATCTTTGTACAGTGATTAATATAATATTTAAGAAAAAATTTTGTACTTACAGAAGGAATTTGTTCCATGAAATATATTGTTCTAACTTAAAAAAAAGAGAATATTTTTTGGTCGTAATGCTTGTTCTGATATTAAAAAAAATTTTGTTGTGGATTTCTATAGAATTATAGTAAATAAACATTTAAACCTTTATTTGGGCAAGTAATCTGTCGATTTCTTATACTTTCTTATAATGAACATTTGATATGCAGCAGTACACTTTAAATTAAATATTTTTTTCTCTTAAATATTCTACTATTTATTTAAATAAAAATAAACTGATATTTTTATGTGGTAAATCAGCTTCTGTGGTGTAATTGTGCTAATCCATATTTTATTTTAAAATTAGCAATATAATGGGCAAAATAAATATTCAAAAAATGCAGTATAATTCAAAATATTAATTAACGTACTAAATGTTTATTTCATATAATAGCAGAGGTTTTTCTATATTTTAATTATTTTTTTGGTTATTTGAATCGGCTTTGTTATTATTTCATTGATAATGAGACAAATACTCCCATAAAAAATTATTTGAAACAGCCAATAAATGAGAAGAAACACCTTTTATACAATATACTTATTAAATATATTCTAAATTAAAATTTAGAAATATTTTATTTAATTCATATTTTATTTTTGCCACTGAAAACGTATTACGTTGACCTAAAAACATATATTTATTATATAAAATATTTTTTCTTTAAATCAAAATGATAATTATTAAAATAACTAATATACAAAATAATTGCAAATAAGAGAGACTATTTTCATTACCAATAAAAATAGCCAAACTGTACTTTCTAATTTATTCATTACTATCTTGCGTCTTTATATTATAATACATATATATTTCCACTATTATCAAGTAAAACTAACATTTTGATGGAATTATTAATGTGTAAATTTTAACACTTACAATAGAAACTATGTAAATGTACTGTATTACTATATTTAATATCGATATAGTTTCGATTAAAAATATAAAGCAAACAGTGTATTGAAAATTATTTTGAACAGAAAATTTTATCTCTTTCTATAGTCCTAAGGGATAGTAAATCATTATGAATTTCATATTTTAAGATTTACTCAGTTTACACACTGATTTTAATGCTAAGATTTAGTTAGATGTTAAATTATCGATTGGCAAACTTCATCTCTCTTCGTAGGCCATATGATCATTTAAAAAGTTTCAAATTTAGTTTATTAAAAATCTGAAAACATTTTTTGCTATTGTTATATTTTGTTTATAATATTATACTTGGTATTATTTAATCACTAACAGAATGTATAGTATTATGTATTAAACTTCATGTGACCTGCAGACAGTAAGTTTGCAAATAATTGCATTAAATGTTATAAAAAAATAATGCAATCTTGTCGCTTAGATTGTTCAGTTTATAAGTTTCTAAAAATGACGTTTTTTTTTTTGTTTATATTCTCTGAATTATTATTGCACACTATATTAATATAATAAAATTAATTATTGATTTTGTTGTTCGACTATAAGAAAAAACATGTTTTCTCAACATTGCATTTATACATAATTATTGATAAATTTTCAATTAATTTTATAGTGTGTGTTAAATACCAGCAAATATAAAGTCGCATCCATACAATTAGCAAGCGTATAATTAAAAATTTGCCAAAAAGGCATATTTGATTTTGGTAATGCACATTAGCACTTTTGAATAATGCATCTGTTGTATTGATGCGGCTATTTTAAGTAATCCATTGAAAATATTAACATATATGTGGCCAAGTGTTTTTTTATTTCACACATTATACTATATCAAATATTTATAATGTCCGTGTTGACAATGTACTTTTTTTTCCACTAATCATCTAATATCTATTTTGAATAGCGAATATCATAAATTAAACTTTCTTTATTTTATTTTAACGAGTTCTAATTCGTACTTCATTACCGCGTCGATCATAAAGCATATTTAACCAAAGAATGTGTATGCGCTTTCGTAAGCTAGAAAACATTAGATTTATATGCTTGTCCAAAAGTTGAATTTTGACTTCTTTAACTCTAGGCTTTATGAATATTTGGCTATTATTGTATACAAATTTGAATAAAATGAAATTAAATAATAATCTGCCTTTTATTATGATTATATACTTTTCTTTTCTCTATTTTTTTTTTATAAATAAATTTTTGTATTTTTTTCCAAAACCATTATGTTAAAATTCTTTATTTTTTCTATACAATTAAAAACATAATAATTGATGTAAATTTGTAAAACACAATATAAAATAAATAAAAGAAATAAGATACGGATTTGTGTCGAGTGAAAAGAGTTTTTATGAAAGAAATCAAACATAAGGTTTGCAGGTAATTTTGGTAAAAATTTTACATTTCTATCTATATGAAGAAAAAATACTTATTAAAGTTAATCAATTGATAAAATTTGATAAGGAGAACTACTTAGAAATTGCACATAATTATATTGAATTTGTGTTTTGTTAACAAGACATTTCATATGTTTTAAATATTCCAAATGGAAACTGTGGCAGATTGCATGAATAAGAACGACTCATTTCATGACAAAAATTGCAAATTCGTTTCAAGATTGCCTGGCGTACATATTTTGAAATCTGGATCTGCCGTCTTATTAGCGAAGAGCTCAGAATCACTAAAATGTAGATTTCCTTTTTATTTCTAAAACATCCGCTTTATTTCTATAAATCTATTTATTTATTCCTATGATAATGCATGTATGCAGCTCAAATAGTTTATTGTAAAAGTGAAACTATTACAAGATTTCAAGTGGTGATTTTTTTTTAAATATTGAACCAAACTCAGGCATCCATATCATTATGTTTTTTTTAATTAATTAATATATTTATATATTACCATCTGAGAACCGAATCTATAGGAAAGGAATGAGGAATGTCCTTCGTTCGGTGGTGGACAGGAATTTTGACTGATGGTGACAAAATTCAACTCTCGATTTACAAATATTAGTTGTAATGAAGATAGTTGGATAGGGTTACATATAAAGTATAGATATGAAATCCAATACGAACTGGCTCCGCCTTTTCAAACCAAAGTTTCCCAAAATCTTTCAAATGCAACTGAGAAAGATCAAGAATTTGATATATTTATGAAACAAAAAAAATAATGGAGAAATGGATGAATTTATTAAAATTCTTATAACTATGAAAATGTTTGCAGCGCAGATATTATATTTTATTGTAAATTAATCATTATTTTTTTTTTTTTATATTGTTACGTCCCCGGGGTCGGGGGTTTCTAGGATAGAAAGTGATACTCTCCTATTTGTGTATATCGGTCTTACCAATGGTGGTTTATTACTGACAGGTTTACAACAATCGGCAACGAAGTACAAGAACAAAGTAAGAATTATAAATAATAGAGACAATAGAATAAATACATCAATTAATAAGAATAATCAAAGATACAAACATAAATCATTAATCAGAGATACGAACATAAATCATTAAATGCCAATAGTTAGAGATACAAACATAAATCCTTGAATGCCAATAATCAGATATACAAATATAAATCAATTACAAGAGCAGTTAATAACAATAATGGACATACGTCAATTAATAAAAGACATACATAAATGAGTTACACTAAACAAAAGCGACAAGGGATTAATTACTAGTTACCAAAACCTTAATCTCTAAACCCATATTCCATATTTGATCCACCGGATTGGAGTATAACCGCTACTCCTTCTGGAACCAGATCGTAGATATACAACGTGAGACTCCTTTAAGAACGTCTTCCAGACACTCTTCTGGATTCGTAGAGCTCCCAGATGCCTACCAGGCCGCTCCTACATCCGATCGTCCTTCACCGTAGTCTGACGTCCTTCCTCGATCTATCCATCCGGTCCGAGCTTCACAGAGCCAAGGCTCTCACATGTGAAGTCGGGCAGAACTTCGCCGATCCAAGACCGCTCACAGACGAAGCTTTATTTCATCATCGGTATTCGGCTTTTGTAGAGGGGGTTACCGGTGTTTGACACCATAAACGCCCTGGATCACAACTTGTAGATTTTTTTTATTTTTTGGATTTTATTTTATTTTAATTTTTTTCTCTTCTTTTTTTAGGATTTTTTTTATTTATTTTTTTTGTATTTTATTTTTTTTTAATCTTTTTTTTTTAATTATTTTATGTATTTATATAGTTTGGGTAAAACCTTGGTGGTCAGTGGAAGAGGGTGTTATGAGGATGTAACGGTTAGTGATGTATGTGATTGTGGATGTGTTATTCTTTGTGTGGGGTGGTGAGATGGGGGAGGAGAGCTGTCTCGAACTATGGTTATGTTTGTGATGTCAATGGGACGGGGGTGATTGGTGTGTTTGATGATCGGGCGCTTTCCAAGTTTGGTGACGAGGGGGTTGGGATTGTTTTGGCAAGAGCGGAAGTATATATCTGCGAGTCGTGTGATCTGTTGTTGGAGAGAATCGGTGTTGGTGTCTGCTTGGATGGTGGTATTTCTCACATACCAATCGTAATCAAGTGAGTGGCGTAGGAATTTGCTTTGTATTTTTCGTTTCTTTGCCCTTTCGTTTATTTTTCCCTTGAGGCTACAGGCGTTCCAGTTTAATAGTTTAAGAGCGGCCATTTAGAGATGTGATAAGAGAGAGAATGGTGTCCAGTTTGGAAGAAAGCAGGCTGTGGTTAGATTCTAATTTAGAGAGGCGGGCATCAGAGTCAGGTGGTTGGTTAGGTTGAGATTGTGGTTGTGGTTGTTGATTGGGGGTATGGAAAAGAGCATTCCAAGGGGTAGAGAGTGGTTGACGGGGTGTAGTAGGGGGAGGGTTTATCTTGGCTGTGCGAGCCGCTATGTTGGCATGGGAGTTTCGGTTGCGGGGACAGCCCTTCCAGGTTGAGACATGGTCTCCGTTGCAAGAGGTGCAGGTTGGGGTGGATCCTGCTGGAAGTTTGCAGTTGCTGGTGGTATGATCACCGGCACAACGGACGCATCTGAGGTTTATGTTGCATGTCAATGAACCGTGGCCGAAGCCTTGGCAACGGTGGCATTGAGGAATTGAGTCTCGGCGGCGGAATGGTTCGACTCGCACCAGTTGGTGAAGGAGCCTGTTGATGTTATATATATTTTTCCCCTCTTTATCTCTGGAGGTTTCTACCAGAAACATTGGGAGGGGTTCGGGGTTCCGATTTTTGTTTCGGCGGAACATAGGGGTTACTTTAAAAATTTGGAGACCGAGCTCCTTAAGTTCAGCCTCGACTTCTTCCGTAGAGAAGTGTTGGTTGATACCTTTAACAACCACTTTTAGCGGCTTGTCAATTGGGCGGCAGAAAAATTCAAAGCCGTTTTTGGTTAGTAAGTCGACAGCTTTGCGGTAGTCGTCGACCGAGTGAGGGGAAAATCTGATGGAGCCAGTGGGAGGGCAGGAGGTGTCAAATTTGATTGAGGCGTGGGTGAATTTCCTTAGCACGGTTGGGTGGTCTCCTCGGTGTTTGAGGAAAATCGGCGCTGATTTGGGTGTGGTGGATGATATGGGTTGGGAGATGGGACGGGGGGATTGGGTGAGGGGTTGAGGGATGGTTCGGGGGGTGGGAGTTGGAAGGATAGGGGTTGAGTAAACCGGTGTTGAGGTAGAGCGGGGATGTGAGAGCGGGGGGGTAGGATTGGTTGATGTAATTTGGTTTGTTTGTTTCCTCTTTGGTAGAGGGCTGTTGTTTGGGCTGGTAGAGGGAGGAGGGGAGGTGCTCCTCCTTTTGCCGGCGGGACGTTTGTCCGTTTCGGAGTCGGACGAGGGAGAGGGAGAATATTCCATTGTTATGGCGTATAATTTGAGGTAGTGGTTTATGAGATTGGAGAGCTTTATTTGAGATTCACCAATTGGTGTTAGTTTGTGCAGTGAATGAGGGAGGTTTTTTTGGATGTTGTCTGCCCAGACAGTGGCACGAAGCTGTAACTGGGATTTGTTGTATTCCAATTTATCGGGATAATTTATTGGGACTTTGTTTGTCATTTTATCGGCGGTAGTGCCGGTGGTGAGGCCAAGGTTTGAGGCTCTTTCGAGCAATTTGTTAATGCAAGACAAGGTGAACATTGGGGGGTCAGGGGGAACAGGAGGGGGCAGGTCAGTTGACATTACGGGGGGGTTTGTCTATTGATGATAGGTGGTAGTTTCAGGACTCTCTCGGGGGAGCCTGTCCCCTAGAGAGCGCGTCCCCAGGTGGCGGATAGGGGAATGCTCGTCAGTGACTATGTTGCTGGAGGGTAGGAGTGAAATAAAATAGCTCCCGCGGACCAACAGGCTGGAGGGGAAGACAACGGGGTGGTCTTCTCCTCCAACAACACGGAAGAATGCTCACATCCGCAGTCGTCGTCGCTCACAAGTGTTGCACCTGCATCGGTGGTTCTCGATGGCGACCGTCGGCCTCCATGTTTGCCGGTTGAAGTCGTATCAACCGGAAACTTGTAGAGGCCGATGTTGACGCCCGTGACCATCGATCGGGAGTTCTTTTATAACTGCTGTCTGCTTCATTTGTGGGTGACCGATTGTTGATGATCCTGAGCAAGAGTGGTGCCTCCGTGCACTGCTCTCTCCCAACATAGAAGAACACTCACATCCGCAGTCGCCGTTGTTCGCGAATGTTGCACCTGCATCGGTGGATCTAGTCGGCGCCCGTCTGCCTCCATGTTCCCCGGTTGAAGGCGTTCAGACTGGAAACTTGCAGAGGCCGATGCGTGCGCGCCCGTGACCATCGATCGGGAGTTCTCTATAACTGCTGTCTGCTTCATTCGCGGGCGACCGATAGCTGATGATCCTGAGTGGATGAGTGGTGCCTCCGGGCGCCCAAATCAAGAGCACACCCCCAGCGTCTCGGCTCGGACTCCGGACAGCAATGCTCCGGTGACCGAGCCGGACGACCGAGATGGCAGCAAATGCCCTTTAACTCCGAGTATAGGCAGGCAGATGCCTAGACTTGCGATAGGCCGTGGCAACACGCCTAACATACCGACCTAGTACAAAGCAATGCCTGACGGTGGTTCTGGCTAGGTCGGGGAACACAGGAGGTTTTAGTGGGTCCCACCCAGAGTAATTGTAAAATCTCTGGCGTGAATCCCACACTATAAGCGTCTGTCTGCTCGGGCGCTTTTGTTTGGTCGGCAAATTCCCTCCTTATGAAAAAAAAAAAAAAAAAAAAAAAAAAGTTTCAGGACTAACCTGGTTATGGTCGGTTTAGATGTGTGAAGAGTGATGCTTTCGATAGTAGTGGGTGATGGCGTTATAATTTTGATGTCGAGGTCTTGTTGTGAAGCGAGCGTATATTTTAAAATATTCACAATGCGTATATTTTAAAATATTCACTACTAAAACGACGAGAGAGGGGGAGGAACAGGCTTTTTACGAATAAAAAAAAACTTGTCCCACGTTAAGAACAATAAATAAATAACAAATTTCACAATAATATTTTGAACAGAATAATATAATTGTGACCGAAAACGGTAATCACGATATAGTCTCGTTTTATTATTATTATTTTTTTAAAAAATCGAGTCGGCAATTCTACGCGCAACTTTTAAATATTATATATATATATATATATATATATATATATATATATATATATATATATATATATATTCTATATGTATTCTATTGATAGAAAGCAATTGTATTAAATAATTAATTAAATAACGGACAATCGCATCGTTATAAACATTCATAGAATTTATAAGAACATTATATTATATAATAACGATTATTGTATCGATTAAATAAAATTGCATTAATGAGATAATTAATGCAAATAATTCAAAAAAAACTAAAGAAAATCTTCAGGTAGTGCTTGTGAAGGTTTGAAATGTTAATTTGCATCGTAAAATTTATGATTGAAAGTTGAAATTAATTATTTTATGATCATCGTCAGCTCGATAATATTCTCGGTGTATTTAATTTCAGCCGATTCAAATTAAATAACGATGAATATAAAATCAGAAAAATGATGAATTTTAAATAGAATAAAGATGAATTTAAATGGAAGAAAGATGAACATAAGTAGAAAAAAGATGAATTTTAAATAGAAGAAAGATGAATTTAAATGGAAGAAAGATGAACATAAGTAGAAAAAAGATGAATTTTAAATAGAAGAAAGATGAATTTAAATGGAAGAAAGATAAATTTAAAATTAAAAGAAAGATGAATTTAAAAGAGGAAAGATTAATTTAAATTGAAGAAAGATGAATTTTAAATTGAAGATGAATTTAAATAGAAAAATGATGAATTTTAAATTAAAGAAAGATGAATTTCAATTGAAAAAGATGAATTTAAATAGAAGAAAGATGAATTTAAAGTCGGGAAAAGATGAATTTAAAATCGGAAAAGATGAATTTTAAATTGAAAAGATGAATTTTAAATTGAAAAGATGAATTTTAAATTGAAAAGATGAATTTTAAATTGAAAAGATGAATTTTAAATTGAAAAGATGAATTTTAAATTGAAGAAAGATGAATTTTAAATTGAAGATGAATTTAAAAACAGGAAAGATAAATTTTAAATAGAAGAAAGATGAATTTAAATGGAAGAAAGATGAATTTAAAAAGAAAAAGATGAATTTTAAATTGAATAAAGATGAATTTCAATTGAAAAAGATGAATTTAAATTAAAGAAAGATGTATTTAAGAAGAAAAAGATGAATTTAAATAGAAAAAGATGAATTTTAATTAAATAAAGATGAATTTAAATTGAAGAAAGATGAATTTTTAATAGAAGAACGAAGAATTTAAATAAGAGAAAGATTGTTTTAAATTAAAGAAAGATGAATTTAAAAGAGGAAAGATTAATTTAAATTGAAGAAAGATTGATTTAAATTGAAGAAAGATGAATTTTAAATTGAAGATGAATTTAAATAGAAAAATGATGAATTTTAAATAGAAGAAAGATGTATTTAAATGGAAGAAAGATGAATTTAAATAAAAGAAAGATGAATTTAAAGTCGGAAAAAGATGAATTTTAAATAGAAGATGAATTTAAATTAGAAGAAAGATGAATTTTAATTCGGAAAATATGAATTTTAAATTGAAAAGATGAATTTTAAATTGAAAAGATGAATTTTAAATTGAAAAGATGAATTTTAAATTGAAGAAAGATGAATTTTAAATTGAAGATGAATTTAAAATAGAAGAAAGATGAATTTAAAAACGGGAAAGATGAATTTTAAATTGAAAAGTTGAATTTTAAATAGAAGAAAGATGAATTTAAATGGAAGAAAGATGAATTTAAAAAGAAAAAGATGAATTTTAAATTAAAGAAAGATGTATTTAAGATGAAAAAGATGAATTTTAAATTGAAGAAAGATGAATTTTAGGAAGAAAGATGAATTTAAATACAAAAAAGATGAATGTAAATACAAAAAAGATGAATTTAGATTGAAGAAAGATGAATTTTTAATACAAGAAAGAAGATTTTAAATAAGAGAAAGATGAATTTAAATTGAAGAAAGATGAATTTAAATGGAAGAAAGATGAAATTAAATAACAGAAAGATGAATTTTAAATAGAAGAAAGAAGAATTTTCAATTGAAAAGATGAATTTTAAATTGAAGGAAGTTAAATTTAAATGGAAGAAAGATGAATATAAATGGAAGAAAGATGAATTTAAATAGAAAAAGATGAATATAAACAAAAAAAAAAGATGAATTTAAGATGAAAAAGATGAATTTAAGATGAAAGCAATTTAAATTCATCTTTCCTGTATTTAAATTCATCTTTTTTAATTTAAATTCATCTTTTTCTTTTGAAATTCATCTTTATTCAATTTAAAATTCATATTTTTCTTTTTAAATTCATCTTTTTCTTTTTAAATTCATCTTTTTCTATTTAAATTCATCTTTCTTCCATTTAAATTCATCTTTCTTCCATTTAAATTTAACTTCCTTCAATTTAAAATTCATCTTTTCAATTGAAAATTCTTCTTTTTCCGATTTAAAATTCATCCTTCTTCAATTTAAATTCATCTTTCTGTTATTTAAATTCTTCTTTCTTCTATTTAAATTCATCTTTCTTCCATTTAAATACATCTTTATTTAATTTAATTTCATCTTTCTTCCATTTAAATTGATCTTTCTTTTATTTTAAATTCATCTTCAATTTAAAATTCATCTTTCTTCAATTTAAAATTCATCTTTTCAATTTAAAATTCAACTTTTCCGATTTTAAATTCATCTTTCTTCTAATTTAAATTCATCTTCTATTTAAAATTCATCATTTTTCTATTTAAATTCATCTTCAATTTTAAATTCATCTTTCTTCAATCAGAAAAATTAATCTTTCTTCAATTTAAATTAATTCATCTTTCTTTAATATTAATACATCTTTCTTCTATTTAAAATTCATCTTACTTCAATTTACATTAATCTTTCTTCAATTTAAATTAATCTTTCCTCTTTTAAATTCATCTTTGTTTTAATTTTATATTTATCTTTCTTCAATTTAAATTAATCTTTCGTCTTTTAAATTCATCTTTCTTTTAATTTTATATTTATCTTTCTTCAATTTAAATTAATCTTTCGTCTTTTAAATTCGTCTTTCTTTTAATTTTAAATTTATCTTTCTTCCATTTAAATTCATCTTTCTTCTATTTAAAATTCATCTTTCTTCAATTTAAAATTCATCTTTTCAATTTAAAATTCATCTTTTCCGATTTTAAATTCAACTTCTATTTAAAATTCATCTTTTCCCGACTTTAAATTCATCTTTCTTCCATTTAAATACATCTTTCTTCAATTTAAAATTCATCTTTTCCCGACTTTAAATTCATCTTTCTTTTATTTAAATTCAACTTTCTTCGATTTAAATACATCTTTCTTCTATTTAAAATTCATCATTTTTCTATTTAAATTCATCTTCAATTTAAAATTCATCTTTCTTCAATTTAAATCTATCTTTCTTCAATTTAAATTAATCTTTCCTCTTTTAAATTCATCTTTCTTTTAATTTTAAATTTATCTTTCTTCCATTTAAATTCATCTTTTTTCTATTTAAAATTCATCTTTTTTCTACTTATGTTCATCTTTCTTCCATTTAAATTCATCTTTCTTCTATTTAAAATTCATCTTTTTTCTACTTATGTTCATCTTTCTTCCATTTAAATTCATCTTTATTCTATTTAAAATTCATCATTTTTCTGATTTTATATTCATCGTTATTTAATTTGAATCGGCTGAAATTAAATACACCGAGAATATTATCGAGCTGACGATGATCATAAAATAATTAATTTCAACTTTCAATCATAAATTTTACGATGCAAATTAACATTTCAAACCTTCACAAGCACTACCTGAAGATTTTCTTTAGTTTTTTTTTAAATTATTTGCATTAATAATCTCATTAATGCAATTTTATCGTTATTTATTTATCGCTCTTAACGTGGGACAGGTTTTTTTTTATTCGTAAAAAGCCTGTTCCCCCCCTCTCTCGTCAAATATTTTAAAATATACGCATTGTTTATATCGCCTTTAAGCCGTGATTTATTAACGTCGTGTAATGAATACGTGTTTCCATTTCATAATATAATAACCCCAAGGTCGTAACAATATATATATATATATATATATATACACTATATATATATATATATATATATATATATATATATATATATATATACCATATATATATATATATATATATATATATATATATATATATATATATATATAATCTAATTTGATTGGAATAATATTTATATATATGTAATTGGAATTGTATTTCCTTTTTTCATTTTTAAAAATTGGAAAATTTTTGTTCTCTGACATTAATGTTATTATAGTATGTCATTATTTTTTATTTTTAAAGATATTTATACTCGTATATAATGTAAAAGCAACGTTTAAGATGAGTTTGAATGTGTAGCCCGCATAAAAAAATATTTTGAAAATGGCCCGTCGTCCTAAAAAGGTTTTCGATCCTGGCTTATACAATATATAAAAGTTTTATGCCTACCCATTATTAATATTAAAATTATTGATACGTCCATCTTAAATATTATATATATATATATATATATATATATATATATATATATATATATATATATATATATATATATATATAGTCATAAAGTTTTTCTTTTTAATTATTTACTAGTCTTATTTGTTCTTCTTTATGTATATATGATGATATAATATTAAATGCTAATGTTACATGATTTTTTCATTGGTATTATTATTTAAGTTTCAAGTTATAGTTGTCCAGAGATGGTTTAGTATTAATAATATAAGATTTTGTTTATTTTAAAATTTTAATTTGAATAAATATGATCATATTATTTATTATTATTATTTTACTTTTATTTAACTCTCTATGAACCGAATTTTTTTTTCTTAACTGCGTGTGACGAGCCTTTTACGTCATGGAAGATCGTCTACGACGATCTACAATGTTTCTGTTTCATTAAAAAAATGATTTTGCATCGGTATTATCAATTATATCGTTCATTATTTCACCGTCATTAATTGTTTTTATGGACGCAAGCATTTCGACCGAAAAAATATATTTCTGTAATTGAACTAATGGGTTTCGTCAAAAAAATTGCTCAATTTTTTTTATTCTGAACCGAATTCAAATTCTACTAAATAATATTCCCATCAACGCCAATCAGGAGTCGATACCATTCATTTTGAGCATCTGCGGTTTTGAAGTAGTGCTTCACGATGATTGGTTGTGGTTTTTTTTCCCCCACTCTATACAATGTTGCCGTGATGTTGAATTGACTGGCATGCGCAAATTTTAACGCATGCGCACTCGACATATACATAACAAAATAATTTCTCAATGTTTATTTTACAATTTGCACATATAAATTACGAAAAGTTGATATAAATATAATAAATATATGCAAGTTTAGTATATATATATATATATATATATATATATATATATATATATATATAAACAAAATTAACGCTTTCAGTGCGGTATGTTAATGAAGATGATTGATTTTGGTGCATCAATTTCTTTTTTATTTTAAATATATATAATAAGGAGAAACCGAAGATTTTGCACATGTGCAAGGTTAATGATAATAGATTTATTTATTTTTTATTAAATATATATTATTTATTTATTTATTGGTGGATGAGTCACAAGGACATTACAGGTTTAATTTGTCAAATATAGTATAATAATATAGTGCATGTATAAAAAAAATAATAATAACAATTTAGGTAAGCAGATATGAAATAAGTAATACAAACTAACGACAAAAATCGTATCATTCGTGAAGTATTCTAAAATACTGCTCCAAACGAAGCCCAAAGGAATATTTATAATTTCCACTTCAAAATATGAAATATTTTCAATCACCGTGCGCACAGCAAACCTCTTAATTTGCTTCTAAATAGTTGCATTATCTCTATATTATTAGTCTTTATTATTTATTATCATTGTATTATTTCTTTTAAAATATTGTCGAACGTTTTAATGAATATTTATTTTAATCATTATTATTGTACATAATTACTTATCATTTAATTCTCACGGAACTGTCGTTGCATGTCCTATTATTTTTACATATACCATATATATATATATATATATATCCACCAATATCGTTGAAAACAACTTTTTTTAATCAAACATATTTTGTGGCTCTCGTAACAAAAACGCGTATATTACACATCACTATTGTCCGTTGTTAATTGACATTTTATTATGTGCGAAGTGTTTATTTAAGAATTATGAATTCATTATAAGTGATATGTCAAAAATATAATATATCATTTCCACAATATAGTAAACGATTCATTCAATGCACAATAGACACTGTGTTAACAGTCATTATAATGTATTTATAAATATTATAGTTATTTGAATTTTACTTATAACAATACGCTAACAAATCGGAACAATTTGGATTAGTCATTGACGTTGATGAATTGTTTGAAATAGGAGAAGTATAATAGATTTATATGGTGTTAAACAACGAGAAAGAACACGCGTTAATAAAGCGATGATTACTAATAAACCAAAAATTCACGTCTAAAGATATTTCTGAAATTTTACAATTAGCCAGTAACTTAGAAAATAAGGTTTTGGTCACCGATCCTGTTATTGAACGCGCTGTTAAATTTCAGCGAGATTTTAAAAGAATTCGACGATAGTAGCGATTTCGAGCCGATCAAAAAGAAAAAAATTACTTACATTACTAAATAATAATTTATATAAATTTAATACAATTATATAAATTAATAACACGCGAAATTAATATGAATAAACCTACTTTTGATTGGCGTACTTTATTTCAATGCAACAATTATTTTTAAGTAAGTAATGTACGAGTCTCGATTTACGCAAATTTTTATTTTCTATAAAACAAAAATCATAAAAAAAGTTTGATATTTCTAGCGAGATTCTCATAAAATTTTGAACCAGTCTGTACATACGTGTATACGGTATTTAGTTACGAATCCTAGATTTTCGTAATTTTTGATTTACATATTCGTACTAAAAATATTATGAGATGCGGTATCATGGCTGTAATATACGTTATTTAGATCATAGTATAATACGACGTAACTCAGTAGTCGTTCGGCGTCTTCGGATTGTGTTCGTGCGCTGCGCTTGTTGAAGTGAAAAATGTCATCCTTTTCCGAGAGACATTCGTTTGACGAAGAAACAAACGAAGACGCGACGAAAGCGGAGTCGGACAACGTTATTATAGAACCTTCGTCAGGTACAAGTCTTTTCGATTTTTAAAAATGTCATATATATATATATATATAACTGTTCTAATGAACGCTCAATTTTCATACGACCGTCACTTTTCCCGCCAGTCTTTATTTTTTTAACGTTTTTGTTTAACAATTTTAAACGTTTCTAAAATGATCGAGCGACATTGCACAAATTATATGCGTTATATAGTATTTATTATATGTATAGTTTATTCACAAAACGAACTCGCGTTCGTTTTTTACGAGTTCGACCGAACGTGACCGGTCTTTGCATATACCATATGTACACGTTTTCGTATTACTTAGACTAATGCAATATATTTATTTGAAAGTAGCACGTTTTCTTTCAACATCTCAAAGCTTCGAATGTTTTTTTCGAACAATATATCGCTTTTTGAATGGCTTTTTCTGACTAAACAGACCCGAGATCGAATGTTAAATGCTGAAATATTTTATAACGAATTATTTTGCGCAAAAACATATCGCAATAAATATGTGGTGGACATGGTCGTTGTTTCTTTCTTGGTCTAAGTACGTCATCGCTAATTCATCAACATTATCCTTAATTCCATATATGGTACAATTATATTAAAAAAGGCTGAATCATTTTGTTGTTTTTTTTTTCGTTTCATTACTTTTAGCCGAAGAATTCGCTGATGAAGAACAGGAAGCGACGATAGAAGGAGTGTTATCAAATACAGCCACACAATACGATATCAACGAAATGGGTAAATAATGAATAGAAAATTGGCGGATTTCTGTTATTTTATTTTTTAAAATATAAATTTTTAATTTAAATAAATTGAAAATGTTTTTTTTTAGCTAAATTTGTTTGTGAAAAATTATTAAAAGATGTATTAAATGACTTAATTGAAGACTTTAACGAACAATTCATAATTGTTATTAACCGTAATAATTTTAAATTTAACTGATTACAAATATTTTTATTAGAGGTACCGGACGAAAACGTTATCATTTTGATCGAAAAACAAGTATGACGATAAATCATTTATTGTTTAAAAAGTTATCTTTACAGTTTTTTTTATTGGAACTCGTATAATAAGTAATTATCTATTAAATTCTTGTCCTATTGAAACATCTTCATTTGCACTGAAAAATACTGAAAAATATTTTTTTCTTAATGACGGTCTCCGAATGTTAAAAAATCAAACTAATCTTGAAAACTTGTTAATGATTCGATAAATGTAACACAATTGACAATCATTAGGACTATATCGAATGACGACATTTTCATTCAGTATCTCTAATATTATTAGTTGAAATTGGAAAATTTAAATCTCGATTCCCAAAAATTGTTAATGTTTTTAGAAAAAGACAATCGCCCAGGATTGAAAGCCGAAATAATCGATAAAATAAATAAACATTTTGACACAACATTAGATAGTTTTTCTTGTGGTAAGTCGTACTATTATATATATATATATATATATATATATATATATATATATATATATATACCTGTGACCAAAAATTAAGGTGAAATTGTCATTTAAAACTCCCGGGTAGGGTAGGAAGGCAGGTAAATTGTATTTTTTCCTAGGTTGGTAGGACTGTCTTATAACATTTGCCAAGCGTCTGTCAAAAGATTTCATTATTTCCGAGTTATATGTGTTTTTATAACTCTTGATTCCTTCATCACGATAATGCACCATGTCATACTGCATTGGTTCTTCGTGACTTTTTTGCTAAAAACTCGAGTCATCGTTCCGCAACCACCGTATTCGCCTGATTTCGTTCCGTGCAATTTCTGGTTATTCAGCATACTCGAAAAGCCAATGCGGGGACGCCGTTTTGACACGTTTGAGGAGATAAAAATCGGATCGAAGAAGGTTTTGAAGGCTATATCGGTAAAAGACTATTCCGACTGTTTCGATGACTGGAAAAGCGTCATCATAAATGCGTTTTTTCGGATGTGGATTACTTTGAAGGGAATGAAATTGATTTGGAAGAATAAATAAAAAATTTACATTTTGTAAACAAATTCATCCTAATTTTTGATCACAGTGTTATATATATATATATCAGCTTACAATAATTTTATCATTTTTTATATTTTGTTAGAAGTCAACTTTAAAGATATTTCCAGCCCCCCAGACCTAAATATCCAGGGTATGAAAAATATTTTTTTATTTAATTTTTAAACGTTCTCATAGTAAAAGTAAATATATTTTTAAATAATAGGTAATGCCAACGCAATGAGCGATGTCCAGATTATGGAAGATGAAATTATAAAAGATGAACCCAATTTCGGTATTCTTTTTAGTACAACTTACTTTCATTGTTTCATAGTTTTATTAATTTTGCTTCCACAATTTATTCGTAGATTTTAATACAATAGAATTGCCAAACGAACAAGAACGTGTTATACTTCACCCAGATTTATTAAGTAAGTCATTTATAATTTATATTATTGATCTATTTTTTCCAATTATATACCTGGCTAATGTTGAAAGGGTAAGTTTTTAAAATTATTTCATGTCAATTATTTGATTTCTGTCCAGGATATAGCGAATATAGCTCAGGACGAACGCAAATAAATCGTTCATTTATATGATTTTCAACGAATAATTTTATATTAATTAATATTGTTCTAGCAATAAGAAAACAATTCAAAGTTTTAAGTCCTAGCAACCCTGTAAACGATGATGTTGAAGAAGAAATGATAGTTTTTGAATGGACTACAGAGCATCAGTTCAGAGATACCGTGCTTGAGCGACTGCGCTCCAAATTTAACGCAAAATACTCAATTCTACGTAAGATATCACTTTATAAATTTAATATCAGATTTTGAGCTAATTTGCAGCCAATTTTCATTGTTTTAGTTGAACAATGGAAAAATGAAAATTGCGAAAATGAAAGTGAAACACGTGAGTTACATTAAATCACTCATTTAGATTATATATTTTTCGTCGTTCAAATTTATATTGGTATACTTCTGCTCTCTAATAATTCTGATACTGAACTAGAGTTTTTTTTTTTTTTTTTTTGTATTTTAGCAAGAAATAATTGCGAAATTCTTAAAAACCTTATACTATTAAACTTAACTGAGAACTTCAAAATTTGTTACCGAGTATCAGTAAATGGTAAATCATGCAATAGTAAACTATCATAGTTTGAGCTGATTTAAATTTTGATGACTTTTTTGCATTTTCTAGACAATGTCGTCGACAACGATTTTTATTCGGAGATTATTCAGTGCAAAGTGTTCTTTTCAAGTAAGTCGTAAATCTTAAAGGAGTCATTTTCGGAAAAATTCTTTTTTTTTTGTTACACCACATTAATATTATTTCTTTAATGTTTGTTACCGTAGGCGTCGAGTGTAAAATTTATGAAATTGGCCTGCCAATTACCGAAGGTGTTTAATTTTAAACATGTCATTGATTTAATTTTGAAATGTTCATATATTATAATAATATATCCAATCGTTATTTATTTCAGATGAACAAATTGTTCCCCAACAGTATTCAAAAGCGATTTGCATAAGCATATTAAATATGAAACATGACCAAAATCAGAATATTGACTACTCTTACCATTCCAAAATTGGTAAGTAACTTCAAATGAATGATTCATATACATAAAATTTTTATTCTAAATTCGAACAATTTCATACTTTTTTTCTTTGTTCCCATAGACATCGAATTGGTGGCGATATAATTGATGTATTTTATAATGAAAACTTTTTGAAAATGGTATTTTTTTTAAATAACGCTAATTACATTTTGCAAATTAATATTTTCAATTAACGAAACGTCTTATTTTTGTTTCAGATTTAATTATTCGCTACAAAACGTTCATCTTAATAAAGAATAACCAATTATTTTAATTATATTTTATTTTAATTTAATTCAATTTCAATAATGAACAGCTTTTATTAGATATAAGAACTAATTTTTGTTACAAATATTCTTATTATTATTTTTTATTTGTCATATGATAATAAATATATACAATTCTATCTTCTTTACATAATCATAAACGAACACTAAAATTTCATGATCTGCAAAAAAAACCCAGCAAAATTGAATGCACATAAAAGAAGAATGTGTCTGTCGGTTTCACCCTTCGCAATTTCAACGTACCATATGTACATTGAAATTGCGAAGTAATTAACCTTATTATAAGTATGTAACCTTATTATAACTTTCATTTGAGAGCCAATATTTTTAACTTGTTAAATATATATTAAATACATTTTTATTAACTTAATATTAAATATATTGTTATTAACTTCATTTGGGTACACTTGGCACAATACCTTTTAAAACCATATAATATTGTATTTCAGTGTTATTTCATATTTTTGATAAGTGGAACTCTTTTTAGTGGTCATTTTTATTGTGGAACCCCTGTGGAGTACATGTTTTACATGTATTCCATACATGTGGAGTACAGGTTTTTGATACTAATTTTAGTAATTAGTATCAAAAACCTAATTTTTTGAACTAATTTTATTTAACTAATTGTTAATTAATGTTGATTTAAATTGCAACGATAATCTTTATATGTAAATGCATAATTTTATATTTTATTTTAGCATCCCGGAGAGAATATTATTGTATACGAAGATATTAATAGTTCGACAATGCTTTTTTCAAAACCTTCGAGATGTTTTGCGGGTAAATTTTCATTGAAAATAAAGTCGAGTATGGCAACGGAATTAGAAGTTGCCTCCAAGAGAAATTTAATAACTATTCCAAATTCTGTAACTGCACTAAAAGAATTTTTAAGGTCAAAGGTAAAATCTCATAATGTTCGAGTATCACTTTGTTTTATATATACATACACAGGTATTTAAACCGCATTCAATTTCTTTCCATAAATGTTACTAAAAGACACCGTCAGGATTTACTACAAGCAATACAATTCATACATCCGCTACTCTAATGTTTCCATTTAATATTGACATGAAATATACGCCCGATCTTCCTAGAGGAACAGAAGGACAACAATCTGTAAGTCCGAAAGACATCGAAGTCGTTGAACAATCAACACCCGAATATCGCCAAAGTAAAGACCAAAATAAGCAATTGTCACTGTTATCCACTGATATGGAACAAAAATCAAAGGAACATTCGTCCCAATCTCCGAAAATGTCTTCACAAAAGAATATCGATAAACAGTTACATCATAAAAATGGCCGGGGATATAGTTTTCCTGACACAATTGAGGTTGACAATATTGATATTGTTTTAACCGATCCAAAAAGTTTGTGTTCAGATCCGTCTACCGTCAAAGTAGTCCGTAAAAGAATGCCAAAAAAATTAGAACCTCAATTAGAGTTTTCGAAAAAGGCAATTCCACTTCCTGGACCGCCATCCGTTATGGCCGTACAACCTAAAAATGTTTCTCCCTGTTCTAGCCGTTGTTCGAGTCTAATTTCAGAACGCAATCAAGTCTCATATGGCTATAGTGACACGGATAGTATAAAAGAAGTTAAAAAAATCTTAGGTATTATTATTTTTTAAATTATATTTTGCTAATCTAATATATCAATATCAATTAATAATAATTTATATCATCATAATCTAGTGAATATTGGGAACCCGAACCGCTTCTAGATACCATAACCGAGCTGCAAAATATTCCAAATTTAAATTTATTGGATATAGTGGAATATAAGGCTTCTACTTCAGCTGCAATTTCAGGTCGACAAGGCGTAGTGAGAGCTTTCGGTTCTTTCTTAAGTAAGTAAATTAAAAAAATAAATAAACACAATATTTAGCTTCCAAACTTCCTCCTTTCCTACCTTTACCTTTTACAAACAATTACAATTCAATACATATTGTAATTCTAAATTCTTATTAATTATATTCGTCTATTTTATATTATATATTTGTCAAATTGGACTTTTCTTTTTAGGGCACACTAAAGGTTAAACATGTTTTATTTTCAGAACTCAAGGCTGCAGGATTAGTAAAGGTGGAAAAAGTGGAAAGGTGATTATGGGAAAGACTAGATAAAACAATAGACTGAAAATTTTCTATTATACTATATATATCTATTTATCTATAAATATATATATATATATATATATATATCTTTATATTTACAACCATTATAACTTGTTTATAACATTTATAATATGCAAAACTTTGTCCTAATATTTTTTCAACTTTTAAATATATTTATATATAAATATATATATGACACTTGTAAACTTGTGGGGGACATTTTAAAAATCATACCAATATTCTATAAATAATTGTGAATTGAAATATTTTTTTCTTAGATATAATATTGTCTATAAGCAGGCGTTTCGATATAACTCACTAATTCGTGAATAAAGAGTTTTCAGTGGAACATAATGAATCGATGCAGTTATTGTTATAATTATTATAGTACAATTGTAAAAATCGAAATTCGATTTTGAGCATTTAAACATGATCGACAGTGTAATGGATGTGCGAAGTTTTATTCAAAATGTAAAAAAAAAGTATTTGTTACCTTGAGATTTTTTTTTAGTAAATGAATAGCAATATTTTGTGCTAAACGATATATCTAATATTTAAGTTCTCAAACATCCATGACGTCTAAAATCCATAAATAGATATTTTTTTAGTTATCCATCGATTTTCTACAAAAGTGCATTAATTTGAATTATTTGAAAAATGTTCACAAATTATATTAAATATAAAATTTTCATAAATTGATAAAAAAAACATATTCAATATATGAAAAAGTATTTTTTTTTCAAGCAAATAGTTTCAACTGTATTAAAATATTCAGGTACAATTATCACACTGTAGAGTTTTTATGTAATTAACTAAAAATATTATATTATTATTATTATTGTTATCGCACATTCTTTAAATCTGCATAGAGTCCTAAATATATTTGTAAATAAAATTTTATTATTTATTTAGTGATTCCTCAAGCTTATTTTTTTTTTGAAAAAAAGTGATTATTTTCTTCTATGTGTATTTATTATGCTGTGATGTTATTAATATATAAATATATATATATATATATATATATATATATATATATATATATATATATATATATATTTACTTTGTAATTTTGATTTAGTCTCTATATTTTTATTATCACTGCTTATTTTTAATATAATCAGGATTATTATAATTAATACATTTTATCAATATTCGTCTCTTAATCAGTCTTGCATTTAAATAAACAATACTGTTAACTCATGAATGTTTTACTTATTCACCTCCCATATAAACATTCTATAAAATTAAATTAAACGATTTGAATTGCTTATTAAAATAATAATTGAAATGGATAAAATTTATTAAAAATTATATTTAAAAACAAATACTTTAAAAAAAATATTTCATTAAATCGGCAAATTACCTATAATAAGCATTATTTTACGCTTGCAAACGTTTTATAATAGAAAATGTTTTTTGTAATTAATATATAAAAAAATTGTACAAATACTTTAAAAAAATATTTTATTTTTCGGTTTAATTTAAACAAAATATATATTTATTAACACCGATTAATGTATAATAATATAAATATATTTTATAAATAATAGTATATTGAAAACCGCTGATTAAATAATGTTAAGATCATGGCTGTAATTAAACGGCGTTATGACATTAGCACAGTGATAACGCATACTGTTTCATTCCGTTTGACACTTCGTTGTCGGCTCGTCGTCTTTTCTTGCATTGGTAAGTGTGAATGTTCATTAATAAATAAATACGTTTATTTATTTTTTTATGAGAATAATCAATCGTGTTCGTTTTATTCTTATCGCAGATACCGCGAATAACATATATGTAACATGGTGAGGAGATCGGAGAGAATTCGTAGAACACCTCAATGCACATTCTGTATTAATTACGAAAGAAATTACGTTGCACACAAGCGTTCCGCAAAAGATATCGAGGATGTGGTGAAAAATAAAATACCTAAAAGAAATGAAAAAAAAAACTCTTCTGCTCGGGTAGTTTTGGAAAAATTAAGCGATGATGTACTGCACAAGTATCAAGATGAACTTGCTGCGCCAGCAAAAGATCAGGGTGAAGGTCAGGATGTCGGACAGATTAATGATCAGAATGACGATCAGGGCGTTAGTCTGGATGACGGTCAGGACGACGGTCAATACTACTGTCTGGAAGATGGTAAATACTACCGTCTGGAAGACGGTCAATACCACTGTGTGGATGACGGTCAAAATGACTATCAGGGCGTTAGTCAGAATGAGGGTCGGGATGAAGATCAGGATGACGGTCAGCATAATGTCCAGGTTCATATTCAGGTTCACGATCAGGATGGTCAGGATAATGACCAGCATCGTGATCAGAATCACGACCTGGAAGACGATCAGAAGGACGATCAGAGCGTTAGTCAGGATGAAGGTCAGGATGACGGACAGGATAATGGCCAGGTTGACGGTCAATACAACTGTGTAGATGAGGAGGAGGAAAAGAAAAACTTGCTGTTGTACTATTATTATAGAATAAATTACAATTATAGAAGAAAATATATATTTATACCATACGAGAATGAGTCAGTGTGAAAATGTAAAGTTTTTATTTTTAAAAGGTTAAAACTTATATATTAGAATATAAAATTTTGATTTCTATCAATAAAGCGTTTAATTTGATTAATTCGAATAGTGTAATATAACATTGTATTTCTTTGTATTACTGCTAATTGTTTTTTTTTTATTTATATCGCTTGGCGGATGAAATAAAATTTGCACTATATGCGAAAAATTGCCTATTTTACGTTCGTTGTTTATTTAAACTCGATGACAAACATGTTGTCATAAAATAATTAATAAATCGTACATTTATATAATATATATTTTTCAATTATTTTTTTTATCATATCTCTTCATATGAACTCTTCAGTTCAATAAAAATAATTTATAATTTATCGTGTCTTTTGTATTTATTGGTCTCCATATAACGCGGTACGAATGATGTGATTTGTACTAATTCTATATTTCTTAAAGCGCGGTTTCTGTAGAACGCAGTAGGAGTGTTAACTGTATATATATATATATATATATATATATATATATATATATATATATATATATATTAAAAAACATTATTTTGTAATATGTTTGTAATCAATAAAAAACTTCATATATTTAATGCATTTCATTTGAATAAAAATATTATCTTAATCAGAATTTATATTCACAAATAATATTACTAAATAATGTAAGTTTCTTGTGTATAAAGTAAACACAATTTTTCAGAAAATGATGCTGTATTTACATTTTAAGTAAATGTAATTAATGAAATATGATAAAATATTTACAAAATATTTATGAGCAGGGATAACTTAAAAATATTATATAGTGTGTGTTTTTCAAGCTGGAGTTTCTATTTCTTGAAAACTTGTTAGAACGATAGATAAAATGTGTTATTAAAAATTCATTTTACATCTTTTATCGAGAAGTTAATTCCATTATATATATTGAAAAAACTTTTGATATAAAGATTATTAACTTTTATAATAATAATAAATATATTTTTATATTTCTACATTTACGTTTGAGTTACATGATGGTAATTGTTTTCTCATTAAATATTTGATATAAATTAAATTTAAATACGAAATAATGGAAATACAAAATAATTTATTACGATTCGTTCTTTTTATTCCATATTGTTTTAATACAAAACAGATTTAAAAATTTATATATATGAAAATAAAATTTAATACAAATGAAACAATGAATGTCGTAATACTAATTAAATACTTAATTACAAGTCTTAATTTAATATATATATATAATATATTGCAAAATATCATCTTGCCATTCTGGTCATAATTAAGTAGATATAGAATCATTTTTTTTGAGAATTTTACTAGAAATATCGATCATTTTATCCATAGCTGGTGTCCACAGTCATGAATAAGTTCAATTAGAATATAAAATGAGTAAATCTAATTACAATGCATAGTATTAAAAGAAAAAAGATATGCAAAAATATTGAAATGTTGAGAAACTAAGATATAAAGGCGGAGCTCTTAATATTAAATAAAATATGTGAAAGGGAAGGGGGAGTCGCTCAATCACCTGTTAAATTTGTGATGTTTACTTGATAATAGAAGATATATTATTATTATTTTTTTACTTATTTGTTTAATATAAAAAAAATACATTTTTCATTATGTATACAAGAAGATCAGACTTCGAGTTACTGGTCACTGTATATTCTATATTCGATATTCTATCCTTTAAAATGGATGATTTAAATTGTAAATTCCAAATCCATCAGGAAAAATAAATGACTTATATCATAATAGAAAGAGCTGTGCAAATTTTCTAATGGCGTTTAATGATAAAAAATTATTGATAATAGTAAACTGATTGATAATTTTATAATTAGATAATACAACAAACTTATAATAATGAATATATATATGTTTATAATTACTTGGCAAAAAATATGAAAGCTAATTAACAGATTATCATGAAAACCAAACAAAACATTTATTCATTTTTATCATAATAAAGAAAAAAAAACAGACTACAATATGAAATAGAAAAATGTTTTTAAAAAATGAATAATGTGAAATATGTTGTGGAAAATTTTCCATATTAAGAATGACTTTTCGGTGTATCGGTGTTATGATCCAAACGATTATGATCATCGTCGAGATTAGTGCTAAGTTTGCAGACGAATGGACAATCGTAGCAAGCATAAGCCACAATCTTCTTATTTTTCGGTACATCTGAAAAAAAAGTGAATATTGATCAATAGACGTTTACATTTATGGTACACACCAATAATATATTATATAATATAATAAATGCATTTGCGCTGAAACGAATATAAATATAAACATTAATTTATAATTAGATAAATATAATTTTTAAATTACTTTCTAGATTCAATGTATAAGTCCGGTGATTGCTTTTCGCATGCGCGTCAATGCCCATTTTTATCTTAGAAACCGCATTACAGTCGGTGCATAATTGAAAAGTATCCTTTTTCGACTTTCTGGCATCTGTGAAAAAAATCATTATATATAAATATACGAAAACAATCAAATAATAATTGAAAAATGAAAATTTGTTACATTTGGTAGGTACGTCTTTAGAACGTTTGGATGTCACATTTTTAGATCGTTTTGAAGACACATTCTTAACACGTTTAGATGGAATACTCTTAGAACGTTTGAAAGGCTCATCTTTCGAACGTTTAGATGGCACACTTTTAGATCGTTTGGAAGGCCCATTTTCTGAACGTTTAGATGGCAAATCTTCCGAACTTTTGGAAGGCACATCTTCCGGACGTCTAAAATGTTTTAACGTTAAACGATCGAACATTACATATTCTAAATATTTTGAGGGCATAGTTTTCACGCGTTCAGGAGGCAAATCTTCTGAACGTTTAGATGGCACATTTACAGAAAGTTTGGGAGGCTCATCATCATCCGAACGTTTAGATGGCACATCATCCGAACGTTTAGATGGCACATCTTCAGAACGTTTGAAAGGCTCATCTTTCGAACGTTTAGATGGCACACTTTTAGATCGTTTGGAAGGCTCATTTTCTGAACGTTTAGATGGCACATCTTCCGAACGTTTATATGATATATTCTTAGACCGTTTGGAAGCCACGCTCTTAGAACGTTTAGATTGCGCGTCTTCCAAGCATTTTGATTGCACATCTTCTAAACATTTGGACGGCACATTTTTAGAACCTTCGGGAGGTATATCTTCCGGACGTCTAAAATGTTTTAACGTTAAACGATCGAACATTACATATTCTAAATATTTTGAGGGCATAGTTTTCACGCGTTTAGGAGGCAAATCTTCGAAAAGTTTCGGTGGCACACTTTTTGAACGCATACGAGACATATTCATTTCTTCTTTAGTATCTGTAATATAAATTTAGCAATTAAATAATTTATATAATTTTATAATCGAAGATGATAATCACAATGGTCGAATATATTTTGTATAAAATTGATATATCTTTAGTTAGAATTAGGATTGTTATATAAATTAGTTGATGTGCATAACAATATTATAAAAGTGCTTTTACCTTTGTAACAAAAAATAGAAATCTCTTCAATTGTAAAAAAAGCAGAAAAATATTTGATGTTGTTACTGGGCGACGAACGCGCAAATACTGACGTAATTGCTCGTTCAATTGTAACAACTGAGAGTTTCTATAGTAAAAAATTATAAAATTAATAATTTCTTCACTCTTCAATAAATGAATTAATATATCGTTTAAATCATTTTATTATTTTTTCTTATTGTCTTATTTATAAAGTAAATATTTTTTTTATATAGCGAATTTTTTTTTTATTGAATGCATTAAAAGTTTTTTTAAGCTTAAGTTAAGTAACGTAAAGCTTAAAATTAAATTAAAATTTTGCACATATTTTAAATCAGATAATTAATTTGTTACATACTATTGAAACATATTAATTCAAAAATAAAAATTGAGAAACATTGTAAGAGAAGGCGGAGCATATTTTTTTGGCAACAATACACATAAAAAAAACACAGCCGCACGTAGAGTAAATATACCTAATCATTGTATTTAAATTTATAGTCAATTATAAATTTAACATATTTTGAAAATTGTGAAAAAATATCAAATTTACAATTTATGAATATTTGAATAAAAAATAATACAAATAAGCAAAAATAATAAAAGTAAAGCAAAAATAATTTTTCTAGTTATATTAAAATTAAAACAAGCTAAATAACATTTAGAAATATACTTTTTGTAGAAAAGTATAAAATATAATATTTTATATATATATATATATATATATATATATATATATATATATATATAAAACTTGTTCATGAATTTGTTCAATTTGAATATTTAATAAAATGAAGAGAAATATTAAATTAAACTAATATATAGTTAATGAAAATTAAATTTAAAATTTATGAAGATTTAAATAAAAAATAATAGAAAGAGAGCAAAATCTTCAACAAGCTAAATAACATTTAGAAATATACTTTTTGTAGAAAAGAATGACAAAATGTTCATTTATGAACATGTTTAATTGGAATATTTAATAAAATGAAATGAAAAATAAAATTAAACTAATACATATGTCAACGAAAATATAATTATACTAATATATATATATATATATATATATATATATATATATATATATATGTCAATGTAATTTACAATTTATGAAGATTAAAATCAAAAATAATACATATAGAACAAAATCTTCATCAAAGCAAAAATAACTTTTAAAGTTATAGTGAAATTAAAACAAGCTAAATAACATTTAAAAATATACTTTTTGTACAAAAGTATAAAATATATTATACTTAAAATAATAATTTTAATGTAATGAGATCACAAAGAAAAACCAGAAATTCACAAATTATTTGTTTCATTTATATTATATATGAATCGTCATATTTTAAAAATTCAACTGAAATAA
This sequence comes from Leptonema lineaticorne, assembly GCA_024500535.1. Taxonomy (NCBI): domain Eukaryota; kingdom Metazoa; phylum Arthropoda; class Insecta; order Trichoptera; family Hydropsychidae; genus Leptonema; species Leptonema lineaticorne. The sequence continues at coordinate 2,512,669 of JANIJI010000011.1, read as the reverse complement.
AAAACAAATTAATTAGTGCTCGTCGCGTTCGAAAATTGTTAAGAAACTTCATAAAAACAAATAATACCTTAATGTCTTTAATTTCCAATGAATCTTCCACTTTTTCCACCTTTACTAATCCTGCAGCCTTGAGTTCTGAAAATAAAACATGTTTAACCTTTAGTCTGCCCTAAAAAGAAAATTCCAATTTGACAAACATATAATATAAAATAGACGAATATAATTAATAAGAATTTAGAATTACAATATGTATTGAATTGTAATTGTTTGTAAAAGGTAAAGGTAGGAAAGGAGGAAGTTTGGAAGCTAAAGATTGTGTTTATTTATTTTTTTAATTTACTTACTTAAGAGTGAACCGAAAGCTCTCACTACGCCTTGTCGACCTGAAATTGCAGCTGAAGTAGAAGCCTTATATTCCACTATATCCAATAAATTTAAATTTGGAATATTTTGCAGCTCGGCTATGGTATCTAGAAGCGGTTCGGGATCCCAATATTCACTAGTTTATGATGATATAAATTAATATTATTTGATATTGATATATTGGATTAGAAAAATATAATTTAAAAAATAATAATACCTAAGATTTCTTTTAACTTCTTTCATACTATCCGTGTCACTATAGCCATATGAGACTTGAGTGCGTTCTGAAATTAGACTCGAACAACGGCTAGAACAGGGAGAAACATTTTTAGGTTGTACGGCCATAACGGATGGCGGTCCAGGAAGTGGAATTGCCTTTTTCGAAAACTCTAATTGAGGTTCTAATTTTTTTGGCATTCTTTTACGGACTACTTTGACGGTAGACGGATCTGAACACAAACTTTTTGGATCGGTTAAAACAATATCAATATTGTCAACCTCAATTGTGTCAGGAAAACTATATCCCCGGCCATTTTTATGATGTAACTGTTTATCGATATTCTTTTGTGAAGACATTTTCGGAGATTGGGACGAATGTTCCTTTGATTTTTGTTCCATATCAGTGGATAACAGTGACAATTGCTTATTTTGGTCTTTACTTTGGCGATATTCGGGTGTTGATTGTTCAACGACTTCGATGTCTTTCGGACTTACAGATTGTTGTCCTTCTGTTCCTCTAGGAAGATCGGGCGTATATTTCATGTCAATATTAAATGGAAACATTAGAGTAGCGGATGTATGAATTGTATTGCTTGTAGTAAATCCTGACGGTGTCTTTTAGTAACATTTATGGAAAGAAATTGAATGCGGTTTAAATACCTGTGTATGTATATATAAAACAAAGTGATACTCGAACATTATGAGATTTTACCTTTGGCCTTAAAAATTCTTTTAGTGCAGTTACAGAATTTGGAATAGTTATTAAATTTCTCTTAAAGGCAACTTCTAATTCCGTTGCCATACTCGACTTTATTTTCAATGAAAATTTACCCGCAAAACATCTCGAAGGTTTTGAAAAAAGCATTGTCGAACTATAAATATCTTCGTATACAATAATATCCTCTCCGGGATGCTAAAATAAAATATTCAATTATGCATTTACATATAAAGATTATCGTTGCAATTTAAATCAACATTAACTAAGGTTAACATCAAAGACAAAAATTTAAAATTGATATGAATATGAATATGTTCGTTTAGATCTGAAATTACAGCTTTGCAACTTTGATTTTGATCTATGGACAGTTTCCGACTTATGGACTTCTTTTTATCGATCATACGCACTCTTTTTCGACGTTTAACTCTAGGTTCTTCGACATCGGACAATACCTGCAAATAATAATAATAATAATAATAATGAACGAACGAGATACATATAAATTAGTTTGAATAATTATTTTATGAAATGTAAATATACACACAAAATTTTCATCAAATTTGCTCCTATCTGATGATTCATCATCCACTTCCTCCTCTTGTTGAATTTTATTGCTATATTAGAAATTGAATGCGAATAATTAAAAACGAGTTTACCATATATATGATTAAGTTATAAATTATAAATACTCACACTGTCATTGAATCGACAACAATTCCGGGAATAATAATTTGTTTTTGGTATTCTTTTAAGGTTTTCGATAAATTATTATATTCGCTAATGAAAATGAAAAAACGATTATTTAATTAATACAAGTTTATATATGATTAACTTGTAAAAACGATCATCACTCACACTGATATTGGATCGATGAAAATTTGAGGAATAATAACTTGCGTTTGGTTTTTTTCTTGTATGTTTTTCGTTAAATTATCATATTCGCTAATGAAAACGAAAGAATGATTGATTATTTATTAATCAATATATTGTGAAAAAAATTGAAACTTTTCAATGAAAAGAAAAATTCTAAAATAAATAATTAACTAACACATTAATCGCAGTATTATTTTCTTTTTCCGTTGTATTAGTAATTTTCCGAAGCATTTTTCTGCGATCATTATGGATAATGGCCACTGTGTATTATATTAATGATATTTAAAAATATAAAATTAACATTTAGAATGATGTTAAAAAAATAAAAATACTCGCCTGTTGATTGTTGACTACTTGAAGCTTCATTTTCTTTTTCGAAGAACGTCTCAAGAGCCGGTCGCTGAGGTGCACGCATCGAAACTTCTTGAATTTGATGAAGTTTTGATTGTTCGATCATTATACGCAAAAAATTTTCAGACAGCGCTGAATCGATGTGCATTGAACTACCTTCAATCAATAATTGATGCAACGGAATCTGTAATGAATTAAATATACTAATAATACTGCAGGTAATCGGCATTTAGTTAAGTTAGATATGGATAAGATATGGAAGACCCTTTTCTTTATAAACGTAAAAGAAAAAGAATAGATGGACGAAATTATTCACACGATGATAACGTGGACGGGATTTCCCAAATTGATGGGGCGATAAGGATTGCAGGACGGTCGCCTATAAAAAAGGGTGTGCGACCAAGGATTTCACCTGTGAGCAGGGATGGACAGATCGAGGAAAGACATAGGAGCGGTCTGGGTCGGCATCTTTTTTTTACCTTTCCAAAATTAGGATCATTTTCAAAATTTTCATTAGTATTAGAATTCTGAAAAAAATATACATAGTTGAAAATATATGATTTTTTTTATTTAAAAAAAAAGTGTTTTTAATTGATAATAAAAAAACTAACTTCTCTTTTCTTTTTCGACCTGAAAACAGTTTAAAAAAAGCGATATAAGAATTATACGATAGTAAAAAATCTTAAAATATTATATTGGATTCAAATTTTAAAAATTAGAAATATATCCAAAATATAAAAATAAATTGAAGTTCTAAAACGAGCGTTTGCTTGAATGCGCTTAACATTTATTTGATTCATAGATTTCGGAATAATAAATATATTTTTAATGGCAACATCTCTAAAAATCTAACTTTTCTAATTGTAAGCAAATCATTTTTTTTTTTGAAGATTAAAATTTGTCACGGAAAAATGAACAACATATATGATTTTATAACAGCTTACTTTGGATCATATTTGTCCCTATTTTGTTTATTGAGTTGATTTATGAAATTGCCGTAGAGGTCTGAAAAATTTTCGCATTATTTAAAATAAAGTCTTCAATGATAATTTAAAATTCATAAAATTAACGATAACTGTAGGCATTTTGGCTTTGCTGCCTGTGAATCATCATTATTCCGTGAAGTAGCCTTGAGCTTAATAAGAATGTTTGTCTCATATGTGTAGGTGATTCCGATCGGATAACTGTTGTTAGTTCATTACTGTAAGAGAACAATTTATATAAAAAAATAAAGTAAAAAAGTATGTCTATGTGCGTGTTAGAGGGAGAAAGAGAGAGAGAGAGAGAGATTACCAAGCTTCTGCCACGTTAAAATTGTCTATTTCATTTCGTCTAACATTCTTAAATCCAGATGGATAGGAAGCGGCCAAATTGCACAAAAACAATTTGCCTCTCTTTTGTAAAGACGATTTTTCTATAGGCATCATTAAATCTGAAAAATAAAAATCGACTTTTTAGTCAATAATATTCATCACACACGATTTGAAAATATACCGTTATATATTATAATAGACGCCGACGCCGACGCCGTCGCTGATGTCGACGTCGACGCCCGAACCGAATATCGGAAATATCGACACCAACATTAAATACCAATCTCGATATCAAACGATACGATATCAAAACTTATAATACATTATATTCGAACAACGAAAATACAATAATAATCGGAAAAACGATTCAAATTTATCACAGCACGTTATTAAACATTACGACGAAACAAATAAATATATAAAAAAACATACAATTAATAAAGTAATTACACGAAAAAAATAAATATATTAATTAATCAGAAAAATTACCGTTCGAACAATGCGCGCAATCGAATCACACATCCAGCAGGACGTTCCTCCTACAACTGAACTCAACATATGCACAAATACGCATTCCCATATATGGGCAAATTTGTGTGTGTGTGCGTGTATGTCGTTTCAATTCGACAAAGTTCGAAAGTATTGTCTCGTTACATATAATTTGTTTTATTATGGATTCGTCTAAATTTTGCTTCGATGGAACGTTCCATAATTTTATTTTTTCCCGCCATTTCAATATTACTCGATTTTTATTAATTACGAATCTTATTCAATTAAATCGTTATTATTTTTTAATTATTCAATATACGAACTGGTTTTACTTGTAATAGATTGAATTAAAAATGCAAATCAATCGACAGATTTACATAATAATTGATTGATTACATCACCACTAAATGTTGCATTTATCGATAAATTTATATGACAATACAATAATGCGTTCATTATTATTTCGAAAAAAAATATCATACTTGTCAAATTCGATGTTATATATATATATATATATATATATATATATATATATATATATATATATATATATATATATATATATATATATAAATATATATACATATAATTCTGTTGTCAAGAAAATTATGAAAACCTTTATTAAAAAAATATACACGGTAAAGCATACAGCATTATGTGCAATATATAGATTTATTCCATTTTCAAAAATATATTGACATATTGAGTATTTTATAATTAAAAATATTATATATTAAATGTACGATTATAATAGATGTGGATAGTATATATATATATATATATATATATATATATATATATATATATATATATATTTATATATATATATATAAAACAGAGCATTACATAATTAAAAAAGCGAGGTGTGACACGACGCATTGTCATGATGAAGAAGAAAATCAAATTTCGTATGTCAAATCATATCATATGGATGTAGCGTCAACAATTGCCACTATAAAAAATTCCATTCACCTTATTTTTTTTTTATCAAATATCGCATGTAATATTTGTTTTTGCTTATAATGAATGTCATTAAATTAGGGACTGATGATGATTTAAAATCTGGAAAAATCATATATTTCAGTTACTAGATATCTATGTATTTAGCGACTGACGTGAGCTGGCAACAATCATTATCAATAATATTTATACAGTATATCTAATAAACAATCAACCTTAAAAAACAATCTATAGTTACCTAACGCCATCCGTTGACAAATTTAAACATTAATTATGTTCGCCTCATAGATGGCTCATTTTATTTATTTGTTATTTAAATATATTTATATATTCTTATTTATTGTAACTTACTTAAGAACAAATATGTCACAAGATAGGCTAAATATTTTGGCGTTAATTAGCATTGTAAATGATGTATGTGCAGAATTAGATGTTAAAAAACCATTATATCCAATTTTTTGTGTGCTAAACTCAGATTTATTAAATAGTAATTAAAAAATTTAATGTAATTTTATATATAATTTTGATGATGGTAAGAAACCGTTGAAAAAGTTTTAAAATAATACTAAAAACTTAAAACCACAAAATCTTCTTTAATAATTGTTATAACAACCCAAAACTACGGATTTATTAGACAAAAGATGGACTTCTTCAATTGGGTACAAACAAAAAATACTATTTTAGAAAAGATAAAGAGACTGTCCCCGAGCAGTTGAAATCTATAATAGTCACATGGGTGATGTAGATCTACTCGATTCCATGTTGGGTGGGTCCATATAGAATCCAAATAAGATCAAAGAAGTGGTAACAGGGTATTTTTACATATAATTGACATTTGTGTTGTAAATGCTTGCTTGGATCTTATAGAGCAGAAAGCATAAAAATGAACATTTATCTCTGTTTACTTTTAAACAAACGATTTCTGAACTCTTCCAAGAAAAAGAGGGTATCCATCTTTATCTGATTCACCAGCTACTAGTCGTAGGAGTCCAACAGTGTCAAAATCTGGAACACCTATATTTAAAAGGATGAGGAAAATATCAAGAACTTCCTTTAAACTCTGTTAGGACCGACAATATGGGACATTGGTCTAAATGGCAGAAGACTCGACAGTATTGTCAAATATCTTCAATGAAAACTTACACTAAATACTCCAAGTTTACAGTTTTTTTTTAATGTTATAATGAAAAAAGAAACGATTTCTTTTAATTTTACATATAATAATGAATGTATGTATGTATGTATGTATGTATATAATATTGTAATATTATTTTAACCTCATTTTCAAATTAATCTAATAAATTTGACCTGTTTCTTTAAAATTGGTAAACGTTTTGATATTCTGAACAATGTATATTAGGTTAAATGAACTTTCCATCAGGAAAAATAAATGACTTATATCATAATAGAAAGAGCTGTGCAAATTTTCTAATGGCGTTTAACGATAAAAAATTATTGATAATCGTAAACTAATTGATAATTTTATAATTAACAGATTAAATGCTTACATTTAATTACATAGCTTTCAAAACTATTCACTTGACACATATAAGATAAATTTATTTGAAATTTAACTTATTGTGAAGAATCAATAATAATGATACGGACAAACTAATCCAAAAAAATCCTAATTATAGAAAATAGTATTATTTTTTTAAATATAAAAAACTATTAGGTAGTATTTTTGAAATTCTAATAATAAATGAAAAATACATTTGTTTGATATATGTGAAATATTGATAAAAAGTATTTATATTATAGATGAAATCTAATATATTTCTTTAATTTAAATTATTTTCCTTTTTTCTTAAACTTAAGCTACATCATTTATTTCACTTTCTATTTACTATATTTGTCAAATATCATATTAGATTATTAAAATGAAAATTTCATTACTCAACAAATAGTGAATGAGATCAAGAGAAATAAATAAATAAAACAATCAATCATGAAAACCAAACAAAACATTTATTCATTTTTATCATAATAAAGAAAAACAAACAGACTACAATATGAAATAGAAAAATGTATTTAAAAAATGAATAATGTAAAACATGTTGTGGAAAATTTTCCATATTAAGAATGACTTTTCGGTGTATCGGTGTTATGATCCAGACGATTATGATCATCGTCGAGATTAGTGCTAAGTTTGCAGACGAATGGACAATCGTAGCAAGCATAAGCCACAATCTTCTTATTTTTCGGTACATCTGAAAAAAAAAGTGAATATTGATCAATAGACGTTTACATTTAATTGCATTCTGATTTATCATAATATTATAATTGAGATCAATACATATTAATGTCTATAAAATATGCTTTTTACTTTATAAACTGAGTAATTTGAATTTGAGAATTTTGATATAGAGGTGTAATATTAGTGAAATGAACACATAAATAGATAAATAGATAGAATATTAAAAGAAAAGAGAAGAATGTCAAAATCAATACTTTGATTTATTAGTATATAATTAACTATTTTAATTGAGAAACCATAAAATAATATTAAATTCCAAAAAAATATCTTAATGTTAATTGTGATATTTAACATGATATCATAACAGAAAAATAGCACTATAAAAGTAGTGCTTGTATAAATAGATAAAATATTATAATTCACATGACTAAATATCGCAGGACTGAGTGCAAAAGAGTCGAGAATTTAAAGCTCTTTAATTGAACGCTATACATAATTAATAACATATGATAAAGTTAAATTTGTGCAATGTCGCTCGATCATTGTTTAAAATTGTTAAACACTTTAAATAATTAAAATTCGCGTTCGAAAGAAAATTCGGTTCATAGAGGGTTAAATAAAAGTAAAATAATAATAAAAAATAATATGATCATATTTATTCAAATTCAAATTTTAAAATAAACAAAATCTTATATTGTTAATTCTAAACCATCTCTGGACAACTATAACTTGAAACTTAAATAATAATACCAATGACAAAAATCATGTAACATTAGCATTTAATTACCTTTATAAATATTTTAGGATCAACAAAAATAATATTCTTATATCATCATATATACATAAAGAAGAACAAATAAGACTAGTAAATAATTAAAAAGAAAAACTTTATGACTATATATATATATATATATATATATATATATATATATATATATATATATATAATATTTAAGATGGACGTATCAATAATTTTAATATTAATAATGGGTAGGCATAAAACTTTTATATATTGTATAAGCCAGGATCGAAAACCTTTTTAGGACGACGGGCCATTTTCAAAATATTTTTTTATGCGGGCTACACATTCAAACTCATCTTAAACGTTGCTTTTACATTATATACGAGTATAAATATTTTTAAAAATAAAAAATAATGACATACTATAATAACAATAATGTCAGAGAACAAAAATTTTCCAATTTTTAAAAGTGAAAAAAGGAAATACAATTCCAATTACATATATATAAATATTATTCCAATCAAATTAGATTTATATATATATATATATATATATATATATATATATATATATATATATATATATATATATATATTGTTACGACCTTAGGGTTATTATATTATGCAATTGAAACACGTATTCATTACACGATGTTAATAAATCACGGCTTAAAGGCGATATAAACAATGCGTATATTTTAAAATATTCACTATTAAAACGACGAGAGAGGGGGGGGAACAGGCTTTTTACGAATAAAAAAAAACCTGTCCCACGTTAAGAGCGATAAATAAATAACGATAAAATTGCATTAATGAGATAATTAATGCAAATAATTTAAAAAAAAACTAAAGAAAATCTTGAGGTAGTGCTTGTGAAGGTTTGAAATGTTAATTTGCATCGTAAAATTTATGATTGAAAGTTGAAATTAATTATTTTATGATCATCGTCAGCTCAGTAATATTCTCGGTGTATTTAATTTCGGTGTATTTAGGACTCTATGCAGATTTAAAGAAAGTGCGATAACAATAATAATAATAATATAATATTTTTAGTTAATTACATAAAAACTCTGCAATGCACCTGATAATTGTACCTGAATATTTAAATATAGATGAAACTAATTGCTTGAAAAAAATACTTTTTCATATATTGAATATGTCTTTTTTTATCAATTTATGAAAATTTAATATTTAATATAATTTGTGAACATTTTTCAAATAATGCAAATTAATGCACTTTTATAGAAAATCGATGGATAACTTAAAAAATATCTATTTAAATAAATAAATAAAAATAAATTATAAATGCATCGATTCATTATGTTCCACTGAAAACTCTTTATACACGAATTAGTGAGTTTTATCGAAACGCCTGTTTATAGACAATATTACATCTTAGAAAACAAATATTTTTAATTCACAATTATTTATAGAATATTGGTATGATTTTTAAAATGTCCCCCACAAGTTTACCAGTGTCATTGAATATATATATATATATATATATATATATATATATATATATATATATATATATATATATATATATATATATATATATATATAGATATATATAGTATAATAGAAATTTTTCAGTCTATTGTATTATCTAGTCTTCCCCATAATCACCTTTTCCACCATCCCGATATTTAATACAGCCGCGAATGCCTTTATAGCGGGCAAATAGTAAATTATGCAAATTTTTGTCAGAATACTTTCAATACTGTTATTAAATAAAAATTTGTTTATTCTTGAATTTTTTCTAAAAAAATAGTTAAAAGTCGAATTATATAATTGAACAAAATGCTAATTGTAATGTTGATCTCGAACAGTAATAAAATTAATTATATAAAATTCTGTTTGTCTCTAAATGTTTGCATTAAATTTTTGCTTCCTTCAAAATATCTTATTTTAACAATTTTATATTTAACCAGATTTGAAAATATTTATGTAATATTTTGGAAGCCACAGATTTACAGAGGCGGTTCTTGTTCTCATTGGCTTTGAACTCGCCACCCAACTCAAATTGGTCAAAGTTAATATATATTTAGATATATATATATATATATATATATATATATTTTTATTAATTTTTCTAACTAACAGCTGTCAGTGAGATGGATCTAAATTAATATCACTGATCTATGAGACAATCACATAATAGTTCATGAATATAATCTATTTATTGATATACTATTTGTTTTTCGACTACTTTAATGAATTAATATATATATAAGAAGTAGTAATATGAAAGACAATTAATTGTATAGAAAGGATAAAATGAAAAGCACCAAATTAATCAAAATATTTTATTTTATTTAATAATTACAAAAAATATAACATATATACCATATATATTTATATATATATATATATATATATATATATATATATATATATATATATATTTAAATATATATATATATATATTTATATATATATATTTATATATATATATATATATATATATATGAATATATTTGAAAAATTACAAATGATATATGAAATAATTGGTTTCATCTTATTATTCATATAAAATAAGTTATTAGTGTACGAAACAGTGTCGATATTTGAGAACCGCTTTAGAATTACGGTTTCAATGTTTTAGGACCGTTCTACTTGAACGCGCGTCATTGGGCGTTTGACGTTTTTTGCGATCAAGAGTATTCAAACTCAAAAAAAGATAAAAAAATGGCGACGATTATTTTTATTGTTCAAATTAAATGTAATTTGTAATGGTGTTGATATTGAGCGGTAGTTGGAATAAGATCTGGCAATACAAGAAAAATACACCAAATAATGAATTCAACAATGTATAGTCTAATGTTATAGTGATATAAATAATATCATATAATATAGTTGCGGATCAAATACAAATGCAAAGAGTTTATTCTAGTGGATATCGAAAATATTTAAACATATAAATGTTCGTGTTTTAAAAGCACGACACCAATTTGCCTTTGAATTCTAAAACAAATTATAATTTAACTGTCATAAAAGCCATTAGATTAGAGCCTATATATATGTTAAATATATGCCTATATATTTATATATATATACATAGAATTAGTTTTATTTTATTCTTGAACAGTTTTAATATGGCGAAACTCGATTTTTGATACTAGATCGAAATTTTTCTCTCTATTGTTTAATCTATTTTTTCCCATAAGCACTTTCCCCACCATCCCGATATATAATACAGTCGCGAATGCCTTTAGGGTGGGCAAATAGTGAATTAAGCAATTTTTTTTCAGATTTCTTTCAATACTCTTACTAAATAAAAATTGTTTTTTTCTAATATTCTTGAATTTTTTTCTAAAACAATAATTAAAAATCGAATAGATTGTTGAATTGATACTCAAACTCAGGGTCATCCGGCCAGGTGCATTCACTGTCAACCTGACCATTAACCTGTTCGTCAACCTGACCTTCAACCTGACCGTCAACCTGACCAACCTGATCGTGAACCTGAATATGATCCTGGCTGTCATCCTGACCATTAACCGGTCCGTCAGCCTGACTAACGACCTGATAGTCATTTTGACCGTCATCCTGACTGTCATCCAGATAGTAGTAGTATTGACCGTCTTCCAAACAGTTGAATTGACCGTCGACCTGACCGACATACAGAGAGTAGTATTGACCGTCTTCCAAACGGATGTATTGACCGTCGACCTGACCGTCAATCTGAACATCGCCTTGACCGTCATTCTGATCGTCTTCCAGGTCGGGATTCTGATCATGATGCTGGTCATTATCCTGACCATCCTGATCGTGAACCTGAATATGAACCTGGACATTATGCTGACCGTCATCCTGATCTTCATCCCGACCCTCATTCTGACTAACGCCCTGATAGTCATTTTGACCGTCATCCACACAGTGGTATTGACCGTCTTCCAGACGGTAGTATTTACCATCTTCCAGACAGTAGTATTGACCGTCGTCCTGACCCTCATTTTGACTAACGCCCTGCTTGTCCTTCTGATTGTCTTCCAGGTCGCGATTCTGATCATGATGCTGGTCATTATCCTGACCATCCTGATCGTGAACCTGAATATGAACCTGGACATTATGCTGACCGTCATCCTGATCTTCATCCCGACCCTCATTCTGACTAACGCCCTGATAGTCATTTTGACCGTCATCCACACAGTGGTATTGACCGTCTTCCTGACGGTAGTATTTACCATCTTCCAGACAGTAGTATTGACCGTCGTCCTGACCGTCATCCAGACTAACGCCCTGATCGTCATTCTGATCATTAATCTGTCCGACATCCTGACCTTCACCCTGATATTTTGCTGGCGCAGCAAGTTCATCTTGATACTTGTGCAGTACATCCTCGCTTAATTTTTCCAAAACTACCCGAGCAGAAGAGTTTTTTTTTTCATTTCTTTTAGGTATTTTGTTTTTCACCACATTCTCGATATCTTTTGCGGAACGTTTGCGTGCACCGTAATTTTTTTCGTAATTAATACAGAATGTGCATTGAGGTGTTCTACGTATTCTCTCCGATCTCCTCGCCATGTTAAATATATGTTATTCGTGGTATCTGCGATAAGAATAAAAAGAACACGATTGATTATTCTTATAAAAACATAAGTAAACGTATTTATTTATTAATGAACATTCACACTTATCAATGCAAGAAAAGACGACGAGCCGACAACGAAATGTCAAACGGAATGAAACAGTATGCGTTATCACTGTGCTAATGTCACAACGCCGTTTAATTACAGCCATGATCTTAGCATTATTTAATCAGCGGTTTTCAATATACTATTATTTATAAAATATATTTAAATTATTATACATTAATCGGTGTTAATAAATATATATTTTGTTCAAAATAAAATTAATTGTAAGTATTTGTACAATTTTTTTTTATATAAATTACAAAAAACATTTTCTATTATAAAACTATTTCTATTATTAGTAAAAAAATGCTTATTATAGGTAATTTGCCGATTTTAAAAAAAGCAATACGAAAGAATTATTATTTTTATTTAATACTAACAATGATTAAATTTAATTATTTTTTAAATTTAATTTTTAATAAATTTTATTCATTTCAATTATTATTTTAATAAGCTATTCAAATCGTTTAATTTAATTTTATAGAATGTTTATATGGGAGGTGAATAAGTAAAACATTCATGAGTTAACAGTATATTGTTTATTTAAATGCAAGACTGATTAAGAGCAGAATATTGATAAAATGTATTAATTATAATAATCCTGTTTATATTAAAAATAAGCAGTGATAATAAAAAAATAGAGACAAAATCAAAATTACAAAGTATATATATATATATATATATATATATCACTAAATAAATAATAAAATTTTATTTACAAATATATTTAGGACTCTATGCAGATTTAAAGAATGTGCGATAACAATAATAATAATAATATAATATTTTTAGTTAATTACATGAAAACTCTACAGTGTGATAATTGTACCTGAATATTTTAATATAGTTGAAACTATTTGCTTGAAAAAAAATACTTTTTCATATATTGAATATGTTTTTTTTATCAATTTATGAAAATTTTATATTTAATATAATTTGTGAACATTTTTCAAATAATGCAAATTAATGCACTTTTATAGAAAATCTATGGATAACTAAAAAAATATCTATTTATAGATTTTAGACGTCATGGATATTTGAGAACTTAAATATTAGATATATCGTTTAGCATAAAATATTGCTAATCATTTACTAAAAAAAAATCTCAAGGTAACAAATACTTTTTTTTTACATTTTGAATAAAACTTCTCACATCCATTACACTGTCGATCATGTTTATATGCTCAAAATCGAATTTCGATTTTTACAATTGTACTATAATAATTATAACAATAAATGCATCGATTCATTATGTTCCACTGAAAACTCTTTATTCACGAATTAGTGAGTTATATCGAAACGCCTGTTTATAGACAATATTATATCGTAGAAAACAAAAATTTTAATTCACAATTATTTATAGAATATTGGTATGATTTTTAAAATGTCCCCCGCAAGTTTACAAGTGTCATTGAATATATATATATATATATATATATAAATATATTTAAAAGTTGAATTAATATAAGGACAAAGTTTAGCATATTATAAATGTTATAAACAAGTTATAATGGTTGTAAATATAAAGATATATATATATATATATATATATATATATATATATATACACATGTATATACATATATATATATATATATATATATATATACACATGTATATACATATATATATATATATATATATATATATATATATATTTATATATATATATATATATATATATATATATATATATATATATATATATATATATATATATATATATATATATATATATATAGAATTAGTTTGAATTTATTCGAAACTCGATTTTTCGATCCTCGATCGAAATTTTTCAGTCTATTGTTTTATCTAGTCTTTCCTATAATCACCTTTTCCATCATCCCGATATTTAATACAGCCGCGAATGCCTTTATAACGGGCAAATAGTAAATTATGCAAATTTTTATCAGAATACTTTCAATACTGATATTAAATAAAAATTTGTTTATTCTTGAATTTTTCCTAAAAAAATATTTAAAAGTCGAATTATATAATTGAACAAAATGCTAATTGTAAAGTTTATCTCGAACAGTAATAAAATTAATTGTATAAAATTCTGTTTGTCTCTAAATGTTTGCATTAAATTGTTGCTTCCTTCAAAATATCTTATTTTAACAATTTTATATTTAACCAGATTTGAAAATATTTATGTAATATTTTGGAAGCCATTGATTTACAGAGGCGGTTCATTGGCTTTGATCTTGCCACCCAACACACTTTAATTTGTACAAAGTTGATATATATTTAGATACATATATATAATCACATAATAGTTCATGAATATAATCTATTTATTTACTCGCTCCTTCAAATCATTGATTTACTATTTGTTTTTCGACTACTTTAATGAATTAATATATATATATATATATATATATATATATATATATATATATATATATATAAGAAGTAGTAATATGAAAGACAATTAATTGTATAGAAAGGATAAAATGGAAAGCACCAAATTAATCAAAATATTTTATTTTATTTAATAATTCCAAATATATATATATATATATATATATATATATATATATATATATATATATATATATATATATAAATATATCATGCTTTTCATAAAATCGGCAAATTACCTATAATAAGCATTATTTTACGCTTGCAAACGTTTTATAATAGAAAATGTTTTTTGTAATTAATATATAAAAAAAATTGTACAAATACTTTATTAATAAAATATTTTATTTTTCGGTTTAATTTAAACAAAATATATATTTATTAACACCGATTAATGTATAATAATATAAATATATTTTATAAATAATAGTATATTGAAAACCGCTGATTAAATAATGTTAAGATCATGGCTGTAATTAAACGGCGTTATGACATTAGCGCAGTGATAACGCATACTGTTTCATTCCGTTTGACACTTCGTTGTCGGCTCGTCGTCTTTTCTTGCATTGGTAAGTGTGAATGTTCATTAATAAATAAATACGTTTATTTATTTTTTTATGAGAATAATCAATCGTGTTCGTTTTATTCTTATCGCAGATACCGCGAATAACATATATGTAACATGGTGAGGAGATCGGAGAGAATTCGTAGAACACCTCAATGCACATTCTGTATTAATTACGAAAGAAATTACGTTGCACACAAGCGTTCCGCAAAAGATATCGAGGATGTGGTGAAAAATAAAATACCTAGAAGAGATGAAAAAAAAAACTCTTCTGCTCGGGTAGTTTTGGAAAAATTAAGCGAGGATGTACTGCACAAGTATCAAGATGAACTTGCTGCGCCAGCAAAAGATCAGGGTGAAGGTCAGGATGTCGGACAGATTAATGATCAGAATGACGATCAGGGCGTTAGTCTGGATGACGGTCAGGACGACGGTCAATACTACTGTCTGGAAGATGGTAAATACTACCGTCTGGAAGACGGTCAATACCACTGTGTGGATGACGGTCAAAATGACTATCAGGGCGTTAGTCAGAATGAGGGTCGGGATGAAGATCAGGATGACGGTCAGCATAATGTCCAGGTTCATATTCAGGTTCACGATCAGGATGGTCAGGATAATGACCAGCATCGTGATCAGAATCACGACCTGGAAGACGATCAGAAGGACGATCAGAGCGTTAGTCAGGATGAAGGTCAGGATGACGGACAGGATAATGGCCAGGTTGACGGTCAATACAACTGTGTAGATGAGGAGGAGGAAAAGAAAAACTTGCTGTTGTACTATTATTATAGAATAAATTACAATTATAGAAGAAAATATATATTTATACCATACGAGAATGAGTCAGTGTGAAAATGTAAAGTTTTTATTTTTAAAAGGTTAAAACTTATATATTAGAATATAAAATTTTGATTTCTATCAATAAAGCGTTTAATTTGATTAATTCGAATAGTGTAATATAACATTGTATTTCTTTGTATTACTGCTAATTGTTTTTTTTTTTATTTATATCGCTTGGCGGATGAAATAAAATTTGCACTATATGCGAAAAATTGCCTATTTTACGTTCGTTGTTTATTTAAACTCGATGACAAACATGTTGTCATAAAATAATTAATAAATCGTACATTTATATAATATATATTTTTCAATTATTTTTTTTATCATATCTCTTCATATGAACTCTTCAGTTCAATAAAAATAATTTATAATTTATCGTGTCTTTTGTATTTATTGGTCTCCATATAACGCGGTACGAATGATGTGATTTGTACTAATTCTATATTTCTTAAAGCGCGGTTTCTGTAGAACGCAGTAGGAGTGTTAACTGTATATATATATATATATATATATATATATATATATATATATATATATATATATATATATATATATATATATATTAAAAAACATTATTTTGTAATATGTTTGTAATCAATAAAAAACTTCATATATTTAATGCATTTCATTTGAATAAAAATATTATCTTAATCAGAATTTATATTCACAAATAATATTACTAAATAATGTAAGTTTCTTGTGTATAAAGTAAACACAATTTTTCAGAAAATGATGCTGTATTTACATTTTAAGTAAATGTAATTAATGAAATATGATAAAATATTTACAAAATATTTATGAGCAGGGATAACTTAAAAATATTATATAGTGTGTGTTTTTCAAGCTGGAGTTTCTATTTCTTGAAAACTTGTTAGAACGATAGATAAAATGTGTTATTATAAATTCATTTTACATCTTTTATCGAGAAGTTAATTCCATTATATATATTGAAAAAACTTTTGATATAAAGATTATTAACTTTTATAATAATAATAAATATATTTTTATATTTCTACATTTACGTTTGAGTTACATGATGGTAATTGTTTTCTCATTAAATATTTGATATAAATTAAATTTAAATACGAAATAATGGAAATACAAAATAATTTATTACGATTCGTTCTTTTTATTCCATATTGTTTTAATACAAAACAGATTTAAAAATTTATATATATGAAAATAAAATTTAATACAAATGAAACAATGAATGTCGTAATACTAATTAAATACTTAATTACAAGTCTTAATTTAATATATATATATAATATATTGCAAAATATCATCTTGCCATTCTGGTCATAATTAAGTAGATATAGAATCATTTTTTTTGAGAATTTTACTAGAAATATCGATCATTTTATTCATAGCTGGTGTCCACAGTCATGAATAAGTTCAATTAGAATGTAAAATGAGTAAATCTAATTACAATGCATAGTATTAAAAGAAAAAAGATATGCAAAAATATTGAAATGTTGAGAAACTAAGATATAAAGGCGGATCTCTTAAGATTAAATAAAATATGGGAAAGGGAAGGGGGAGTCGCTCAATCACCTGTTAAATTTGTGATGTTTTCCTGATTATAGAAGATATATATTTTTTTTATTTATTTATTTGTTTAATATATATTTAAATACATTTTTCATTATGTATACAAGAAGATCAGACTTCGAGTTACTGGTCACTGGACCATTTTTTTGATTACAAATGCATTTATGTAAATGCATGATATTTATAGGAAAATTCTGTAAAAGGAAAAAAGACCTATTTATAAACTGTTCGTTTTTAAAATGAAAAAAGTGAATAAAATAATCAAAGAATCGTAATACTTGTTGTATTAAAAAAAATCAAATTTTAAAACTGAAACGAACGACATTTTTCATATAAATGCAATAAATAAAAACGTTTAATACTAATAATATTTAAATGTCGTTTTCTTTATATATATATATATATATATATATATATAGTAGAGTTTTAGAAAATCTTTTTACCCGTAAAGGCCATTTTTTCAGGAATGAAATTAGATAAATGAAAATTAAATGAAGTCAAAAATTTGTAGGGTTGGATTTGAAATGTAATATGTTTGAAAATATTTCATTGCGTTAAATGTACGTTATTATATATCAAGTCGAATATTAATTACATCAAACAATACATGTTTTATCAGTCAAATCTTTTCGATGATTCTGCGCTCGGGTTTCTTTTATTAACTAAGAACTTTGTAAATAAACACGAAATGTGATAATGTTAATTAGCCTTTTTCTTAGGAGAAAGGGAAACGGTCGATCCGGGATCGAAAATCAAAGCAAGCGTGATTTTTTTAAAAATTTATTTCTAGCAAGAACTAACAGTTCTACATCATGCAATTATTAAAAATATATATTTATTTGGAGGAAGGCTTGTTTGCTGCTCCGGTTCCTTCGGCATCTTGTTTCGATTGCTCGTTTGGACGTACATCATTTTCCCCGTTCAATTTCAACATCAACTCCTCGTACTTACATATGTTAATGTAATACTCAGTAACGGTTTTTTGAAAGTCACGCAGTAGCGCAGTAGTATAATTGCGCTCTTTCTTGACCTGTTCGACAGGAGGTTTGGCAGATTCGTCGACTCCTTTTCTCGGTTCGCTATTGCAAAGCTCGCAAAAAGGTCGGGGTCGGCGTTGTTTCTTCGGATGACCCATTCTATCTAGCTGCACCTGCAACAGAAAAGGGCACGACTTTATTATGGCAAATCTCCTTAGTCACGTAATGAATAATGTATAAATCTAATAATTCTACAATAAATAAACCTATAACATAGTTAAATTTTGTTTTTAATAAATTATAAATAGTATATTTTTTTTAATAATTTTCAATATTTAATTTGCCAATAATTTCATCCCGCATTAAATCGTTTTCCTGAATTAATATTTTCTTTATATATAATTTTTTATAATAATATATTTAATAATCATAGGCTTCTATATTGTTATCAAACGCGTTGCGCAATTTTCAATGTTGGCATCTCTTGGTTGTTTGAGATAAGCAATAGAACTAAAACAAGAAGCAATTCGAAACTATATCTAGTTTCATTTACCATATTACAATTAAAAGTTTTATTTGACCTAAAATTACATTTTTTTTAAACCTGATAATTAATGAGATAATTAAATAATTAATAATACCCTATAATCACACGACAAGGCATACATATATAATGAACATAAAGGCATTTATAGCAATAATAGTTTATTATTGAAAAAAATACTGTAATTATTCTAAAATGACATTTTTGACTGGATTAAAAGTGTAATAATCCAGTATAAATTTGAAAAAACAAATTGGTTAATAATTGAACAAAATATATTTTTTCAATCGAATCTATATATTATGAGCGTTTGATTGAATGAAGTACATAAAAATATTTTGCTGAAGTTTAACAAATTCAAATAGAAAATGTTCCTTACTACGATACACAATTTTTTCATTCTAAAGTCTATATAAGCTGTTTAATAAGAAGTTGTAAAGTTTACTCCCCAGAGAGAGAGAGAAAGCTTCCTTCCGAAAATCATGATTTATCTTCAAAATCATAGCTCGGATGGAAAAAAGTGTTTATAAACAAAATAATCCTTATTAAATTATGCATATAAAATGTGCTATTCATAATTTGCGTAACAGTTGCGTATTATTATCGTATAATAATAACAATAATTTTCGTTTTTATTTATTTATGAAAACATTATAAGACCGACTTATAAACATGTACCGAAGAACGCACTATCAATATTTATATTGTTCAAATTAAATTTTTCTTGCATTGGAACAAAATCTAGTGAATATCCAAAACTGTTTTCGATTAGAATGAAAAATTATCGTTGTTGTCGAGTATTATTATAATAATAAATACATTATTTGGCCAAATTATATATTATTTATAGCAATACGCAAAGATAATAATTACCATAACAAATCTTATTGTATTGAAGGTATTGTATAGAAAAGTAACAAATTTCATATAAATAATTAATAAAATTAATACGTATTACTATAGAAATAAAGATTTAATGTAAAATAACATTATTATTTATTTTATTTTAATATATATATAATTTATGTTATGACGGTTAATTGTGATGTTATTACCAAAAACGGTCGTAACTACCCCTTCTTTTCTCCGCCATCTTTGATTAAGTTGAGACGACGCATCTTGTTAGGCCTTCGTCCATCATCTACAATCCCCGCACCGTAAAAAAAGTGTTTTAAAAGTGTTCCTTCGCACCAAGCCTTCTTTGATAAATCGCACTGAGCCGAGCGTCGTTCGCAGGTTACAACTTGTCTTTGGTTACATTGTATGTATATAATTACGTCACTTATTTAATCGCGCAGACTATATAATCGTGTACCGATAATATATAATAAGTTATTGGTAAAGCGTTAACCCTCACTTTGAAAAAAGAACAAAGTAAACATTTGAAAAACGGTATAAAATTTTATTATTTACATACAAAAAAGCAAATTAAAGTTAATCACTGTCCGATGAGTCCATTACGAGTGTACGTAAAAAAATAATATAACTGTGTCAAAAAAAATTGGATAAATATTTACCTTTTTTGTGACCGGAAGGAAACAACGCGTAAAAATTTATATATATTTATTATTCTCTTAAAAAAAGCACAACACACTACGAAATTGAAAATGAACTCTATTATTAGCAAAAACAAAGTGAAAATAAAATCGTATCAAAATTGCGTTGAGTTTTAGTTGGAAAGGGAATCCCAGAGTTTTGATAGCATCGCGCATTAGAATTGAAAATGTTTATCGTTAATTGTATAAAAGCCTTAGTGGAAAACGTTTTTGTATTTTGTATACACATTTTTATTAATTACGGTGACTGAAAAGATTTACACTATAAAGAATTCGTGCCCTTTTTGTTTTTGTCGCAGACACAACTAGATATACCATAAATGGATCGTCCGAAAAAACCACGCCGACCCCGGCCTTATTGCGAGCTTTGCAATCCAAAGCCGAAACGAGAAGACGACGAAGCTGTCGAAGCTCTCGTTCAACAGTTCATGAGGCAATTCGACGATTTTCAGTCACAATTCAAATACTGCAATGACCAAATTTTGGCAATTTATTTTGCCCTAAAAATGCAACGTTTAATTATGCTAATCAAGGATAACAAGAAATCGTAGTAAAATTTTATTTTCAATTTGATTTTGTGTTGTAATTTCACACGTGAAATATAACAATAAAATAGATTGTTCGTAGAGAGAGAGAGAGAGAGAGATGTCAGAGGTGTTCAAAGCGACGATGGCTATGAACAAAAATTTATTCTCTCTTCTCTTGCTCTATCTTTTGGACTGGATTTATTCTTGGACATTTAATAATAATATTCAAAATTATATTATATGTAGAAAAAACAAAACGCTAAAAATAATGTAAATTTCCATAACTGATGTAATTTTTATTATTGTTAAATAAATGTTTATCCTGTCTAAAATTTATTTTTCAATACTAGAATATACAACGGTTAATTAATAGTTTGTCGTTTCATGATGTACGCGAGTAAATGAACAAAAAATACAATAAACAATGATTTCAGTTATACGCTTTTAAATCAATAATCAATATCATCACTATTTTAGTAATTTGCCATTTATTTAATAAATAAACAATTTTAAGTAGACACAGTTTTATTTTATAATTCGTCACTAAATTTAATATATTTTAATTTATTTATAAACTGTTATTTATACAATAATATTTTTCTTATTGTATATAGATAAAAAACAAGTTACAATAACAATTCATATAAATAACGCTTAACTTTTTTTTTTATTAAACAGTTAAACGTAACTCGTTTAAAATGATGAATCAATTGAAAGATTTATATTTTTTAATATACATATATACTTGTATTTATATATTATTATTTATTTGATATTATTGATGATTTTAAGAAAAAAAACTTACGTCATTCTGTACATCAGTGATTTTTTTTATTAAATATTATTAATTGCAATTGCGTAGCGTTTTCTATTTCCTCTTAATCATATTTCTTTTTAGATTTATTGCCTTCAGTGCCTTTATTAAAAATTCTTTTATCAAAATTTTAAATGTAAATAAAAAACAGGGTCGTCCAGAAAATGAAATAGTTAAAATACCAATCGATATGCAGCGATCCTTCAGTATCTTTGACCTGCACTATATAATATTTTTAAGTTATCCCTGCTCATAAATATTTTGTAAATATTTTATCATATTTCATTAATTACATTTACTTAAAATGTAAATACAGCATCATTTTCTGAAAAATTGTGTTTACTTTATACACAAGAAACTTACATTATTTAGTAATATTATTTGTGAATATAAATTCTGATTAAGATAATATTTTTATTCAAATGAAATGCATTAAATATATGAAGTTTTTTATTGATTACAAACATATTACAAAATAATGTTTTTTAATATATATATATATATATATATATATATATATATATATATATATATATATATATATATATATATATATATATATATATATACAGTTAACACTCCTACTGCGTTCTACAGAAACCGCGCTTTAAGAAATATAGAATTAGTACAAATCACATCATTCGTACCGCGTTATATGGAGACCAATAAATACAAAAGACACGATAAATTATAAATTATTTTTATTGAACTGAAGAGTTCATATGAAGAGATATGATAAAAAAAATAATTGAAAAATATATATTATATAAATGTACGATTTATTAATTATTTTATGACAACATGTTTGTCATCGAGTTTAAATAAACAACGAACGTAAAATAGGCAATTTTTCGCATATAGTGCAAATTTTATTTCATCCGCCAAGCGATATAAATAAAAAAAAAAACAATTAGCAGTAATACAAAGAAATACAATGTTATATTACACTATTCGAATTAATCAAATTAAACGCTTTATTGATAGAAATCAAAATTTTATATTCTAATATATAAGTTTTAACCTTTTAAAAATAAAAACTTTACATTTTCACACTGACTCATTCTCGTATGGTATAAATATATATTTTCTTCTATAATTGTAATTTATTCTATAATAATAGTACAACAGCAAGTTTTTCTTTTCCTCCTCCTCATCTACACAGTTGTATTGACCGTCAACCTGGCCATTATCCTGTCCGTCATCCTGACCTTCATCCTGACTAACGCTCTGATCGTCCTTCTGATCGTCTTCCAGGTCGTGATTCTGATCACGATGCTGGTCATTATCCTGACCATCCTGATCGTGAACCTGAATATGAACCTGGACATTATGCTGACCGTCATCCTGATCTTCATCCCGACCCTCATTCTGACTAACGCCCTGATAGTCATTTTGACCGTCATCCACACAGTGGTATTGACCGTCTTCCAGACGGTAGTATTTACCATCTTCCAGACAGTAGTATTGACCGTCGTCCTGACCGTCATCCAGACTAACGCCCTGATCGTCATTCTGATCATTAATCTGTCCGACATCCTGACCTTCACCCTGATCTTTTGCTGGCGCAGCAAGTTCATCTTGATACTTGTGCAGTACATCCTCGCTTAATTTTTCCAAAACTACCCGAGCAGAAGAGTTTTTTTTTTCATCTCTTCTAGGTATTTTATTTTTCACCACATCCTCGATATCTTTTGCGGAACGCTTGTGTGCAACGTAATTTCTTTCGTAATTAATACAGAATGTGCATTGAGGTGTTCTACGAATTCTCTCCGATCTCCTCACCATGTTACATATATGTTATTCGCGGTATCTGCGATAAGAATAAAACGAACACGATTGATTATTCTCATAAAAAAATAAATAAACGTATTTATTTATTAATGAACATTCACACTTACCAATGCAAGAAAAGACGACGAGCCGACAACGAAGTGTCAAACGGAATGAAACAGTATGCGTTATCACTGCGCTAATGTCATAACGCCGTTTAATTACAGCCATGATCTTAACATTATTTAATCAGCGGTTTTCAATATACTATTATTTATAAAATATATTTATATTATTATACATTAATCGGTGTTAATAAATATATATTTTGTTTAAATTAAACCGAAAAATAAAATATTTTATTAATAAAGTATTTGTACAATTTTTTTTATATATTAATTACAAAAAACATTTTCTATTATAAAACGTTTGCAAGCGTAAAATAATGCTTATTATAGGTAATTTGCCGATTTTATGAAAAGCATGATATATTTATATATATATATATATATATATATATATATATATATATATATATATATATATATATATTTGGAATTATTAAATAAAATAAAATATTTTGATTAATTTGGTGCTTTCCATTTTATCCTTTCTATACAATTAATTGTCTTTCATATTACTACTTCTTATATATATATATATATATATATATATATATATATATATATATATATATATTAATTCATTAAAGTAGTCGAAAAACAAATAGTAAATCAATGATTTGAAGGAGCGAGTAAATAAATAGATTATATTCATGAACTATTATGTGATTATATATATGTATCTAAATATATATCAACTTTGTACAAATTAAAGTGTGTTGGGTGGCAAGATCAAAGCCAATGAACCGCCTCTGTAAATCAATGGCTTCCAAAATATTACATAAATATTTTCAAATCTGGTTAAATATAAAATTGTTAAAATAAGATATTTTGAAGGAAGCAACAATTTAATGCAAACATTTAGAGACAAACAGAATTTTATACAATTAATTTTATTACTGTTCGAGATAAACTTTACAATTAGCATTTTGTTCAATTATATAATTCGACTTTTAAATATTTTTTTAGGAAAAATTCAAGAATAAACAAATTTTTATTTAATATCAGTATTGAAAGTATTCTGATAAAAATTTGCATAATTTACTATTTGCCCGTTATAAAGGCATTCGCGGCTGTATTAAATATCGGGATGATGGAAAAGGTGATTATAGGAAAGACTAGATAAAACAATAGACTGAAAAATTTCGATCGAGGATCGAAAAATCGAGTTTCGAATAAATTCAAACTAATTCTATATATATATATATATATATATATATATATATATATATATATATATATATATAAATATATATATATATATATATATATATATATATGTATATACATGTGTATATATATATATATATATATATATATATATATATATGTATATACATGTGTATATATATATATATATATATATATATATATATATATATATATATATATATATCTTTATATTTACAACCATTATAACTTGTTTATAACATTTATAATATGCTAAACTTTGTCCTTATATTAATTCAACTTTTAAATATATTTATATATATATATATATATATATATATATATATATATATATATATATTCAATGACACTTGTAAACTTGCGGGGGACATTTTAAAAATCATACCAATATTCTATAAATAATTGTGAATTAAAATTTTTGTTTTCTACGATATAATATTGTCTATAAACAGGCGTTTCGATATAACTCACTAATTCGTGAATAAAGAGTTTTCAGTGGAACATAATGAATCGATGCATTTATTGTTATAATTATTATAGTACAATTGTAAAAATCGAAATTCGATTTTGAGCATATAAACATGATCGACAGTGTAATGGATGTGAGAAGTTTTATTCAAAATGTAAAAAAAAAGTATTTGTTACCTTGAGATTTTTTTTTAGTAAATGATTAGCAATATTTTATGCTAAACGATATATCTAATATTTAAGTTCTCAAATATCCATGACGTCTAAAATCTATAAATAGATATTTTTTTAGTTATCCATAGATTTTCTATAAAAGTGCATTAATTTGCATTATTTGAAAAATGTTCACAAATTATATTAAATATAAAATTTTCATAAATTGATAAAAAAAACATATTCAATATATGAAAAAGTATTTTTTTTCAAGCAAATAGTTTCAACTATATTAAAATATTCAGGTACAATTATCACACTGTAGAGTTTTCATGTAATTAACTAAAAATATTATATTATTATTATTATTGTTATCGCACATTCTTTAAATCTGCATAGAGTCCTAAATATATTTGTAAATAAAATTTTATTATTTATTTAGTGATATATATATATATATATATATATATACTTTGTAATTTTGATTTTGTCTCTATTTTTTTATTATCACTGCTTATTTTTAATATAAACAGGATTATTATAATTAATACATTTTATCAATATTCTGCTCTTAATCAGTCTTGCATTTAAATAAACAATATACTGTTAACTCATGAATGTTTTACTTATTCACCTCCCATATAAACATTCTATAAAATTAAATTAAACGATTTGAATGGCTTATTAAAATAATAATTGAAATGAATAAAATTTATTAAAAATTAAATTTAAAAAATAATTAAATTTAATCATTGTTAGTATTAAATAAAAATAATAATTCTTTCGTATTGCTTTTTTTAAAATCGGCAAATTACCTATAATAAGCATTTTTTTACTAATAATAGAAATAGTTTTATAATAGAAAATGTTTTTTGTAATTTATATAAAAAAAAATTGTACAAATACTTACAATTAATTTTATTTTGAACAAAATATATATTTATTAACACCGATTAATGTATAATAATTTAAATATATTTTATAAATAATAGTATATTGAAAACCGCTGATTAAATAATGCTAAGATCATGGCTGTAATTAAACGGCGTTGTGACATTAGCACAGTGATAACGCATACTGTTTCATTCCGTTTGACATTTCGTTGTCGGCTCGTCGTCTTTTCTTGCATTGATAAGTGTGAATGTTCATTAATAAATAAATACGTTTACTTATGTTTTTATAAGAATAATCAATCGTGTTCTTTTTATTCTTATCGCAGATACCACGAATAACATATATTTAACATGGCGAGGAGATCGGAGAGAATACGTAGAACACCTCAATGCACATTCTGTATTAATTACGAAAAAAATTACGGTGCACGCAAACGTTCCGCAAAAGATATCGAGAATGTGGTGAAAAACAAAATACCTAAAAGAAATGAAAAAAAAAACTCTTCTGCTCGGGTAGTTTTGGAAAAATTAAGCGAGGATGTACTGCACAAGTATCAAGATGAACTTGCTGCGCCAGCAAAATATCAGGGTGAAGGTCAGGATGTCGGACAGATTAATGATCAGAATGACGATCAGGGCGTTAGTCTGGATGACGGTCAGGACGACGGTCAATACTACTGTCTGGAAGATGGTAAATACTACCGTCAGGAAGACGGTCAATACCACTGTGTGGATGACGGTCAAAATGACTATCAGGGCGTTAGTCAGAATGAGGGTCGGGATGAAGATCAGGATGACGGTCAGCATAATGTCCAGGTTCATATTCAGGTTCACGATCAGGATGGTCAGGATAATGACCAGCATCATGATCAGAATCGCGACCTGGAAGACAATCAGAAGGACAAGCAGGGCGTTAGTCAAAATGAGGGTCAGGACGACGGTCAATACTACTGTCTGGAAGATGGTAAATACTACCGTCTGGAAGACGGTCAATACCACTGTGTGGATGACGGTCAAAATGACTATCAGGGCGTTAGTCAGAATGAGGGTCGGGATGAAGATCAGGATGACGGTCAGCATAATGTCCAGGTTCATATTCAGGTTCACGATCAGGATGGTCAGGATAATGACCAGCATCATGATCAGAATCCCGACCTGGAAGACGATCAGAATGACGGTCAAGGCGATGTTCAGATTGACGGTCAGGTCGACGGTCAATACATCCGTTTGGAAGACGGTCAATACTACTCTCTGTATGTCGGTCAGGTCGACGGTCAATTCAACTGTTTGGAAGACGGTCAATACTACTACTATCTGGATGACAGTCAGGATGACGGTCAAAATGACTATCAGGTCGTTAGTCAGGCTGACGGACCGGTTAATGGTCAGGATGACAGCCAGGATCATATTCAGGTTCACGATCAGGTTGGTCAGGTTGACGGTCAGGTTGAAGGTCAGGTTGACGAACAGGTTAATGGTCAGGTTGACAGTGAATGCACCTGGCCGGATGACCCTGAGTTTGAGTATCAATTCAACAATCTATTCGATTTTTAATTATTGTTTTAGAAAAAAATTCAAGAATATTAGAAAAAAACAATTTTTATTTAGTAAGAGTATTGAAAGAAATCTGAAAAAAAATTGCTTAATTCACTATTTGCCCACCCTAAAGGCATTCGCGACTGTATTATATATCGGGATGGTGGGGAAAGTGCTTATGGGAAAAAATAGATTAAACAATAGAGAGAAAAATTTCGATCTAGTATCAAAAATCGAGTTTCGCCATATTAAAACTGTTCAAGAATAAAATAAAACTAATTCTATGTATATATATATAAATATATAGGCATATATTTAACATATATATAGGCTCTAATCTAATGGCTTTTATGACAGTTAAATTATAATTTGTTTTAGAATTCAAAGGCAAATTGGTGTCGTGCTTTTAAAACACGAACATTTATATGTTTAAATATTTTCGATATCCACTAGAATAAACTCTTTGCATTTGTATTTGATCCGCAACTATATTATATGATATTATTTATATCACTATAACATTAGACTATACATTGTTGAATTCATTATTTGGTGTATTTTTCTTGTATTGCCAGATCTTATTCCAACTACCGCTCAATATCAACACCATTACAAATTACATTTAATTTGAACAATAAAAATAATCGTCGCCATTTTTTTATCTTTTTTTGAGTTTGAATACTCTTGATCGCAAAAAACGTCAAACGCCCAATGACGCGCGTTCAAGTAGAACGGTCCTAAAACATTGAAACCGTAATTCTAAAGCGGTTCTCAAATATCGACACTGTTTCGTACACTAATAACTTATTTTATATGAATAATAAGATGAAACCAATTATTTCATATATCATTTGTAATTTTTCAAATATATTCATATATATATATATATATATATATAAATATATATATATAAATATATATATATATATATTTAAATATATATATATATATATATATATATATATATATATATATATATATATATATATAAATATATATGGTATATATGTTATATTTTTTGTAATTATTAAATAAAATAAAATATTTTGATTAATTTGGTGCTTTTCATTTTATCCTTTCTATACAATTAATTGTCTTTCATATTACTACTTCTTATATATATATTAATTCATTAAAGTAGTCGAAAAACAAATAGTATATCAATAAATAGATTATATTCATGAACTATTATGTGATTGTCTCATAGATCAGTGATATTAATTTAGATCCATCTCACTGACAGCTGTTAGTTAGAAAAATTAATAAAAATATATATATATATATATATATATATATCTAAATATATATTAACTTTGACCAATTTGAGTTGGGTGGCGAGTTCAAAGCCAATGAGAACAAGAACCGCCTCTGTAAATCTGTGGCTTCCAAAATATTACATAAATATTTTCAAATCTGGTTAAATATAAAATTGTTAAAATAAGATATTTTGAAGGAAGCAAAAATTTAATGCAAACATTTAGAGACAAACAGAATTTTATATAATTAATTTTATTACTGTTCGAGATCAACATTACAATTAGCATTTTGTTCAATTATATAATTCGACTTTTAACTATTTTTTTAGAAAAAATTCAAGAATAAACAAATTTTTATTTAATAACAGTATTGAAAGTATTCTGACAAAAATTTGCATAATTTACTATTTGCCCGCTATAAAGGCATTCGCGGCTGTATTAAATATCGGGATGGTGGAAAAGGTGATTATGGGGAAGACTAGATAATACAATAGACTGAAAAATTTCTATTATACTATATATATCTATATATATATATATATATATATATATATATATATATATATATATATATATATATATATATTCAATGACACTGGTAAACTTGTGGGGGACATTTTAAAAATCATACCAATATTCTATAAATAATTGTGAATTAAAAATATTTGTTTTCTAAGATGTAATATTGTCTATAAACAGGCGTTTCGATAAAACTCACTAATTCGTGTATAAAGAGTTTTCAGTGGAACATAATGAATCGATGCATTTATAATTTATTTTTATTTATTTATTTAAATAGATATTTTTTAAGTTATCCATCGATTTTCTATAAAAGTGCATTAATTTGCATTATTTGAAAAATGTTCACAAATTATATTAAATATTAAATTTTCATAAATTGATAAAAAAAGACATATTCAATATATGAAAAAGTATTTTTTTCAAGCAATTAGTTTCATCTATATTTAAATATTCAGGTACAATTATCAGGTGCATTGCAGAGTTTTTATGTAATTAACTAAAAATATTATATTATTATTATTATTGTTATCGCACTTTCTTTAAATCTGCATAGAGTCCTAAATACACCGAAATTAAATACACCGAGAATATTACTGAGCTGACGATGATCATAAAATAATTAATTTCAACTTTCAATCATAAATTTTACGATGCAAATTAACATTTCAAACCTTCACAAGCACTACCTCAAGATTTTCTTTAGTTTTTTTTTAAATTATTTGCATTAATTATCTCATTAATGCAATTTTATCGTTATTTATTTATCGCTCTTAACGTGGGACAGGTTTTTTTTTATTCGTAAAAAGCCTGTTCCCCCCCCTCTCTCGTCGTTTTAATAGTGAATATTTTAAAATATACGCATTGTTTATATCGCCTTTAAGCCGTGATTTATTAACATCGTGTAATGAATACGTGTTTCAATTGCATAATATAATAACCCTAAGGTCGTAACAATATATATATATATATATATATATATATATATATATATATATATATATATATATATATATATATATATAAATCTAATTTGATTGGAATAATATTTATATATATGTAATTGGAATTGTATTTCCTTTTTTCACTTTTAAAAATTGGAAAATTTTTGTTCTCTGACATTATTGTTATTATAGTATGTCATTATTTTTTATTTTTAAAAATATTTATACTCGTATATAATGTAAAAGCAACGTTTAAGATGAGTTTGAATGTGTAGCCCGCATAAAAAAATATTTTGAAAATGGCCCGTCGTCCTAAAAAGGTTTTCGATCCTGGCTTATACAATATATAAAAGTTTTATGCCTACCCATTATTAATATTAAAATTATTGATACGTCCATCTTAAATATTATATATATATATATATATATATATATATATATATATATATATATATATATATATATATAGTCATAAAGTTTTTCTTTTTAATTATTTACTAGTCTTATTTGTTCTTCTTTATGTATATATGATGATATAAGAATATTATTTTTGTTGATCCTAAAATATTTATAAAGGTAATTAAATGCTAATGTTACATGATTTTTGTCATTGGTATTATTATTTAAGTTTCAAGTTATAGTTGTCCAGAGATGGTTTAGAATTAACAATATAAGATTTTGTTTATTTTAAAATTTGAATTTGAATAAATATGATCATATTATTTTTTATTATTATTTTACTTTTATTTAACCCTCTATGAACCGAATTTTCTTTCGAACGCGAATTTTAATTATTTAAAGTGTTTAACAATTTTAAACAATGATCGAGCGACATTGCACAAATTTAACTTTATCATATGTTATTAATTATGTATAGCGTTCAATTAAAGAGCTTTAAATTCTCGACTCTTTTGCACTCAGTCCTGCGATATTTAGTCATGTGAATTATAATATTTTATCTATTTATACAAGCACTACTTTTATAGTGCTATTTTTCTGTTATGATATCATGTTAAATATCACAATTAACATTAAGATATTTTTTTGGAATTTAATATTATTTTATGGTTTCTCAATTAAAATAGTTAATTATATACTAATAAATCAAAGTATTGATTTTGACATTCTTCTCTTTTCTTTTAATATTCTATCTATTTATCTATTTATGTGTTCATTTCACTAATATTACACCTCTATATCAAAATTCTCAAATTCAAATTACTCAGTTTATAAAGTAAAAAGCATATTTTATAGACATTAATATGTATTGATCTCAATTATAATATTATGATAAATCAGAATGCAATTAAATGTAAACGTCTATTGATCAATATTCACTTTTTTTTTCAGATGTACCGAAAAATAAGAAGATTGTGGCTTATGCTTGCTACGATTGTCCATTCGTCTGCAAACTTAGCACTAATCTCGACGATGATCATAATCGTCTGGATCATAACACCGATACACCGAAAAGTCATTCTTAATATGGAAAATTTTCC
Organism: Leptonema lineaticorne; assembly: GCA_024500535.1. Lineage (NCBI taxonomy): Eukaryota > Metazoa > Arthropoda > Insecta > Trichoptera > Hydropsychidae > Leptonema > Leptonema lineaticorne. Next base: position 2,479,716 of record JANIJI010000011.1, on the reverse strand, counting down.
ACAACATGTTTTACATTATTCATTTTTTAAATACATTTTTCTATTTCATATTGTAGTCTGTTTGTTTTTCTTTATTATGATAAAAATGAATAAATGTTTTGTTTGGTTTTCATGATTGATTGTTTTATTTATTTATTTCTCTTGATCTCATTCACTATTTGTTGAGTAATGAAATTTTCATTTTAATAATCTAATATGATATTTGACAAATATAGTAAATAGAAAGTGAAATAAATGATGTAGCTTAAGTTTAAGAAAAAAGGAAAATAATTTAAATTAAAGAAATATATTAGATTTCATCTATAATATAAATACTTTTTATCAATATTTCACATATGTAATATATGTAACAAATGTATTTTTCATTTATTATTAGAATTTCAAAAATACTACCTAATAGTTTTTTTATATTTAAAAAAATAATACTATTTTCTATAATTAGGATTTTTTTGGATTAGTTTGTCCGTATCATTATTATTGATTCTTCACAATAAGTTAAATTTCAAATAAATTTATCTTATATGTGTCAAGTGAATAGTTTTGAAAGCTATGTAATTAAATGTAAGCATTTAATCTGTTAATTATAAAATTATCAATTAGTTTACGATTATCAATAATTTTTTATCATTAAACGCCATTAGAAAATTTGCACAGCTCTTTCTATTATGATATAAGTCATTTATTTTTCCTGATGGAAAGTTCATTTAACCTAATATACATTGTTCAGAATATCAAAACGTTTACCAATTTTAAAGAAACAGGTCAAATTTATTAGATTAATTTGAAAATGAGGTTAAAATAATATTACAATATTATATACATACATACATACATACATACATTCATTATTATATGTAAAATTAAAAGAAATCGTTTCTTTTTTCATTATAACATTAAAAAAAACTGTAAACTTGGAGTATTTAGTGTAAGTTTTCATTGAAGATATTTGACAATACTGTCGAGTCTTCTGCCATTTAGACCAATGTCCCATATTGTCGGTCCTAACAGAGTTTAAAGGAAGTTCTTGATATTTTCCTCATCCTTTTAAATATAGGTGTTCCAGATTTTGACACTGTTGGACTCCTACGACTAGTAGCTGGTGAATCAGATAAAGATGGATACCCTCTTTTTCTTGGAAGAGTTCAGAAATCGTTTGTTTAAAAGTAAACAGAGATAAATGTTCATTTTTATGCTTTCTGCTCTATAAGATCCAAGCAAGCATTTACAACACAAATGTCAATTATATGTAAAAATACCCTGTTACCACTTCTTTGATCTTATTTGGATTCTATATGGACCCACCCAACATGGAATCGAGTAGATCTACATCACCCATGTGACTATTATAGATTTCAACTGCTCGGGGACAGTCTCTTTATCTTTTCTAAAATAGTATTTTTTGTTTGTACCCAATTGAAGAAGTCCATCTTTTGTCTAATAAATCCGTAGTTTTGGGTTGTTATAACAATTATTAAAGAAGATTTTGTGGTTTTAAGTTTTTAGTATTATTTTAAAACTTTTTCAACGGTTTCTTACCATCATCAAAATTATATATAAAATTACATTAAATTTTTTAATTACTATTTAATAAATCTGAGTTTAGCACACAAAAAATTGGATATAATGGTTTTTTAACATCTAATTCTGCACATACATCATTTACAATGCTAATTAACGCCAAAATATTTAGCCTATCTTGTGACATATTTGTTCTTAAGTAAGTTACAATAAATAAGAATATATAAATATATTTAAATAACAAATAAATAAAATGAGCCATCTATGAGGCGAACATAATTAATGTTTAAATTTGTCAACGGATGGCGTTAGGTAACTATAGATTGTTTTTTAAGGTTGATTGTTTATTAGATATACTGTATAAATATTATTGATAATGATTGTTGCCAGCTCACGTCAGTCGCTAAATACATAGATATCTAGTAACTGAAATATATGATTTTTCCAGATTTTAAATCATCATCAGTCCCTAATTTAATGACATTCATTATAAGCAAAAACAAATATTACATGCGATATTTGATAAAAAAAAAATAAGGTGAATGGAATTTTTTATAGTGGCAATTGTTGACGCTACATCCATATGATATGATTTGACATACGAAATTTGATTTTCTTCTTCATCATGACAATGCGTCGTGTCACACCTCGCTTTTTTAATTATGTAATGCTCTGTTTTATATATATATATATAAATATATATATATATATATATATATATATATATATATATATATATATATATATATATATACTATCCACATCTATTATAATCGTACATTTAATATATAATATTTTTAATTATAAAATACTCAATATGTCAATATATTTTTGAAAATGGAATAAATCTATATATTGCACATAATGCTGTATGCTTTACCGTGTATATTTTTTTAATAAAGGTTTTCATAATTTTCTTGACAACAGAATTATATGTATATATATTTATATATATATATATATATATATATATATATATATATATATATATATATATATATATATATATATATATATAACATCGAATTTGACAAGTATGATATTTTTTTTCGAAATAATAATGAACGCATTATTGTATTGTCATATAAATTTATCGATAAATGCAACATTTAGTGGTGATGTAATCAATCAATTATTATGTAAATCTGTCGATTGATTTGCATTTTTAATTCAATCTATTACAAGTAAAACCAGTTCGTATATTGAATAATTAAAAAATAATAACGATTTAATTGAATAAGATTCGTAATTAATAAAAATCGAGTAATATTGAAATGGCGGGAAAAAATAAAATTATGGAACGTTCCATCGAAGCAAAATTTAGACGAATCCATAATAAAACAAATTATATGTAACGAGACAATACTTTCGAACTTTGTCGAATTGAAACGACATACACGCACACACACACAAATTTGCCCATATATGGGAATGCGTATTTGTGCATATGTTGAGTTCAGTTGTAGGAGGAACGTCCTGCTGGATGTGTGATTCGATTGCGCGCATTGTTCGAACGGTAATTTTTCTGATTAATTAATATATTTATTTTTTTCGTGTAATTACTTTATTAATTGTATGTTTTTTTATATATTTATTTGTTTCGTCGTAATGTTTAATAACGTGCTGTGATAAATTTGAATCGTTTTTCCGATTATTATTGTATTTTCGTTGTTCGAATATAATGTATTATAAGTTTTGATATCGTATCGTTTGATATCGAGATTGGTATTTAATGTTGGTGTCGATATTTCCGATATTCGGTTCGGGCGTCGACGTCGACATCAGCGACGGCGTCGGCGTCGGCGTCTATTATAATATATAACGGTATATTTTCAAATCGTGTGTGATGAATATTATTGACTAAAAAGTCGATTTTTATTTTTCAGATTTAATGATGCCTATAGAAAAATCGTCTTTACAAAAGAGAGGCAAATTGTTTTTGTGCAATTTGGCCGCTTCCTATCCATCTGGATTTAAGAATGTTAGACGAAATGAAATAGACAATTTTAACGTGGCAGAAGCTTGGTAATCTCTCTCTCTCTCTCTCTTTCTCCCTCTAACACGCACATAGACATACTTTTTTACTTTATTTTTTTATATAAATTGTTCTCTTACAGTAATGAACTAACAACAGTTATCCGATCGGAATCACCTACACATATGAGACAAACATTCTTATTAAGCTCAAGGCTACTTCACGGAATAATGATGATTCACAGGCAGCAAAGCCAAAATGCCTACAGTTATCGTTAATTTTATGAATTTTAAATTATCATTGAAGACTTTATTTTAAATAATGCGAAAATTTTTCAGACCTCTACGGCAATTTCATAAATCAACTCAATAAACAAAATAGGGACAAATATGATCCAAAGTAAGCTGTTATAAAATCATATATGTTGTTCATTTTTCCGTGACAAATTTTAATCTTCAAAAAAAAAAATGATTTGCTTACAATTAGAAAAGTTAGATTTTTAGAGATGTTGCCATTAAAAATATATTTATTATTCCGAAATCTATGAATCAAATAAATGTTAAGCGCATTCAAGCAAACGCTCGTTTTAGAACTTCAATTTATTTTTATATTTTGGATATATTTCTAATTTTTAAAATTTGAATCCAATATAATATTTTAAGATTTTTTACTATCGTATAATTCTTATATCGCTTTTTTTAAACTGTTTTCAGGTCGAAAAAGAAAAGAGAAGTTAGTTTTTTTATTATCAATTAAAAACACTTTTTTTTTAAATAAAAAAAATCATATATTTTCAACTATGTATATTTTTTTCAGAATTCTAATACTAATGAAAATTTTGAAAATGATCCTAATTTTGGAAAGGTAAAAAAAAGATGCCGACCCAGACCGCTCCTATGTCTTTCCTCGATCTGTCCATCCCTGCTCACAGGTGAAATCCTTGGTCGCACACCCTTTTTTATAGGCGACCGTCCTGCAATCCTTATCGCCCCATCAATTTGGGAAATCCCGTCCACGTTATCATCGTGTGAATAATTTCGTCCATCTATTCTTTTTCTTTTACGTTTATAAAGAAAAGGGTCTTCCATATCTTATCCATATCTAACTTAACTAAATGCCGATTACCTGCAGTATTATTAGTATATTTAATTCATTACAGATTCCGTTGCATCAATTATTGATTGAAGGTAGTTCAATGCACATCGATTCAGCGCTGTCTGAAAATTTTTTGCGTATAATGATCGAACAATCAAAACTTCATCAAATTCAAGAAGTTTCGATGCGTGCACCTCAGCGACCGGCTCTTGAGACGTTCTTCGAAAAAGAAAATGAAGCTTCAAGTAGTCAACAATCAACAGGCGAGTATTTTTATTTTTTTAACATCATTCTAAATGTTAATTTTATATTTTTAAATATCATTAATATAATACACAGTGGCCATTATCCATAATGATCGCAGAAAAATGCTTCGGAAAATTACTAATACAACGGAAAAAGAAAATAATACTGCGATTAATGTGTTAGTTAATTATTTATTTTAGAATTTTTCTTTTCATTGAAAAGTTTCAATTTTTTTCACAATATATTGATTAATAAATAATCAATCATTCTTTCGTTTTCATTAGCGAATATGATAATTTAACGAAAAACATACAAGAAAAAAACCAAACGCAAGTTATTATTCCTCAAATTTTCATCGATCCAATATCAGTGTGAGTGATGATCGTTTTTACAAGTTAATCATATATAAACTTGTATTAATTAAATAATCGTTTTTTCATTTTCATTAGCGAATATAATAATTTATCGAAAACCTTAAAAGAATACCAAAAACAAATTATTATTCCCGGAATTGTTGTCGATTCAATGACAGTGTGAGTATTTATAATTTATAACTTAATCATATATATGGTAAACTCGTTTTTAATTATTCGCATTCAATTTCTAATATAGCAATAAAATTCAACAAGAGGAGGAAGTGGATGATGAATCATCAGATAGGAGCAAATTTGATGAAAATTTTGTGTGTATATTTACATTTCATAAAATAATTATTCAAACTAATTTATATGTATCTCGTTCGTTCATTATTATTATTATTATTATTATTTGCAGGTATTGTCCGATGTCGAAGAACCTAGAGTTAAACGTCGAAAAAGAGTGCGTATGATCGATAAAAAGAAGTCCATAAGTCGGAAACTGTCCATAGATCAAAATCAAAGTTGCAAAGCTGTAATTTCAGATCTAAACGAACATATTCATATTCATATCAATTTTAAATTTTTGTCTTTGATGTTAACCTTAGTTAATGTTGATTTAAATTGCAACGATAATCTTTATATGTAAATGCATAATTGAATATTTTATTTTAGCATCCCGGAGAGGATATTATTGTATACGAAGATATTTATAGTTCGACAATGCTTTTTTCAAAACCTTCGAGATGTTTTGCGGGTAAATTTTCATTGAAAATAAAGTCGAGTATGGCAACGGAATTAGAAGTTGCCTTTAAGAGAAATTTAATAACTATTCCAAATTCTGTAACTGCACTAAAAGAATTTTTAAGGCCAAAGGTAAAATCTCATAATGTTCGAGTATCACTTTGTTTTATATATACATACACAGGTATTTAAACCGCATTCAATTTCTTTCCATAAATGTTACTAAAAGACACCGTCAGGATTTACTACAAGCAATACAATTCATACATCCGCTACTCTAATGTTTCCATTTAATATTGACATGAAATATACGCCCGATCTTCCTAGAGGAACAGAAGGACAACAATCTGTAAGTCCGAAAGACATCGAAGTCGTTGAACAATCAACACCCGAATATCGCCAAAGTAAAGACCAAAATAAGCAATTGTCACTGTTATCCACTGATATGGAACAAAAATCAAAGGAACATTCGTCCCAATCTCCGAAAATGTCTTCACAAAAGAATATCGATAAACAGTTACATCATAAAAATGGCCGGGGATATAGTTTTCCTGACACAATTGAGGTTGACAATATTGATATTGTTTTAACCGATCCAAAAAGTTTGTGTTCAGATCCGTCTACCGTCAAAGTAGTCCGTAAAAGAATGCCAAAAAAATTAGAACCTCAATTAGAGTTTTCGAAAAAGGCAATTCCACTTCCTGGACCGCCATCCGTTATGGCCGTACAACCTAAAAATGTTTCTCCCTGTTCTAGCCGTTGTTCGAGTCTAATTTCAGAACGCACTCAAGTCTCATATGGCTATAGTGACACGGATAGTATGAAAGAAGTTAAAAGAAATCTTAGGTATTATTATTTTTTAAATTATATTTTTCTAATCCAATATATCAATATCAAATAATATTAATTTATATCATCATAAACTAGTGAATATTGGGATCCCGAACCGCTTCTAGATACCATAGCCGAGCTGCAAAATATTCCAAATTTAAATTTATTGGATATAGTGGAATATAAGGCTTCTACTTCAGCTGCAATTTCAGGTCGACAAGGCGTAGTGAGAGCTTTCGGTTCACTCTTAAGTAAGTAAATTAAAAAAATAAATAAACACAATCTTTAGCTTCCAAACTTCCTCCTTTCCTACCTTTACCTTTTACAAACAATTACAATTCAATACATATTGTAATTCTAAATTCTTATTAATTATATTCGTCTATTTTATATTATATGTTTGTCAAATTGGAATTTTCTTTTTAGGGCAGACTAAAGGTTAAACATGTTTTATTTTCAGAACTCAAGGCTGCAGGATTAGTAAAGGTGGAAAAAGTGGAAGATTCATTGGAAATTAAAGACATTAAGGTATTATTTGTTTTTATGAAGTTTCTTAACAATTTTCGAACGCGACGAGCACTAATTAATTTGTTTTTTATTTCAGTTGAATTTTTAAAATATGACGATTCATATATAATATAAATGAAACAAATAATTTGTGAATTTCTGGTTTTTCTTTGTGATCTCATTACATTAAAATTATTATTTTAAGTATAATATATTTTATACTTTTGTACAAAAAGTATATTTTTAAATGTTATTTAGCTTGTTTTAATTTCACTATAACTTTAAAAGTTATTTTTGCTTTGATGAAGATTTTGTTCTATATGTATTATTTTTGATTTTAATCTTCATAAATTGTAAATTACATTGACATATATATATATATATATATATATATATATATATATATATATATATATTAGTATAATTATATTTTCGTTGACATATGTATTAGTTTAATTTTATTTTTCATTTCATTTTATTAAATATTCCAATTAAACATGTTCATAAATGAACATTTTGTCATTCTTTTCTACAAAAAGTATATTTCTAAATGTTATTTAGCTTGTTGAAGATTTTGCTCTCTTTCTATTATTTTTTATTTAAATCTTCATAAATTTTAAATTTAATTTTCATTAACTATATATTAGTTTAATTTAATATTTCTCTTCATTTTATTAAATATTCAAATTGAACAAATTCATGAACAAGTTTTATATATATATATATATATATATATATATATATATATATATATATATAAAATATTATATTTTATACTTTTCTACAAAAAGTATATTTCTAAATGTTATTTAGCTTGTTTTAATTTTAATATAACTAGAAAAATTATTTTTGCTTTACTTTTATTATTTTTGCTTATTTGTATTATTTTTTATTCAAATATTCATAAATTGTAAATTTGATATTTTTTCACAATTTTCAAAATATGTTAAATTTATAATTGACTATAAATTTAAATACAATGATTAGGTATATTTACTCTACGTGCGGCTGTGTTTTTTTTATGTGTATTGTTGCCAAAAAAATATGCTCCGCCTTCTCTTACAATGTTTCTCAATTTTTATTTTTGAATTAATATGTTTCAATAGTATGTAACAAATTAATTATCTGATTTAAAATATGTGCAAAATTTTAATTTAATTTTAAGCTTTACGTTACTTAACTTAAGCTTAAAAAAACTTTTAATGCATTCAATAAAAAAAAAATTCGCTATATAAAAAAAATATTTACTTTATAAATAAGACAATAAGAAAAAATAATAAAATGATTTAAACGTTATATTAATTCATTTATTGAAGAGTGAAGAAATTATTAATTTTATAATTTTTTACTATAGAAACTCTCAGTTGTTACAATTGAACGAGCAATTACGTCAGTATTTGCGCGTTCGTCGCCCAGTAACAACATCAAATATTTTTCTGCTTTTTTTACAATTGAAGAGATTTCTATTTTTTGTTACAAAGGTAAAAGCACTTTTATAATATTGTTATGCACATCAACTAATTTATATAACAATCCTAATTCTAACTAAAGATATATCAATTTTATACAAAATATATTCGACCATTGTGATTATCATCTTCGATTATAGAATTATATAAATTATTTAATTGCTAAATTTATATTACAGATACTAAAGAAGAAATGAATATGTCTCGTATGCGTTCAAAAAGTGTGCCACCGAAACTTTTCGAAGATTTGCCTCCTAAACGCGTGAAAACTATGCCCTCAAAATATTTAGAATATGTAATGTTCGATCGTTTAACGTTAAAACATTTTAGACGTCCGGAAGATATACCTCCCGAAGGTTCTAAAAATGTGCCGTCCAAATGTTTAGAAGATGTGCAATCAAAATGCTTGGAAGACGCGCAATCTAAACGTTCTAAGAGCGTGGCTTCCAAACGGTCTAAGAATATATCATATAAACGTTCGGAAGATGTGCCATCTAAACGTTCAGAAAATGAGCCTTCCAAACGATCTAAAAGTGTGCCATCTAAACGTTCGAAAGATGAGCCTTTCAAACGTTCTGAAGATGTGCCATCTAAACGTTCGGATGATGTGCCATCTAAACGTTCGGATGATGATGAGCCTCCCAAACTTTCTGTAAATGTGCCATCTAAACGTTCAGAAGATTTGCCTCCTGAACGCGTGAAAACTATGCCCTCAAAATATTTAGAATATGTAATGTTCGATCGTTTAACGTTAAAACATTTTAGACGTCCGGAAGATGTGCCTTCCAAAAGTTCGGAAGATTTGCCATCTAAACGTTCAGAAAATGGGCCTTCCAAACGATCTAAAAGTGTGCCATCTAAACGTTCGAAAGATGAGCCTTTCAAACGTTCTAAGAGTATTCCATCTAAACGTGTTAAGAATGTGTCTTCAAAACGATCTAAAAATGTGACATCCAAACGTTCTAAAGACGTACCTACCAAATGTAACAAATTTTCATTTTTCAATTATTATTTGATTGTTTTCGTATATTTATATATAATGATTTTTTTCACAGATGCCAGAAAGTCGAAAAAGGATACTTTTCAATTATGCACCGACTGTAATGCGGTTTCTAAGATAAAAATGGGCATTGACGCGCATGCGAAAAGCAATCACCGGACTTATACATTGAATCTAGAAAGTAATTTAAAAATTATATTTATCTAATTATAAATTAATGTTTATATTTATATTCGTTTCAGCGCAAATGCATTTATTATATTATATAATATATTATGGGTGTGTACCATAAATGTAAACGTCTATTGATCAATATTCACTTTTTTTTCAGATGTACCGAAAAATAAGAAGATTGTGGCTTATGCTTGCTACGATTGTCATTCGTCTGCAAACTTAGCACTAATCTCGACGATGATCATAATCGTTTGGATCATAACACCGATACACCGAAAAGTCATTCTTAATATGGAAAATTTTCCACAACATATTTCACATTATTCATTTTTTAAAAACATTTTTCTATTTCATATTGTAGTCTGTTTTTTTTCTTTATTATGATAAAAATGAATAAATGTTTTGTTTGGTTTTCATGATAATCTGTTAATTAGCTTTCATATTTTTTGCCAAGTAATTATAAACATATATATATTCATTATTATAAGTTTGTTGTATTATCTAATTATAAAATTATCAATCAGTTTACTATTATCAATAATTTTTCATCATTAAACGCCATTAGAAAATTTGCACAGCTCTTTCTATTATGATATAAGTCATTTATTTTTCCTGATGGATTTGGAATTTACAATTTAAATCATCCATTTTAAAGGATAGAATATCGAATATAGAATATACAGTGACCAGTAACTCGAAGTCTGATCTTCTTGTATACATAATGAAAAATGTATTTTTTTTATATTAAACAAATAAGTAAAAAAATAATAATAATATATCTTCTATTATCAAGTAAACATCACAAATTTAACAGGTGATTGAGCGACTCCCCCTTCCCTTTCACATATTTTATTTAATATTAAGAGCTCCGCCTTTATATCTTAGTTTCTCAACATTTCAATATTTTTGCATATCTTTTTTCTTTTAATACTATGCATTGTAATTAGATTTACTCATTTTATATTCTAATTGAACTTATTCATGACTGTGGACACCAGCTATGGATAAAATGATCGATATTTCTAGTAAAATTCTCAAAAAAATTGATTCTATATCTACTTAGTTATGACCAGAATGGCAAGATGATATTTTGCAATATATATATATATATATATATATATATATATATATATATATATATATATATATATATATATATATATATATATATATATATATATATAGTATCTAAAGAAAGAACTTTTGATTTATTATACGTTAACTGATATAAAATTTTGTACAATTAAAAAGAAACGCATTTTCGGAATATACAAAGAAACCAATAGAAGCTAATTTTCTCACAGCCATTACAGTGTCGATCATGTTTATATGCTTAAAATGGAATTTCGATTTTTACAATTGTATTAATTATTTTTTACAGAAAAATTATTTTTAACAGAAAATTTTATCTCTTTCTATATATAGTCCTAAGGGATAGTAAATCATTATGAATTTCATATTTTAAGATTTACTCAGTTTACACACTGATTTTAATGCTATGATTTAGTTAGATGTTAAATTATCGATTGACAAATCTTGGCATCTCTCTTCGTAGGTCATATGATCATTTAAAAAGTTTCAAATTTAGTTTATTAAAAATCTGAAAACATTTTTGCTATTGTTATATTTTTTTTATAATATTCTACTTGGTATTATTTAACAGTAAGTTTGCAAATAATTGCATTAAATGTTATAAAAAAACAATGCAATCTTGTCGCTTAGATTGTTCAGTTGATAAGTTTCTAAAAATGACGTTTTTTTTGTTTTATTCTCTGAATTATTATTGCACACTATATTAATATAATAAAATTAATTATTGATTTTGTTGTTCGACTATAAGAAAAAACATGTTTTCTCAACATTGCATTTATACATAATTATTGATAAATTTTCAATTAATTTTATAGTGTGTGTTAAATACGTATATTCTATATGCGAAATCTTTTAAAACGATAATGCATGTAAGCAGCTCAAATAGTTTATTGTAAAAGTGAAACTATTACAAGATTTCAAGTGGTGATTTTTTTTTAAATATTGAACCAAACTTTATGTTTTTCTTAATTAATTTATATATTTATGTATTAACATCTATGGGAAAGGAATGAGGAATGTCTGATGGTGACAAAATTCAACTCTCGATTTACAAACATTAGTTGTAATGAAGATAGTTGGACAGGGTTACATATAAAGTAAAAAGTGGTGTAGCGAAGGGGGGCAAGGGGGTATTATACTCACAATGGGGCACCAAATGATCCGCAACAGAAAAAAATGCTGAAAAATAAATAAGAGTGAGTTTTGAACCAATTGTAATTTTAGTATTAAAAATATGGTATATTAAATGAGATACTAATAATATATGTTTGAAATTATGATTATTTAATAATAATTATTTTTAATACTATTAATTTGAAATTTAAAAATTATTGATGTCTTTGAATCAGGATGTCCTTTTATTTTTCGATGCAATAAAATATAATGTAGGAATTATAAATTAATTGTATTGAAGGGTGTATTGAAGACGATGGCTGTTTATCGCGATGTTATGTCCATCAAAAAAAAAATCGTTTTAACGTACTGTACGAAGGTTTGATGGCGTCGTGGCGTCCATTTCTTTTCTCGTTGATCGTTGACCGACATCTGTCAAGAAATACGCGATGACTTACCAAAGGAAGTTGAATAAGAGAAAAAGTATTCAAACATTTAACTTTTATATTGAATTTAACTATTTTAGTTCGAAAATTAATTCAAAAACTATACATTCAAGTTTAATATTCTATTTTACATTTGTACAATGTACCATATAATATCGTGCGTTTATTTTTTTCTATTTGATTCATTTTTCACAGTTCTAATAAAATTTATTATTTATAATCAATAATGATATAACATCGCATGTATTCATTAGGTTGTTAAGAAGTACGCGCTTATTTATCACACACACACACATACTTATTTGTACGATTTAATAATAAATTATCTTTATATCTCAAAATATAGATCATCGTTGTGTTAGAGTTCAATTTATTCTAATGCGTTTTCCTGAAAAATATTTTGCTTTCTTTTGATTTTCTTCAACTTTGACATCGAGCCTTTCAAAGTACAGTTATAACGATACTTTTCGTGACCATAATATTCTATACATTTTTTGCACGCGATTTTTAATTATAATATTTTTTTTTACAATCGTCGGTTGAACTAATTAAAATTTATTATTTTTTATTTTTATCTTCAATTTGGTTAAATCTGATTTTTTTTTATTTTTAACAGCTGGCTGTTTTACAATCGTCGCATAAATTAATTAGGATTTATAATTTTTCATTTATTTTATTTTTAATTGATTTTGATGAAAATCTGATCTATTTAGTTTTATGCCAAAATATTAAATTAACTCTTTAAAGCGTTAATCGCTTTAAATTATTTTCTTTTAATTAATTTCCTATAAAACCCAGAGGAAACTCTTAATTTGTTTCTGAATAATTATATTTTGTCTTTATTATTTCTTTTTAAATATCGTCGAAAGTTTTTAAATATCGTCGGTAGTTTTGTTTTTTTTTCAGCCAAAAAGTACGGTATGAAAATAGCATTCTATAATGTTGCAACAAATATTGCATTTAATTTTCTTGTGTTTTTTTTTCTAGGAAAATGCACTAAGACAATTTCTAAAAAGAAATTTGCTATTCGAGCTCGTAAAAGGAAAAGTGAAGAACGTTTAGCTCGTGATACAAGTAAATTAAAAAATTTTACTAATTACAAATTCATATTTAAGTATATTACAAAGTGATTTTCATTCAATTTTTAATCACTTTCTAATAAATTAAAATCAAAATATTTATACAATATACGTATATTTTTTGGTTAAATTAATATTTATTTTGTTATATAATTAGTTCCAGGCGTATCGGCAACACATGAAGCTAAGAAAGAAACAAAAATGGATTGTTGTCCAGGTATAATAATTAATTCATTAAATGCGTAAATTATAAGTAAAATCACGCATATCTTTTTAAATAAATATATATTTTAACCAAATAAATTTTTAACCAAAATTATTTATCATTTCTTTAAGGTTCCTCGTCGTCGAGCTCAGAAGGAATTGGAAAATTAAGCCAGATGTTCCAAACTCAATTACCTGGATCTTTAGAAAAAGGAGATATTTTAATTGATAAGCGAGATACTTCGGAGCGGTCAAAAGTTGCCAAAAATAAAGGAAAAGGAAAATCTAGTAAAACTCAAACAACACCAATGGATGTGGAACCAAAGAAAATGGATATGGAACCAGAGAAAATGGATGTGGAACCAAAGAAAATGGATATGGAACCAGAGAAAATGGATATGGAACCAGAGAAAATGGAAATGGAACCAGAGAAAATGGATATGGAATGTGATAAACAAGATTCTACGAATATTGAAAAATCTCAAATGTTAAAAAGAAAAAGAGAGACAAGAAGCCGCACTTCTAAAGCAGAAGATGATATAAATGAAACTAAGGTTTCGAAACGTAACAGAAACAAACGAAATTAAAAGAAACAATGAAACGTTTCTAGCTTAAGGAAAATCGATATCGTATAAAAATTACTGGTAATACCAGGGATCGGCAACCCGCCGCCCGCCAAAGTATCAATATAATTTTAGGAAAACTGAATAAAGTTAAAGTGTAAGTGGCAGAGAGGTCCTTTTTAGGCATATATATATATATATATATATATATATATATATATATATATATATATATATATATATATATATATAAATCTAATTTGATTTGAATAATATTTATATATATGTAATTGAAATTGTATTTCCTTTTTTCACTTTTAAAAATTGGAAAATTTTTGTTCTCTGACATTATTGTTATTATAGTATGTCATTATTTTTTATTTTTAATAATAATTATAATCGTATATGATGTAAAAGCACCATTTAAGATAAATTTAAATGTGTAGCCCGCATAAAAGAAAATATTTTGAAAATGGCCATTCGTCTGAAAAAGGTTTTCGTCCCTGGCTTATACAATATATAAAAGTTTTATGCCTACTCTTTATTAATGTTTGAAAGTTATACTTTTAAAACATTTTGTTTATGTTAATTAAATGAAAATATTAGATTTATTGATGTGCTCATCTTAAATATTTCTTAATATATAAATAAATATATATATATATATATATATATATATATATATATATATATATATATAGTCATAAAGTTTTTCTTTCTAATTATTTATTAGTCTTATTTGTTCTTCTTTATGTATATATGATGATATAAGAATATTATTTTTGTTGATCCTAAATTATTTATAAAGATAATTAAATGCTAATGTTACATGATTTTTGTCATTGGTATTATTATTTAAGTTTCAAGTTATAGTTGTCCATCCATGCTTACCAGGCCGCTTCTACATCCGATCGTCTTTCACCGTAGTCTAACGTCCTTCTTTGATCTATCCATCCGGTCCGATCTTCACCGAGCCAAGGCTCTCACAGGTGAAGTCGGGCAGAGATTTGCCTATTATTTCTCGATGTCGATGTCGATATTTGGTGTTTGGAGTTGTAGAACCTAGTTCCTTATCTCCTTCATCTGATCTGGTAAACCGGAACAGTAAGAATATGGGGCTTCTCGGCCTTATGAGGTGAAGTCACTACTATGTGTTAGTAGATTATTAGTGCTTTCGAATTTTCCGGATTTTCCGCCGTTTCTGGAGGTTGGGCTCTCTTGACAGTATAGGTGGGAGGAACCTATATCTGTTGTTGGGGTGGTATTTAAGTGGGTCAGTGGTATTGGTTCTGATCGTTGCGTCGTTGTAGAATTTGGTGGCTAGGCGAATGAAGATATGTTGAGGGCTTTATGGATGTCTTCGTTTCTAATGTACCACGTGCCATCACGGTATGTCCGTGATGGCACGGAGGGTTTTATTTTGGATGACTTGAAGTAGGTGATATTGTTTGTCGGTGGCGGTTCCCCAGATGGGACAGGCCAGTTTATGGGGGTGGAGTTAATGATCACTTTTGGTGGGTCGGGGCGAGAAGCTTTGGGTTTGAAGCAGATTGCTTGTGTTTTGAGGGGGTTTATTTTGATGAGCCATTGGGATGCCCAGGTTTCTAATCGGAGTAGGTATGCTTGTGACTCTTTGTGAATTGTTTGCACGTTGAGGCTTCTGCAGAAGATGGCCGTGTCGTCTGCGAATAAAGCTAGCATGTTGTTTGGACCAGATGGTTTAGGGATGTCAGCAGTGTAGATATTGAAGAGAGTGGGGGAAAGTACGGATCCTTGTGGTACTCCTGCTGATATTGGTTTTGGGTGAGAAACTGAGTCTGATATTGAGACGTGGAAGTTTCTATTTGTAAGGAATGAGTCAATTAATTTGACGAGGGTTAAGGGGAATTTCATATTAAGCATTTTGAGTATGAGGCCGTCCGCGGTTGAGGGCAAAGGATACGAAATTGGTGACTCTGTACAGTTGGTGGGTGGTTGAGAGTAATGGTCTGAAACCGTATTGTTCCGGTGGGATTATTTTATTTTTATCTATAAACTCTAAGAGTCTATGGAGAATAATTCTTTCGAATATTTTGCCGATTGTTGGAAGAAGACTAATCGGTCTATAACTTTCTGTGAGCGTTGGGTTTTTACCTGGCTTTTTTAACATGATTATGTTAACATTTTTCCAAGCAGATGTGAAATAATTTAGTCGGAGAGAGGCGTTAAAAATGGCCACTATCGAGAGAATTCCTATGTGAGGAAGGTTTTTGAGTGCTTTGTTGTTGATCTTGTCCGGACCTGGGGCTTTGTTGTTGTGAGTGGAATTTATGAAACCTTGTACTTCGGAAGGGGTAGTGAAAATAATACGTTCACTTGTTTCTTTGATGTTTAGTGCTTCAGTAATCTGTGCTCTAAAAGAGGGTGGTTGAGGAGCGGTTGCTGGTTGAGAGAACGTTGAGGCAAGGTTCTCGCCGAAGGCTTCTGCTTTTTCGAGCGGGGAGATGGCTATTGAGTTGTCAGGTAGATTTAGAGGTGGAATCTCTTGTCGTTTTTTGGTGAGGACTTTTGTCATTTTCCAGATAGAGTTATCTTGGATGGACAAGGACTGGAGTTTTTTTATCCCAGTTGTCATTGTGAAGGGCAAATAGTTTTTGGCGAATGATGAGTTTGAGGGAATTAGCGATTCTTTTCGCTGATGGGTCGCCTGTCTTATACCATTTACGTCTGGATTTGTTCTTGGTTTGGATAAGTTCGCGAATTTCGCGCGGAAGTGACGAACACTGGTTAGGCGAAACTTCGTAGCTAGCTTCAACTAAGTTAGATAAGATGTTTTGTGCTAGTGTGCTGATTTGGTTTTCGATATCAGCTGGGGTCCGTAGCAGAGAGGCAACGGGGATTGGAATGTTTTTAGAGATTTGACCGTTCTTTTAAGGGAGTGGTAATGACGGTGTGAAGTGTTGGAGGTTTGAAAGTCAAATATGACTGGGCTGTGATCTGAGGAGAGATCAGAGATGGTCCAAGTTTCTACTTGGTGAGGTATATTTGAAGTGAGGGCAAAATCTATGGTCGAGGGGTGTCCTTTCTGAAGGTGGGATCACCGGGGGCGTGAATCGTCCAATTGTTTGAGTCACACAGGGCCTGTAGCGCTGTGCCTCTATTACAGTTGCGGGTACGGCCCCAATTTACGTGGTGGGCGTTAAAGTCACCCGCTATGATGGTGGGTGCATTCAAGTAAATTAATGACAAAACGTCAGAGGTAAAAGAGGCATTCTTACGGGGTGGGTGGTACGTAGAGACGATTATATAATCACCTGATGGTGTTGTGACGGCGATCACAGTTGCCTCGAGCATGATTAAGTTGGGTGTGGGGATGTGATAGTGTGCAAGATCGCGTTTAACAAAGATTGCCGTACCGCCACCTCGCATGTTCGTTCTGTCGTTTCTATAAAATTTATAGTCGACCAATTTGGGTGTTCGTCCGGCTGTTAGGTGGGTTTCGCAGACAAGTATTACGTCTAA
The DNA here is from genome assembly GCA_024500535.1 of Leptonema lineaticorne. Lineage (NCBI taxonomy): Eukaryota > Metazoa > Arthropoda > Insecta > Trichoptera > Hydropsychidae > Leptonema > Leptonema lineaticorne. The sequence continues at coordinate 2,461,803 of JANIJI010000011.1, read as the reverse complement.
GTTTAGTCTTGACGCGAATTCGTCAAGCTCCTTGATTTTAGGGGTGAGACCGTTCGCGTTCCAGCACGCAACTCTCAGATGCGAGGGTTTGCGCTTAGTGGCCATTAGGGTTTAGTAATGATGCCAAAGCGTTTATTACGATCGAAATACGATCTTGGAAAGGGGGGGTCACACAGGTGTGATCCAGTGTGCAAGCGGCTGAAGAATGGCCAAAACCTTGACATCGGTGGCATTGATTTAGATGTTTCGATCTTTTATTGTAACTTTCGACCGAAACTTTGATATAATTTAAATGAGAGATCCTGAAGATCTCCTTTGATCTATCATTTCTGGTTAGACGGACCAGAACGAGCGGGATATCTTTTTTATTGGTCCTGCGTTTCATGCGCAGGACTTCCTTTATCGCGAAACCGAGTTCGGTGAGCTCGGACTTGATGTCTTCGCAGGGTGCGTTAATTGGCACGCCTCGGATGACGCATTTAACGTCTTTATCTTCTTTAAGAAGATGAGTGAAATACTGAACTCCGTAAGAGTTCAGTAATGTTGTGCATCTTCTGTAATCGTCAGAAGAATGGACCATTATCTTGATAAAGTCTCCGGAGACTTTTGTTTCTTTAATATTCACCTTGTGTTTCAAGGTTTTTATTAGGTCAGAGTAATTGACCGTGGACTTGACGTGAATGGGTGGGGGTGATCGAGCTTGCGGGGTGGTGTTTTTTGAGCTTACCTTTGGGTTAGCTGGTGTGGGTTTATGGGGGAAGTCCGCCTGAACTGTGGTTGATTCCGTCTCGGCCTCGGACTCCGATGATGCCATCTCTTTGTCCGAGTTGGCGGGCGAGGGGGTCGGTGTTGGGTCGTTTGAACTCGGAGGAGTTTTGTATTTCCTTTTTTTGATGACCTTTTTCTTGGTCATCGCGGGGATGAAGTCATCTCTGGTTGCCTGGGTTGTCTCGTCTTCGTTGGAGACGGTAGAAGAGTGAGTAGGTGAGTCATCAGAAGAGTGAGCTGATGGGTCCTCTAGGTCGATCTGGATGTTCAAATCGCGGCTGATCTTCATTAGGATCTGGCTGTACCTGTCCAGTGTTATGAAGAGGCGGTCGATGTCCCTCTGGGTGAGGGCTTCACCCGATAGGGTGTTTTTAAGTATAGGCCCTTGGGCCATTTTTAATTTTATGTGTTCCACCTAGTAGATCACTTTAACGAGCACTTAATTGAATGAAGTGGTGCACTCAGACAAGCGCATTCACCACACTTTGACTCGATATTGCCCGGGCGGGCGTTTGACGAGAATACTTGGCCGTATACTAAGGAACACGTCCGTACACAACCGCGTAACACGCGCCACGCTGGTGTATTATTTCTTGGTCTTACGCCCTTTTTATAGGCGACCGACCTGCAGTCCTTATCGGTTTCAGCCAATAGCGAAATGGTAACGCCCATTGAATATGGGAAATAAATCCCATCCACGTTATTACTTTGTGATTATCTTCGTCGCTTGGGTTTTTAGAATCCATTAACATTGTTATTGTAATCCATCTTATCTATCTTCTTTTTCATTTATAAAGAGGGTTTTTCCATATCTTATCTTTAACTTAACTAAATGCCGATTACCTGCAATAATTATATTTAATTCTGACATTAAACCCCCCAAGGTCGTAACATTTTTTCTGGTGTCTATGAAGAGGATCTACTTGCCAGCCTCCCCAATTTTCACGATGAAAAAACTTTTTCTTGAAATGATGGGTTTGTGGAAGTTTTTCTTGCCTTTGATATTTTATAGGTGTTTGTGATGATGGTAGTTGAACAGCAACCGTCGGTGGTGCAGACGGGGCTGGTGGACTATGCACAGGTAAATTATTGGGGCTTGGAGTACGTGCTGGCGGAGGTAATTCTAGTGAAACTTCTATTGGCGGACTTTCCAATGTAGGTGATGCTTTAATAGTCGGATTTTTGAATGTTCTTGCGGATTTCGAAGAACTTGTACAAGTTAAGGGATCAGGAAGATGTTTTTGTGATACAATAGGAATATTAGGCAATGGTGGATCACCATGTCTAATGCCAGAGTCAGGGGAAGTGTTACAACTGGCACATTCTTCTGTTGATCTACGACGTTTGTCCTCCATAGCTGTTGAAGTAAATGAAACAATCTGATCAAATCGGAAAGCTATACGATCTTGCTATTTGCTTTCTTCAACTTCTTCTCCTGCTTCCATATCTTCATCAGGTCTCAATGCTCTCTCTCGTTCAGGCACTTCATCGACAAGCGGTGTTGAAGTATTAGAATGAGGTTCAGGACTCGGCATCGATAAAGGAAACGATGCTGACACAGTTAAATCTAAATGCTGCTTCTTAACTGATTTCATAGGTTTCTGAATAACAGGTGACATTATCTTTCGTCCTGAAATATCGCCATATTGACATAAACTGGGAGATTTCTCGCAAACCTCAGTTTTGATTACTGATGTAGGCTGTGAAGACATTGATTCTTCTATCGTGGGAAATTGTGAACGATCTTCTTCTTTTACTTTCCAATAATCTGAGGCCAAAATACGAGCTTGTAAACTCGCAGCAAGACCCTCTAAAGGTGGTGCTGAATCAGGCGGCGGTTTGGTCTCATTGAAATATGACTCATGATAAGGTTTAATTTCAGCTCTTGGTAATGGTATATATTGAGAATGACCTTGTGATGAATAATTATTTTTGGGTGTTTGATAAACAACAGTTGTACATGAAGGAACAAATGGATCAGATATATGTGATGTTCTATTATGTGGTGAACTAATTGGATAAGTATTACTAGATGCATTATTTGAGACACTTGAATGAGAATGTGGTGATTTCGATTGAACATTACTTGAAAACGAGTCTGCTCCATCTGCACTATTAGGACGGGATATTGGACTATAAACTTGTCTCATCGATTCATGATTTACATCTAATCTTACATTAACTCTCTCAGGTCTTGGTGGTATATTAGCATTCATCATATTACTTGGAGTTGCAAGTTTTGCACTCATATTTACGGCTGCATTTATAATGCTCTGATTTGATATTTCTAGAGTTCTTTCGATCTCTCCATTTACTAAATCTTCAACAGTTCGAGTAGCTACTATAGTACTAGGATGATGTGATAATTTCTCCTGAGATAAATGACGCCTTAAAGCTAGTTTTGCTGGAGATACTTGTGTATAATCAGGCTGCATGACTGTTCTAGCAGTTGGAGAATTTTCCCTTGTTTGATTAGGTATTTAAGATTGTCCTCTAAACATTTCAGGTAACCTTTCACTTTGTCTAATAACGTCATTGCGATATAAATCCATAGATCTAGCATTATTATCTGTAGATCGGGTAAACGTATCTGAATTATGATAACGTTCAGATGTGGAATGTTTATATTCCTGGATAACAGGTTTAACGTCTACAGGTGATGCCTGTGGATGGGTTTGATTATGTATATGAGACGAAGAATAATTTGCTATTGAAGTCATATCGTTGTTATACAACATTTGATTTGAAGAAAGAATAATTTTGTGTTTGTGAATGGCTATAAGAATTTGCAGGAAATGATTGATTTGGGACTTGACCAGTTTTTCTTTCTTGATCAGCATTTAATACAAAATTAATTACACTTTTTAATCGATCTTCAAAGTTATCACTTTAGGTGATTCTTGTACCTTACTAACAACATTAAGTGGTTTTTGTACTTTAACGGGAGACTGTTTTGGCGGATGTGAAGATAAAGGTGGAGCTCGAACATGACTCCTTGTTACTGGCAATACGTTATTCTTCTTGAATTCACCTAATTTCTCAGATTCCCTTACATGACCATTCATATGAGAATGATTATGTTTTGCATTACTGACATTCAATTTGCCAGCTTCAATTTGTCTTCCACTTTCTAAAATCTTCTGAGCTAATATCTCAGGATTTTGTTCTTCAATTTTTCCTACATCTGGAACATCAGGCCTCTTCTGAGAACGTGAACGATGTTCCCGAGTCTTTCTGGATATTTTAGTAACCGCATGAGGTTTTACAGTAGCAACTGGAACTACTGGTGCCATTTTCCTTTCTTTCTGGATTTTTAAGCTGATTGTTTTCAGCTTCTAATCTACTAACATGAGAATGGAGGCGTTTCTGATACGACAATGTAGCTGATACTTCTTTTAATATACACTCGTGTGCTAAAGCAGGAGAGATTTCAGTATTTGGTGGAATTTGACCCAAAAGTGCATATTTATCTGTAATCTCTTTAGTTCTTTGTTTGACCAAAATTGCTTGTTCATTTTCAATACTGTCCACCTGTGCTTGAAATCGGCTAACTTGTGCTTGCAAATCTTTATGTCTGCTGACGATTTCTTTCGCTTTAGATAACAAATCAACAGTGTTTGTAGCATTTATATCTAACTCACTCATTCGTGATTTCAGTAAAACAACACTGTCATCAATTAAGACTCTCACTTGTTTTTCCAACTGTGCAACACGAGATATCAAACGTTTCTTACGTTCCTTTTCCTTTTCGATTTGAGTAGTATTAATAGCTACTTTATAATTAGGATCCTTCATAGACTCAATAAATTGTAAATATTGAGCTTTAAATAGATCAAGAAGTATTTGCAAAGCATAAGCTGTATGTTAGGTGCTTTTGGTATATCTAATTCATGATGAGCAGCAGATGGCTCTTCGAAAACAGATAAATCTGAAAGTTGCTGATCAACACAGCCTGGAGGTGGTGGAAGACGCTCTCCTCCTTCAATTTCAGCTCTAGTGCTTTCTAAAGTATGACTATGTAATAATTCTAATCCAGAAATATTAAGAGGTCTACGAGTTTTACGCACACGACCACGTCTTCGACCATTTTCACGAACCATAATAGTATCCTTCTTACGTCTAATTTTCTTTGTCGTAGTTCTTTTGGCTCGCCCAATAGTTCCATTTTCATTGGTATCTGATGTTGCCCAAGGTGCACTCCAAGTTTGATTTGTCGTTTGTCCATCTGTTTCACTCCCATCAGAACTAGTATCCTTTGAACTTTGTCGCGAAAGTTCAGGTTTCACTACTTCAGTTGAATTAGAATCGACTACAACTTTTCCACCATCTGAGCTATTATCACGTGAAGTTGTAGTAGATCTCTGAACAACCCTCTTTCTTCTTTCTCTTGCTCTAGAAGAATTTTGACGACGGGAGCCATTTAATTTTCCATTTACGACAACTTTTCTTCTATTTCTAGCAGGAGGCAAATTTTCTCTATCTTCTGAATTCGTACTTGCAGCACTTTTTTGTTTTCTTTGGAAATATCTTTCCAATTTAGTACGATCTATTATATGCAAGTAATATGATACAGGTTTTCCTGTCCACGACACAGATCCTCTCAAAGGAGACATTTCACTAACATGCATTATGGTCCCTATGTCACTAAGATTTCTATCAGTAATTCTAAAATTTAAAGGACAGAAACTTTTCGATGACACAATTCTAGCACCATCTTTTAAGTCTACAAATCTCTCTTTAAGTTGATGGTCTACAGTTGGACCAAATGCAAAATTATTTACGAACACAATTGTAGCAGAATTTATTTTCTCTCTATGCTCGTCCATAAGAATGTCACCTTTGATTAGTTTATAGTCTCCATATTTTTTTCCATACCATTTCATCCACGTTCAAAATTGTATATCCATACTCTCAGCATATTTACTGGGTACTTCTGCTCTTTCAACACCAAAGCATATACGACAAGGTGTAGCAGCAGCCATCTGTAACACAACTTGTCCCACTCCTGATCCAAGATCAACAAATACATCGTCCGATGTTATTTCATTCTGATCAATCATTTGACAAACTAGTTCATATGATGTTTCGCCATATACCTCTGGAGAAAATGGTTCATATTGATTTAGTTTTTCAGGATCAGATACGGCTTGATTATACGTCCGTTGTAAAACATGTTTTAGCAAGCCTCTCGATGGGTATTTGTTAAATCTTTGCGCAGGAAGAGATGTGCCTTTTTCCAATGCCACGATGCTGTCTATGGCTCTGTTGAAACGATCGCATAATGCCTTCATACTATCGAACGAACGAGTGTCATAATCACAGAGTGTGGAGTAACGGTTATACTCCAATCCGGTGGATCAAATATGGAATATGGGTTTAGAGATTAAGGTTTTGGTAACCAGTAATTAATCCCTTGTCGCTCTTGTTTAGTATAACCCATTTATGTATGTCTTTTATTAATTGACGTATGTCCATTATTGTTATTAACTGCTCTGTAACTGATTTATATTCATATATCTGATTATTGGCATTCAAGGATTTATGTTTGTATCTCTAACTATTGGCATTTAATGATTTATGTTTGTATCTCTGATTAATGATTTATGTTTGTATCTTTGATTATTCTTATTAATTGATGTATTTATTCTATTGTCATGCACATGCACTATATTATTATACTATATTTGACAAATTAAACCTGTAATGTCCTTGTGACTCATCCACCAATAAATAAATAAATAATATATATTTAATAAAAAATAAATAAATCTATTATCATTAACCTTGCACATGTGCAAAATCTTCGGTTTCTCCTTATTATATATATTTAAAATAAAAAAGAAATTGATGCACCAAAATCAATCATCTTCATTAACATACCGCACTGAAAGCGTTAATTTTGTTTATATATATATATATATATATATATATATATATATATATATATATATACTAAACTTGCATATATTTATTATATTTATATCAACTTTTCGTAATTTATATGTGCAAATTGTAAAATAAACATTGAGAAATTATTTTGTTATGTATATGTCGAGTGCGCATGCGTTAAAATTTGCGCATGCCAGTCAATTCAACATCACGGCAACATTGTATAGAGTGGGGGAAAAAAAACCACAACCAATCATCGTGAAGCACTACTTCAAAACCGCAGATGCTCAAAATGAATGGTATCGACTCCTGATTGGCGTTGATGGGAATATTATTTAGTAGAATTTGAATTCGGTTCAGAATAAAAAAAATTGAGCAATTTTTTTGACGAAACCCATTAGTTCAATTACAGAAATATATTTTTTCGGTCGAAATGCTTGCGTCCATAAAAACAATTAATGACGGTGAAATAATGAACGATATAATTGATAATACCGATGCAAAATCATTTTTTTAATGAAACAGAAACATTGTAGATCGTCGTAGACGATCTTCCATGACGTAAAAGGCTCGTCACACGCAGTTAAGAAAAAAAAATTCGGTTCATAGAGAGTTAAATAAAAGTAAAATAATAATAATAAATAATATGATCATATTTATTCAAATTAAAATTTTAAAATAAACAAAATCTTATATTATTAATACTAAACCATCTCTGGACAACTATAACTTGAAACTTAAATAATAATACCAATGAAAAAATCATGTAACATTAGCATTTAATATTATATCATCATATATACATAAAGAAGAACAAATAAGACTAGTAAATAATTAAAAAGAAAAACTTTATGACTATATATATATATATATATATATATATATATATATATATATATATATATAATATTTAAGATGGACGTATCAATAATTTTAATATTAATAATGGGTAGGCATAAAACTTTTATATATTGTATAAGCCAGGATCGAAAACCTTTTTAGGACGACGGGCCATTTTCAAAATATTTTTTTATGCGGGCTACACATTCAAACTCATCTTAAACCAGTGTTTCCCAACGTGGGGCCCACGCCCCACAGGGGGGCAATTTGATAGTTAAGGGGGGGCAATTTTAAAATGGACTCGACACGAACAAAACAATTTTTGAAGGTTAAAAATTATGTAGGGGGGCATAAAAATTTTAGAAATGTTAAGGTGGGGCATGGCCTAAAAAAGGTTGGGAAACACTGTCTTAAACGTTGCTTTTACATTATATACGAGTATAAATATCTTTAAAAATAAAAAATAATGACATACTATAATAACATTAATGTCAGAGAACAAAAATTTTCCAATTTTTAAAAATGAAAAAAGGAAATACAATTCCAATTACATATATATAAATAATATTCCAATCAAATTAGATTTATATATATATATATATATATATATATATATATATATATACCATATATATGGTATATATATATATATATATATATATATATATATATATATATATATATACCATATATATGGTATATATATATATATATATATATATATATATATATATATATATTGTTACGACTTTGGGGTTATTATATTATGCAATGGAAACACGTATTCATTACACGACGTTAATAAATCACGGCTTAAAGGCGATATAAACAATGCGTATATTTTAAAATATTTGACGAGAGAGGGGGGGGAACAGGCTTTTTACGAATAAAAAAAAACCTGTCCCACGTTAAGAGCGATAAATAAATAACGATAAAATTGCATTAATGAGATAATTAATGCAAATAATTTTAAAAAAAACTAAAGAAAATCTTCAGGTAGTGCTTGTGAAGGTTTGAAATGTTAATTTGCATCGTAAAATTTATGATTGAAAGTTGAAATTAATTATTTTATGATCATCGTCAGCTCGATAATATTCTCGGTGTATTTAATTTCAGCCGATTCAAATTAAATAACGATGAATATAAAATCAGAAAAATGATGAATTTTAAATAGAATAAATATGAATTTAAATGGAAGAAAGATGAACATAAGTAGAAAAAAGATGAATTTTAAATAGAAGAAAGATGAATTTAAATGGAAGAAAGATAAATTTAAAATTAAAAGAAAGATGAATTTAAAAGAGGAAAGATTAATTTAAATTGAAGAAAGATTGATATAAATTGAAGAAAGATGAATTTTAAATTGAAGATGAATTTAAATAGAAAAATGATTAATTTTAAATAGAAGAAAGATGTATTTAAATGGAAGAAAGATGAATTTAAATAAAAGAAAGATGAATTTAAAGTCGGGAAAAGATGAATTTTAAATTGAAGAAAGATGTATTTAAATGGAAGAAAGATGAATTTAAAGTCGGGAAAAGATAAATTTTAAATAGAAGATGAATTTAAAATCGGAAAAGATGAATTTTAAATTGAAAAGATGAATTTTAAATTGAAAAGATGAATTATAAATTGAAGAAAGATGAATTTTAAATTGAAGATGAATTTAAAATAGAAGAAAGATGAATTTAAAAACGGAAAAGATGAATTTTAAATTGAAGAAAGACGAATTTAAATGGAAGAAAGATGAATTTAAATAGAAGAAAGATGTATTTAAATGGAAGAAAGATGAATTTAAAGTCGGGAAAAGAGGAATTTTAAATAGAAGATGAATTTAAATTAGAAGAAAGATGAATTTAAAATCGGAAAAGATGAATTTTAAATTGAAAAGATGAATTTTAAATTGAAAAGATGAATTTTAAATTGAAAAGATGAATTTTAAATTGAAAAGATGAATTTTAAATTGAAGAAAGATGAATTTAAATAAAAGAAAGATGAATTTTAGGAAGAAAGATGATTTTAAATACCAAAAAGATGAATTTAAATACAAAAACGATGAATTTAAATACCAAAAAGATGAATTTAAATACAAAAAAGATGAATTTAAATACAAAAACGATGAATTTAAATACAAAAAAGATGAATGTAAATACAAAAAAGATGAATTTTAATTAAATATAGATGAATTTAAGTTGAAGAAAGATGAATTTAAAAAGAAAAAGATGAATATTAAATTAAAGAAAGATGAATTTCAAATGAAAAAGATGAATTTAAATTAAAGAGAGATGTATTTAAGATGAAAAAGATGAATTTTAAACTGAGGAAAGATGAATTTAAATAAAAGAAAGAAGAATTTTAGGAAGAAAGATGAATTTAAATACAAAAAAGATGAATGTAAATACAAAAAAGATGAATTTTAATTATATAAAGATGAATTTAAAAAGAAAAAGATGAATATTAAATTAAAGAAAGATGAATTTCAATTGAAAACGATGAATTTAAATTAAAGGAAGATGTATTTAAATGGAAGAAAGATGAATTTAAATAGAATAAAGATGAATTCAACGTCGGGAAAAGATGAATTTTAAATTGAAGAAAGACGAATTTAAATGGAAGAAAGATGAATTTAAATGGAAGAAAGATGAATTTAAAATAGAAGAAAGATGAATTTAAAAACAGAAAAGATGAATTTTAAATTGAAAAGATGAATTTTAAATTGAAAAGATGAATTTTAAATTGAAGAAAGACGAATTTAAATGGAAGAAAGATGAATTTAAATGGAAGAAAGATGAATTTAAAAAGAAAAAGATGAATTTTAAATTGAATAAAGATGAATTTAAGATGAAAAAGATGAATTTAAATAGAAAAAAGATGATTTTAAGATGAAAAACGTGAAAGCAATTTAAATTCATCTTTCCTGTATTTAAATTCATCTTTTTTCAATTTAAATTCATCTTTTTCATCTTAAATACATCTCTCTTTAATTTAAATTCATCATTTCAATTGAAATTCTTCTTTCTTTAATTTATAATTCATCTTTTTCTTTTTAAATTCATCTTTCTTCCATTTAAATTCATCTTTCCTCCATTTAAATTCATCTTTCTTCCATTTAAATTCGTCTTTCTTCAATTTAAAATTCATCTTTTCAATTTAAAATTCATCTTTTCCGTTTTTAAATTCATCTTTCTTCTATTTTAAATTCATCTTCAATTTAAAATTCATCTTTCTTCAATTTATAATTCATCTTTTCAATTTAAAATTCATCTTTTCAATTTAAAATTCATCTTTTCCGATTTTAAATTCATCTTCTATTTAAAATTTATCTTTTCCCGACTTTAAATTCATCTTTCTTCCATTTAAATACATCTTTCTTCAATTTAAAATTCATCTTTTCCCGACTTTAAATTCATCTTTCTTTTATTTAAATTCATCTTTCTTCCATTTAAATACATCTTTCTTCTATTTAAAATTAATCATTTTTCTATTTAAATTCATCCTCAATTTAAAATTCATCTTTCTTCAATTTATATCTATCTTTCTTCAATTTAAATTAATCTTTCCTCTTTTAAATTCATCTTTCTTTTAGTTTTAAATTTATCTTTCTTCCATTTAAATTCATCTTTCTTCTCTTTAAAATTCATCTTTTTTCTACTTATGTTCATCTTTCTTCCATTTAAATTCATCTTTCTTCCATTTACATTCGTCGTTCTTCAATTTAAAATTCATCTTTTCAATTTAAAATTCATCTTTTCCGTTTTTAAATTCATCTTTCTTCTATTTTAAATTCATCTTTCTTCCATTTAAATTCGTCTTTCTTCAATTTAAAATTCATCTTTTCCCGACTTTGAATTCATCTTTATTCTATTTAAATTCATCTTTCTTCCATTTAAATACATCTTCCTTTAATTTAAATTCATCGTTTTCAATTGAAATTCATCTTTCTTTAATTTAATATTCATCTTTTTCTTTTTAAATTCATCTTTATATAATTAAAATTCATCTTTTTTGTATTTACATTCATCTTTTTTGTATTTAAATTCATCTTTCTTCCTAAAATTCATCTTTTTCTTTTTAAATTCATCTTTTTCAATTGAAATTCATCATTCTTTAATTTATAATTCATCTTTTTCTTTTTAAATTCATCTTTTTCTATTTAAATTCATCTTTCTGCCATTTAAATTCATCTTTCTTCCATTTAAATTTAACTTCCTTCAATTTAAAATTCATCTTTTCAATTGAAAATTCCTCTTTTTCATCTTAAAGACATCTCTCTTTAATTTAAATTCATTTTTTTAATTGAAATACATCTTTCTATAATTTAATGTTCATCTTTTTTGTATTTAAATTCATCTTTCTTTCATTTAAATTCATCTCTATTTAATTAAAATTCATCTTTTTTGTATTTAAATTCATCTTTCTTCCTAAAATTCATCTTTCTTTATTTAAATTCAACTTTCTTCTATTTAAAATTCATCATTTTTCTGATTTTATATTCATCGTTATTTAATTTGAATCGGCTGAAATTAAATACACCGAGAATATTATCGAGCTGACGATGATCATAAAATAATTAATTTCAACTTTCAATCATAAATTTTACGATGCAAATTAACATTTCAAACCTTCACAAGCACTACCTGAAGATTTTCTTTAGTTTTTTTTAAAATTATTTGCATTAATTATCTCATTAATGCAATTTTATCGTTATTTATTTATCGCTCTTAACGTGGGACAGGTTTTTTTTTATTCGTAAAAAGCCTGTTCCCCCCCCTCTCTCGTCAAATATTTTAAAATATACGCATTGTTTATATCGCCTTTAAGCCGTGATTTATTAACGTCGTGTAATGAATACGTGTTTCCATTGCATAATATAATAACCCCAAAGTCGTAACAATATATATATATATATATATATATATATATATATACCATATATATGGTATATATATATATATATATATATATATATATATATATATATAAATCTAATTTGATTGGAATATTATTTATATATATGTAATTGGAATTGTATTTCCTTTTTTCATTTTTAAAAATTGGAAAATTTTTGTTCTCTGACATTAATGTTATTATAGTATGTCATTATTTTTTATTTTTAAAGATATTTATACTCGTATATAATGTAAAAGCAACGTTTAAGACAGTGTTTCCCAACCTTTTTTAGGCCATGCCCCACCTTAACATTTCTAAAATTTTTATGCCCCCCTACATAATTTTTAACCTTCAAAAATTGTTTTGTTCGTGTCGAGTCCATTTTAAAATTGCCCCCCCTTAACTATCAAATTGCCCCCCTGTGGGGCGTGGGCCCCACGTTGGGAAACACTGGTTTAAGATGAGTTTGAATGTGTAGCCCGCATAAAAAAATATTTTGAAAATGGCCCGTCGTCCTAAAAAGGTTTTCGATCCTGGCTTATACAATATATAAAAGTTTTATGCCTACCCATTATTAATATTAAAATTATTGATACGTCCATCTTAAATATTATATATATATATATATATATATATATATATATATATATATATATATATAGTCATAAAGTTTTTCTTTTTAATTATTTACTAGTCTTATTTGTTCTTCTTTATGTATATATGATGATATAATATTAAATGCTAATGTTACATGATTTTTTCATTGGTATTATTATTTAAGTTTCAAGTTATAGTTGTCCAGAGATGGTTTAGTATTAATAATATAAGATTTTGTTTATTTTAAAATTTTAATTTGAATAAATATGATCATATTATTTATTATTATTATTTTACTTTTATTTAACTCTCTATGAACCGAATTTTTTTTTCTTAACTGCGTGTGACGAGCCTTTTACGTCATGGAAGATCGTCTACGACGATCTACAATGTTTCTGTTTCATTAAAAAAATGATTTTGCATCGGTATTATCAATTATATCGTTCATTATTTCACCGTCATTAATTGTTTTTATGGACGCAAGCATTTCGACCGAAAAAATATATTTCTGTAATTGAACTAATGGGTTTCGTCAAAAAAATTGCTCAATTTTTTTTATTCTGAACCGAATTCAAATTCTACTAAATAATATTCCCATCAACGCCAATCAGGAGTCGATACCATTCATTTTGAGCATCTGCGGTTTTGAAGTAGTGCTTCACGATGATTGGTTGTGGTTTTTTTTCCCCCACTCTATACAATGTTGCCGTGATGTTGAATTGACTGGCATGCGCAAATTTTAACGCATGCGCACTCGACATATACATAACAAAATAATTTCTCAATGTTTATTTTACAATTTGCACATATAAATTACGAAAAGTTGATATAAATATAATAAATATATGCAAGTTTAGTATATATATATATATATATATATATATATATATATATATATATATAAACAAAATTAACGCTTTCAGTGCGGTATGTTAATGAAGATGATTGATTTTGGTGCATCAATTTCTTTTTTATTTTAAATATATATAATAAGGAGAAACCGAAGATTTTGCACATGTGCAAGGTTAATGATAATAGATTTATTTATTTTTTATTAAATATATATTATTTATTTATTTATTGGTGGATGAGTCACAAGGACATTACAGGTTTAATTTGTCAAATATAGTATAATAATATAGTGCATGTATAAAAAAAATAATAATAACAATTTAGGTAAGCAGATATGAAATAAGTAATACAAACTAACGACAAAAATCGTATCATTCGTGAAGTATTCTAAAATACTGCTCCAAACGAAGCCCAAAGGAATATTTATAATTTCCACTTCAAAATATGAAATATTTTCAATCACCGTGCGCACAGCAAACCTCTTAATTTGCTTCTAAATAGTTGCATTATCTCTATATTATTAGTCTTTATTATTTATTATCATTGTATTATTTCTTTTAAAATATTGTCGAACGTTTTAATGAATATTTATTTTAATCATTATTATTGTACATAATTACTTATCATTTAATTCTCACGGAACTGTCGTTGCATGTCCTATTATTTTTACATATACCATATATATATATATATATATATCCACCAATATCGTTGAAAACAACTTTTTTTAATCAAACATATTTTGTGGCTCTCGTAACAAAAACGCGTATATTACACATCACTATTGTCCGTTGTTAATTGACATTTTATTATGTGCGAAGTGTTTATTTAAGAATTATGAATTCATTATAAGTGATATGTCAAAAATATAATATATCATTTCCACAATATAGTAAACGATTCATTCAATGCACAATAGACACTGTGTTAACAGTCATTATAATGTATTTATAAATATTATAGTTATTTGAATTTTACTTATAACAATACGCTAACAAATCGGAACAATTTGGATTAGTCATTGACGTTGATGAATTGTTTGAAATAGGAGAAGTATAATAGATTTATATGGTGTTAAACAACGAGAAAGAACACGCGTTAATAAAGCGATGATTACTAATAAACCAAAAATTCACGTCTAAAGATATTTCTGAAATTTTACAATTAGCCAGTAACTTAGAAAATAAGGTTTTGGTCACCGATCCTGTTATTGAACGCGCTGTTAAATTTCAGCGAGATTTTAAAAGAATTCGACGATAGTAGCGATTTCGAGCCGATCAAAAAGAAAAAAATTACTTACATTACTAAATAATAATTTATATAAATTTAATACAATTATATAAATTAATAACACGCGAAATTAATATGAATAAACCTACTTTTGATTGGCGTACTTTATTTCAATGCAACAATTATTTTTAAGTAAGTAATGTACGAGTCTCGATTTACGCAAATTTTTATTTTCTATAAAACAAAAATCATAAAAAAAGTTTGATATTTCTAGCGAGATTCTCATAAAATTTTGAACCAGTCTGTACATACGTGTATACGGTATTTAGTTACGAATCCTAGATTTTCGTAATTTTTGATTTACATATTCGTACTAAAAATATTATGAGATGCGGTATCATGGCTGTAATATACGTTATTTAGATCATAGTATAATACGACGTAACTCAGTAGTCGTTCGGCGTCTTCGGATTGTGTTCGTGCGCTGCGCTTGTTGAAGTGAAAAATGTCATCCTTTTCCGAGAGACATTCGTTTGACGAAGAAACAAACGAAGACGCGACGAAAGCGGAGTCGGACAACGTTATTATAGAACCTTCGTCAGGTACAAGTCTTTTCGATTTTTAAAAATGTCATATATATATATATATATAACTGTTCTAATGAACGCTCAATTTTCATACGACCGTCACTTTTCCCGCCAGTCTTTATTTTTTTAACGTTTTTGTTTAACAATTTTAAACGTTTCTAAAATGATCGAGCGACATTGCACAAATTATATGCGTTATATAGTATTTATTATATGTATAGTTTATTCACAAAACGAACTCGCGTTCGTTTTTTACGAGTTCGACCGAACGTGACCGGTCTTTGCATATACCATATGTACACGTTTTCGTATTACTTAGACTAATGCAATATATTTATTTGAAAGTAGCACGTTTTCTTTCAACATCTCAAAGCTTCGAATGTTTTTTTCGAACAATATATCGCTTTTTGAATGGCTTTTTCTGACTAAACAGACCCGAGATCGAATGTTAAATGCTGAAATATTTTATAACGAATTATTTTGCGCAAAAACATATCGCAATAAATATGTGGTGGACATGGTCGTTGTTTCTTTCTTGGTCTAAGTACGTCATCGCTAATTCATCAACATTATCCTTAATTCCATATATGGTACAATTATATTAAAAAAGGCTGAATCATTTTGTTGTTTTTTTTTTCGTTTCATTACTTTTAGCCGAAGAATTCGCTGATGAAGAACAGGAAGCGACGATAGAAGGAGTGTTATCAAATACAGCCACACAATACGATATCAACGAAATGGGTAAATAATGAATAGAAAATTGGCGGATTTCTGTTATTTTATTTTTTAAAATATAAATTTTTAATTTAAATAAATTGAAAATGTTTTTTTTTAGCTAAATTTGTTTGTGAAAAATTATTAAAAGATGTATTAAATGACTTAATTGAAGACTTTAACGAACAATTCATAATTGTTATTAACCGTAATAATTTTAAATTTAACTGATTACAAATATTTTTATTAGAGGTACCGGACGAAAACGTTATCATTTTGATCGAAAAACAAGTATGACGATAAATCATTTATTGTTTAAAAAGTTATCTTTACAGTTTTTTTTATTGGAACTCGTATAATAAGTAATTATCTATTAAATTCTTGTCCTATTGAAACATCTTCATTTGCACTGAAAAATACTGAAAAATATTTTTTTCTTAATGACGGTCTCCGAATGTTAAAAAATCAAACTAATCTTGAAAACTTGTTAATGATTCGATAAATGTAACACAATTGACAATCATTAGGACTATATCGAATGACGACATTTTCATTCAGTATCTCTAATATTATTAGTTGAAATTGGAAAATTTAAATCTCGATTCCCAAAAATTGTTAATGTTTTTAGAAAAAGACAATCGCCCAGGATTGAAAGCCGAAATAATCGATAAAATAAATAAACATTTTGACACAACATTAGATAGTTTTTCTTGTGGTAAGTCGTACTATTATATATATATATATATATATATATATATATATATATATATATATATACCTGTGACCAAAAATTAAGGTGAAATTGTCATTTAAAACTCCCGGGTAGGGTAGGAAGGCAGGTAAATTGTATTTTTTCCTAGGTTGGTAGGACTGTCTTATAACATTTGCCAAGCGTCTGTCAAAAGATTTCATTATTTCCGAGTTATATGTGTTTTTATAACTCTTGATTCCTTCATCACGATAATGCACCATGTCATACTGCATTGGTTCTTCGTGACTTTTTTGCTAAAAACTCGAGTCATCGTTCCGCAACCACCGTATTCGCCTGATTTCGTTCCGTGCAATTTCTGGTTATTCAGCATACTCGAAAAGCCAATGCGGGGACGCCGTTTTGACACGTTTGAGGAGATAAAAATCGGATCGAAGAAGGTTTTGAAGGCTATATCGGTAAAAGACTATTCCGACTGTTTCGATGACTGGAAAAGCGTCATCATAAATGCGTTTTTTCGGATGTGGATTACTTTGAAGGGAATGAAATTGATTTGGAAGAATAAATAAAAAATTTACATTTTGTAAACAAATTCATCCTAATTTTTGATCACAGTGTTATATATATATATATATATATATATATATATATATATCAGCTTACAATAATTTTATCATTTTTTATATTTTGTTAGAAGTCGACTTTAAAGATATTTCCAGCCCCCCAGACCTAAATATCCAGGGTATGAAAAATATTTTTTTATTTAATTTTTAAACGTTCTCATAGTAAAAGTAAATATATTTTTAAATAATAGGTAATGCCAACGCAATGAGCGATGTCCAGATTATGGAAGATGAAATTATAAAAGATGAACCCAATTTCGGTATTCTTTTTAGTACAACTTACTTTCATTGTTTCATAGTTTTATTAATTTTGCTTCCACAATTTATTCGTAGATTTTAATAGAATAGAATTGCCAAACGAACAAGAACGTGTTATACTTCACCCAGATTTATTAAGTAAGTCATTTATAATTTATATTATTGATCTATTTTTTCCAATTATATACCTGGCTAATGTTGAAAGGGTAAGTTTTTAAAATTATTTCATGTCAATTATTTGATTTCTGTCCAGGATATAGCGAATATAGCTCAGGACGAACGCAAATAAATCGTTCATTTATATGATTTTCAACGAATAATTTTATATTAATTAATATTGTTCTAGCAATAAGAAAACAATTCAAAGTTTTAAGTCCTAGCAACCCTGTAAACGATGATGTTGAAGAAGAAATGATAGTTTTTGAATGGACTACAGAGCATCAGTTCAGAGATACCGTGCTTGAGCGACTGCGCTCCAAATTTAACGCAAAATACTCAATTCTACGTAAGATATCACTTTATAAATTTAATATCAGATTTTGAGCTAATTTGCAGCCAATTTTCATTGTTTTAGTTGAACAATGGAAAAATGAAAATTGCGAAAATGAAAGTGAAACACGTGAGTTACATTAAATCACTCATTTAGATTATATATTTTTCGTCGTTCAAATTTATATTGGTATACTTCTGCTCTCTAATAATTCTGATACTGAACTAGAGTTTTTTTTTTTTTTTTTTGTATTTTAGCAAGAAATAATTGCGAAATTCTTAAAAACCTTATACTATTAAACTTAACTGAGAACTTCAAAATTTGTTACCGAGTATCAGTAAATGGTAAATCATGCAATAGTAAACTATCATAGTTTGAGCTGATTTAAATTTTGATGACTTTTTTGCATTTTCTAGACAATGTCGTCGACAACGATTTTTATTCGGAGATTATTCAGTGCAAAGTGTTCTTTTCAAGTAAGTCGTAAATCTTAAAGGAGTCATTTTCGGAAAAATTCTTTTTTTTTTGTTACACCACATTAATATTATTTCTTTAATGTTTGTTACCGTAGGCGTCGAGTGTAAAATTTATGAAATTGGCCTGCCAATTACCGAAGGTGTTTAATTTTAAACATGTCATTGATTTAATTTTGAAATGTTCATATATTATAATAATATATCCAATCGTTATTTATTTCAGATGAACAAATTGTTCCCCAACAGTATTCAAAAGCGATTTGCATAAGCATATTAAATATGAAACATGACCAAAATCAGAATATTGACTACTCTTACCATTCCAAAATTGGTAAGTAACTTCAAATGAATGATTCATTTACATAAAATTTTTATTCTAAATTCGAACAATTTCATACTTTTTTTCTTTGTTCCCATAGACATCGAATTGGTGGCGATATAATTGATGTATTTTATAATGAAAACTTTTTGAAAATGGTATTTTTTTTAAATAACGCTAATTACATTTTGCAAATTAATATTTTCAATTAACGAAACGTCTTATTTTTGTTTCAGATTTAATTATTCGCTACAAAACGTTCATCTTAATAAAGAATAACCAATTATTTTAATTATATTTTATTTTAATTTAATTCAATTTCAATAATGAACAGCTTTTATTAGATATAAGAACTAATTTTTGTTACAAATATTCTTATTATTATTTTTTATTTGTCATATGATAATAAATATATACAATTCTATCTTCTTTACATAATCATAAACGAACACTAAAATTTCATGATCTGCAAAAAAAACCCAGCAAAATTGAATGCACATAAAAGAAGAATGTGTCTGTCGGTTTCACCCTTCGCAATTTCAACGTACCATATGTACATTGAAATTGCGAAGTAATTAACCTTATTATAAGTATGTAACCTTATTATAACTTTCATTTGAGAGCCAATATTTTTAACTTGTTAAATATATATTAAATACATTTTTATTAACTTAATATTAAATATATTGTTATTAACTTCATTTGGGTACACTTGGCACAATACCTTTTAAAACCATATAATATTGTATTTCAGTGTTATTTCATATTTTTGATAAGTGGAACTCTTTTTAGTGGTCATTTTTATTGTGGAACCCCTGTGGAGTACATGTTTTACATGTATTCCATACATGTGGAGTACAGGTTTTTGATACTAATTTTAGTAATTAGTATCAAAAACCTAATTTTTTGAACTAATTTTATTTAACTAATTGTTAATTAATGTTGATTTAAATTGCAACGATAATCTTTATATGTAAATGCATAATTTTATATTTTATTTTAGCATCCCGGAGAGAATATTATTGTATACGAAGATATTAATAGTTCGACAATGCTTTTTTCAAAACCTTCGAGATGTTTTGCGGGTAAATTTTCATTGAAAATAAAGTCGAGTATGGCAACGGAATTAGAAGTTGCCTCCAAGAGAAATTTAATAACTATTCCAAATTCTGTAACTGCACTAAAAGAATTTTTAAGGTCAAAGGTAAAATCTCATAATGTTCGAGTATCACTTTGTTTTATATATACATACACAGGTATTTAAACCGCATTCAATTTCTTTCCATAAATGTTACTAAAAGACACCGTCAGGATTTACTACAAGCAATACAATTCATACATCCGCTACTCTAATGTTTCCATTTAATATTGACATGAAATATACGCCCGATCTTCCTAGAGGAACAGAAGGACAACAATCTGTAAGTCCGAAAGACATCGAAGTCGTTGAACAATCAACACCCGAATATCGCCAAAGTAAAGACCAAAATAAGCAATTGTCACTGTTATCCACTGATATGGAACAAAAATCAAAGGAACATTCGTCCCAATCTCCGAAAATGTCTTCACAAAAGAATATCGATAAACAGTTACATCATAAAAATGGCCGGGGATATAGTTTTCCTGACACAATTGAGGTTGACAATATTGATATTGTTTTAACCGATCCAAAAAGTTTGTGTTCAGATCCGTCTACCGTCAAAGTAGTCCGTAAAAGAATGCCAAAAAAATTAGAACCTCAATTAGAGTTTTCGAAAAAGGCAATTCCACTTCCTGGACCGCCATCCGTTATGGCCGTACAACCTAAAAATGTTTCTCCCTGTTCTAGCCGTTGTTCGAGTCTAATTTCAGAACGCAATCAAGTCTCATATGGCTATAGTGACACGGATAGTATAAAAGAAGTTAAAAAAATCTTAGGTATTATTATTTTTTAAATTATATTTTGCTAATCTAATATATCAATATCAATTAATAATAATTTATATCATCATAATCTAGTGAATATTGGGAACCCGAACCGCTTCTAGATACCATAACCGAGCTGCAAAATATTCCAAATTTAAATTTATTGGATATAGTGGAATATAAGGCTTCTACTTCAGCTGCAATTTCAGGTCGACAAGGCGTAGTGAGAGCTTTCGGTTCTTTCTTAAGTAAGTAAATTAAAAAAATAAATAAACACAATATTTAGCTTCCAAACTTCCTCCTTTCCTACCTTTACCTTTTACAAACAATTACAATTCAATACATATTGTAATTCTAAATTCTTATTAATTATATTCGTCTATTTTATATTATATATTTGTCAAATTGGACTTTTCTTTTTAGGGCAGACTAAAGGTTAAACATGTTTTATTTTCAGAACTCAAGGCTGCAGGATTAGTAAAGGTGGAAAAAGTGGAAAGGTGATTATGGGAAAGACTAGATAAAACAATAGACTGAAAATTTTCTATTATACTATATATATCTATTTATCTATAAATATATATATATATATATATATATATATATATATCTTTATATTTACAACCATTATAACTTGTTTATAACATTTATAATATGCAAAACTTTGTCCTAATATTTTTTCAACTTTTAAATATATTTATATATAAATATATATATGACACTTGTAAACTTGTGGGGGACATTTTAAAAATCATACCAATATTCTATAAATAATTGTGAATTGAAATATTTTTTTCTTAGATATAATATTGTCTATAAGCAGGCGTTTCGATATAACTCACTAATTCGTGAATAAAGAGTTTTCAGTGGAACATAATGAATCGATGCAGTTATTGTTATAATTATTATAGTACAATTGTAAAAATCGAAATTCGATTTTGAGCATTTAAACATGATCGACAGTGTAATGGATGTGCGAAGTTTTATTCAAAATGTAAAAAAAAAGTATTTGTTACCTTGAGATTTTTTTTTAGTAAATGAATAGCAATATTTTGTGCTAAACGATATATCTAATATTTAAGTTCTCAAACATCCATGACGTCTAAAATCCATAAATAGATATTTTTTTAGTTATCCATCGATTTTCTACAAAAGTGCATTAATTTGAATTATTTGAAAAATGTTCACAAATTATATTAAATATAAAATTTTCATAAATTGATAAAAAAAACATATTCAATATATGAAAAAGTATTTTTTTTTTAAGCAAATAGTTTCAACTGTATTAAAATATTCAGGTACAATTATCACACTGTAGAGTTTTTATGTAATTAACTAAAAATATTATATTATTATTATTATTGTTATCGCACATTCTTTAAATCTGCATAGTCCTAAATATATTTGTAAATAAAATTTTATTATTTATTTAGTGATTCCTCAAGCTTATTTTTTTTTGAAAAAAAGTGATTATTTTCTTCTATGTGTATTTATTATGCTGTGATGTTATTAATATATAAATATATATATATATATATATATATATATATATATATATATATATATATATATATTTACTTTGTAATTTTGATTTAGTCTCTATATTTTTATTATCACTGCTTATTTTTAATATAATCAGGATTATTATAATTAATACATTTTATCAATATTCGTCTCTTAATCAGTCTTGCATTTAAATAAACAATATACTGTTAACTCATGAATGTTTTACTTATTCACCTCCCATATAAACATTCTATAAAATTAAATTAAACGATTTGAATTGCTTATTAAAATAATAATTGAAATGGATAAAATTTATTAAAAATTATATTTAAAAACAAATACTTTAAAAAAAATATTTCATAAAATCGGCAAATTACCTATAATAAGCATTATTTTACGCTTGCAAACGTTTTATAATAGAAAATGTTGTTTGTAATTAATATATAAAAAAAATTGTACAAATACTTTAAAAAAAATATTTTTTTTTTCGGTTTAATTTAAACAAAATATATATTTATTAACACCGATTAATGTATAATAATTTAAATATATTTTATAAATAATAGTATATTGAAAACCGCTGATTAAATAATGTTAAGATCATGGCTGTAATTAAACGGCGTTGTGACATTAGCACAGTGATAACGCATACTGTTTCATTCCGTTTGACACTTCGTTGTCGGCTCGTCGTCTTTTCTTGCATTGATAAGTGTGAATGTTCATTAATAAATAAATACGTTTACTTATGTTTTTATAAGAATAATCAATCGTGTTCTTTTTATTCTTATCGCAGATACCACGAATAACATATATTTAACATGGCGAGGAGATCGGAGAGAATACGTAGAACACCTCAATGCACATTCTGTATTAATTACGAAAAAAATTACGGTGCACGCAAACGTTCCGCAAAAGATATCGAGAATGTGGTGAAAAACAAAATACCTAAAAGAAATGAAAAAAAAAACTCTTCTGCTCGGGTAGTTTTGGAAAAATTAAGCGAGGATGTACTGCACAAGTATCAAGATGAACTTGCTGCGCCAGCAAAATATCAGGGTGAAGGTCAGGATGTCGGACAGATTAATGATCAGAATGACGATCAGGGCGTTAGTCTGGATGACGGTCAGGACGACGGTCAATACTACTGTCTGGAAGATGGTAAATACTACCGTCAGGAAGACGGTCAATACCACTGTGTGGATGACGGTCAAAATGACTATCAGGGCGTTAGTCAGAATGAGGGTCGGGATGAAGATCAGGATGACGGTCAGCATAATGTCCAGGTTCATATTCAGGTTCACGATCAGGATGGTCAGGATAATGACCAGCATCATGATCAGAATCGCGACCTGGAAGACAATCAGAAGGACAAGCAGGGCGTTAGTCAAAATGAGGGTCAGGACGACGGTCAATACTACTGTCTGGAAGATGGTAAATACTACCGTCTGGAAGACGGTCAATACCACTGTGTGGATGACGGTCAAAATGACTATCAGGGCGTTAGTCAGAATGAGGGTCGGGATGAAGATCAGGATGACGGTCAGCATAATGTCCAGGTTCATATTCAGGTTCACGATCAGGATGGTCAGGATAATGACCAGCATCATGATCAGAATCCCGACCTGGAAGACGATCAGAATGACGGTCAAGGCGATGTTCAGATTGACGGTCAGGTCGACGGTCAATACATCCGTTTGGAAGACGGTCAATACTACTCTCTGTATGTCGGTCAGGTCGACGGTCAATTCAACTGTTTGGAAGACGGTCAATACTACTACTATCTGGATGACAGTCAGGATGACGGTCAAAATGACTATCAGGTCGTTAGTCAGGCTGACGGACCGGTTAATGGTCAGGATGACAGCCAGGATCATATTCAGGTTCACGATCAGGTTGGTCAGGTTGACGGTCAGGTTGAAGGTCAGGTTGACGAACAGGTTAATGGTCAGGTTGACAGTCAATGCACCTGGCCGGATGACCCTGAGTTTGAGTATCAATTCAACAATCTATTCGATTTTTAATTATTGTTTTAGAAAAAAATTCAAGAATATTAGAAAAAAACAATTTTTATTTAGTAAGAGTATTGAAAGAAATCTGAAAAAAAATTGCTTAATTCACTATTTGCCCACCCTAAAGGCATTCGCGACTGTATTATATATCGGGATGGTGGGGAAAGTGCTTATGGGAAAAAATAGATTAAACAATAGAGAGAAAAATTTCGATCTAGTATCAAAAATCGAGTTTCGCCATATTAAAACTGTTCAAGAATAAAATAAAACTAATTCTATGTATATATATATAAATATATAGGCATATATTTAACATATATATAGGCTCTAATCTAATGGCTTTTATGACAGTTAAATTATAATTTGTTTTAGAATTCAAAGGCAAATTGGTGTCGTGCTTTTAAAACACGAACATTTATATGTTTAAATATTTTCGATATCCACTAGAATAAACTCTTTGCATTTGTATTTGATCCGCAACTATATTATATGATATTATTTATATCACTATAACATTAGACTATACATTGTTGAATTCATTATTTGGTGTATTTTTCTTGTATTGCCAGATCTTATTCCAACTACCGCTCAATATCAACACCATTACAAATTACATTTAATTTGAACAATAAAAATAATCGTCGCCATTTTTTTATCTTTTTTTGAGTTTGAATACTCTTGATCGCAAAAAACGTCAAACGCCCAATGACGCGCGTTCAAGTAGAACGGTCCTAAAACATTGAAACCGTAATTCTAAAGCGGTTCTCAAATATCGACACTGTTTCGTACACTAATAACTTATTTTATATGAATAATAAGATGAAACCAATTATTTCATATATCATTTGTAATTTTTCAAATATATTCATATATATATATAAATATATATATATATATATATTTAAATATATATATATATATATATATATATATATATATATATATATATATAAATATATATGGTATATATGTTATATTTTTTGTAATTATTAAATAAAATAAAATATTTTGATTAATTTGGTGCTTTTCATTTTATCCTTTCTATACAATTAATTGTCTTTCATATTACTACTTCTTATATATATATTAATTCATTAAAGTAGTCGAAAAACAAATAGTATATCAATAAATAGATTATATTCATGAACTATTATGTGATTGTCTCATAGATCAGTGATATTAATTTAGATCCATCTCACTGACAGCTGTTAGTTAGAAAAATTAATAAAAATATATATATATATATATATATATATCTAAATATATATTAACTTTGACCAATTTGAGTTGGGTGGCGAGTTCAAAGCCAATGAGAACAAGAACCGCCTCTGTAAATCTGTGGCTTCCAAAATATTACATAAATATTTTCAAATCTGGTTAAATATAAAATTGTTAAAATAAGATATTTTGAAGGAAGCAAAAATTTAATGCAAACATTTAGAGACAAACAGAATTTTATATAATTAATTTTATTACTGTTCGAGATCAACATTACAATTAGCATTTTGTTCAATTATACAATTCGACTTTTAACTATTTTTTTAGAAAAAATTCAAGAATAAACAAATTTTTATTTAATAACAGTATTGAAAGTATTCTGACAAAAATTTGCATAATTTACTATTTGCCCGCTATAAAGGCATTCGCGGCTGTATTAAATATCGGGATGGTGGAAAAGGTGATTATGGGGAAGACTAGATAAAACAATAGACTGAAAAATTTCTATTATACTATATATATCTATATATATATATATATATATATATATATATTCAATGACACTGGTAAACTTGTGGGGGACATTTTAAAAATCATACCAATATTCTATAAATAATTGTGAATTAAAAATATTTGTTTTCTAAGATGTAATATTGTCTATAAACAGGCGTTTCGATAAAACTCACTAATTCGTGTATAAAGAGTTTTCAGTGGAACATAATGAATCGATGCATTTATAATTTATTTTTATTTATTTATTTAAATAGATATTTTTTAAGTTATCCATCGATTTTCTATAAAAGTGCATTAATTTGCATTATTTGAAAAATGTTCACAAATTATATTAAATATTAAATTTTCATAAATTGATAAAAAAAGACATATTCAATATATGAAAAAGTATTTTTTTCAAGCAATTAGTTTCATCTATATTTAAATATTCAGGTACAATTATCAGGTACATTGCAGAGTTTTTATGTAATTAACTAAAAATATTATATTATTATTATTATTGTTATCGCACTTTCTTTAAATCTGCATAGAGTCCTAAATACACCGAAATTAAATACACCGAGAATATTACTGAGCTGACGATGATCATAAAATAATTAATTTCAACTTTCAATCATAAATTTTACGATGCAAATTAACATTTCAAACCTTCAGAAGCACTACCTCAAGATTTTCTTTAGTTTTTTTTTAAATTATTTGCATTAATTATCTCATTAATGCAATTTTATCGTTATTTATTTATCGCTCTTAACGTGGGACAGGTTTTTTTTTATTCGTAAAAAGCCTGTTCCCCCCCCTCTCTCGTCGTTTTAATAGTGAATATTTTAAAATATACGCATTGTTTATATCGCCTTTAAGCCGTGATTTATTAACATCGTGTAATGAATACGTGTTTCAATTGCATAATATAATAACCCTAAGGTCGTAACAATATATATATATATATATATATATATATATATATATATATATATATATAAATCTAATTTGATTGGAATAATATTTATATATATGTAATTGGAATTGTATTTCCTTTTTTCACTTTTAAAAATTGGAAAATTTTTGTTCTCTGACATTATTGTTATTATAGTATGTCATTATTTTTTATTTTTAAAAATATTTATACTCGTATATAATGTAAAAGCAACGTTTAAGATGAGTTTGAATGTGTAGCCCGCATAAAAAAATATTTTGAAAATGGCCCGTCGTCCTAAAAAGGTTTTCGATCCTGGCTTATACAATATATAAAAGTTTTATGCCTACCCATTATTAATATTAAAATTATTGATACGTCCATCTTAAATATTATATATATATATATATATATATATATATATATATATATATATATATATATATATATATAGTCATAAAGTTTTTCTTTTTAATTATTTACTAGTCTTATTTGTTCTTCTTTATGTATATATGATGATATAAGAATATTATTTTTGTTGATCCTAAAATATTTATAAAGGTAATTAAATGCTAATGTTACATGATTTTTGTCATTGGTATTATTATTTAAGTTTCAAGTTATAGTTGTCCAGAGATGGTTTAGAATTAACAATATAAGATTTTGTTTATTTTAAAATTTGAATTTGAATAAATATGATCATATTATTTTTTATTATTATTTTACTTTTATTTAACCCTCTATGAACCGAATTTTCTTTCGAACGCGAATTTTAATTATTTAAAGTGTTTAACAATTTTAAATAATGATCGAGCGACATTGCACAAATTTAACTTTATCATATGTTATTAATTATGTATAGCGTTCAATTAAAGAGCTTTAAATTCTCGACTCTTTTGCACTCAGTCCTGCGATATTTAGTCATGTGAATTATAATATTTTATCTATTTATACAAGCACTACTTTTATAGTGCTATTTTTCTGTTATGATATCATGTTAAATATCACAATTAACATTAAGATATTTTTTTGGAATTTAATATTATTTTATGGTTTCTCAATTAAAATAGTTAATTATATACTAATAAATCAAAGTATTGATTTTGACATTCTTCTCTTTTCTTTTAATATTCTATCTATTTATCTATTTATGTGTTCATTTCACTAATATTACACCTCTATATCAAAATTCTCAAATTCAAATTACTCAGTTTATAAAGTAAAAAGCATATTTTATAGACATTAATATGTATTGATCTCAATTATAATATTATGATAAATCAGAATGCAATTAAATGTAAACGTCTATTGATCAATATTCACTTTTTTTTTCAGATGTACCGAAAAATAAGAAGATTGTGGCTTATGCTTGCTACGATTGTCCATTCGTCTGCAAACTTAGCACTAATCTCGACGATGATCATAATCGTCTGGATCATAACACCGATACACCGAAAAGTCATTCTTAATATGGAAAATTTTCCACAACATGTTTTACATTATTCATTTTTTAAATACATTTTTCTATTTCATATTGTAGTCTGTTTGTTTTTCTTTATTATGATAAAAATGAATAAATGTTTTGTTTGGTTTTCATGATTGATTGTTTTATTTATTTATTTCTCTTGATCTCATTCACTATTTGTTGAGTAATGAAATTTTCATTTTAATAATCTAATATGATATTTGACAAATATAGTAAATAGAAAGTGAAATAAATGATGTAGCTTAAGTTTAAGAAAAAAGGAAAATAATTTAAATTAAAGAAATATATTAGATTTCATCTATAATATAAATACTTTTTATCAATATTTCACATATGTAATATATGTAACAAATGTATTTTTCATTTATTATTAGAATTTCAAAAATACTACCTAATAGTTTTTTTATATTTAAAAAAATAATACTATTTTCTATAATTAGGATTTTTTTGGATTAGTTTGTCCGTATCATTATTATTGATTCTTCACAATAAGTTAAATTTCAAATAAATTTATCTTATATGTGTCAAGTGAATAGTTTTGAAAGCTATGTAATTAAATGTAAGCATTTAATCTGTTAATTATAAAATTATCAATTAGTTTACGATTATCAATAATTTTTTATCATTAAACGCCATTAGAAAATTTGCACAGCTCTTTCTATTATGATATAAGTCATTTATTTTTCCTGATGGAAAGTTCATTTAACCTAATATACATTGTTCAGAATATCAAAACGTTTACCAATTTTAAAGAAACAGGTCAAATTTATTAGATTAATTTGAAAATGAGGTTAAAATAATATTACAATATTATATACATACATACATACATACATACATTCATTATTATATGTAAAATTAAAAGAAATCGTTTCTTTTTTCATTATAACATTAAAAAAAACTGTAAACTTGGAGTATTTAGTGTAAGTTTTCATTGAAGATATTTGACAATACTGTCGAGTCTTCTGCCATTTAGACCAATGTCCCATATTGTCGGTCCTAACAGAGTTTAAAGGAAGTTCTTGATATTTTCCTCATCCTTTTAAATATAGGTGTTCCAGATTTTGACACTGTTGGACTCCTACGACTAGTAGCTGGTGAATCAGATAAAGATGGATACCCTCTTTTTCTTGGAAGAGTTCAGAAATCGTTTGTTTAAAAGTAAACAGAGATAAATGTTCATTTTTATGCTTTCTGCTCTATAAGATCCAAGCAAGCATTTACAACACAAATGTCAATTATATGTAAAAATACCCTGTTACCACTTCTTTGATCTTATTTGGATTCTATATGGACCCACCCAACATGGAATCGAGTAGATCTACATCACCCATGTGACTATTATAGATTTCAACTGCTCGGGGACAGTCTCTTTATCTTTTCTAAAATAGTATTTTTTGTTTGTACCCAATTGAAGAAGTCCATCTTTTGTCTAATAAATCCGTAGTTTTGGGTTGTTATAACAATTATTAAAGAAGATTTTGTGGTTTTAAGTTTTTAGTATTATTTTAAAACTTTTTCAACGGTTTCTTACCATCATCAAAATTATATATAAAATTACATTAAATTTTTTAATTACTATTTAATAAATCTGAGTTTAGCACACAAAAAATTGGATATAATGGTTTTTTAACATCTAATTCTGCACATACATCATTTACAATGCTAATTAACGCCAAAATATTTAGCCTATCTTGTGACATATTTGTTCTTAAGTAAGTTACAATAAATAAGAATATATAAATATATTTAAATAACAAATAAATAAAATGAGCCATCTATGAGGCGAACATAATTAATGTTTAAATTTGTCAACGGATGGCGTTAGGTAACTATAGATTGTTTTTTAAGGTTGATTGTTTATTAGATATACTGTATAAATATTATTGATAATGATTGTTGCCAGCTCACGTCAGTCGCTAAATACATAGATATCTAGTAACTGAAATATATGATTTTTCCAGATTTTAAATCATCATCAGTCCCTAATTTAATGACATTCATTATAAGCAAAAACAAATATTACATGCGATATTTGATAAAAAAAAAATAAGGTGAATGGAATTTTTTATAGTGGCAATTGTTGACGCTACATCCATATGATATGATTTGACATACGAAATTTGATTTTCTTCTTCATCATGACAATGCGTCGTGTCACACCTCGCTTTTTTAATTATGTAATGCTCTGTTTTATATATATATATATAAATATATATATATATATATATATATATATATATATATATATATATATATACTATCCACATCTATTATAATCGTACATTTAATATATAATATTTTTAATTATAAAATACTCAATATGTCAATATATTTTTGAAAATGGAATAAATCTATATATTGCACATAATGCTGTATGCTTTACCGTGTATATTTTTTTAATAAAGGTTTTCATAATTTTCTTGACAACAGAATTATATGTATATATATTTATATATATATATATATATATATATATATATATATATATATATATATATATATATATATATATATATATATAACATCGAATTTGACAAGTATGATATTTTTTTTCGAAATAATAATGAACGCATTATTGTATTGTCATATAAATTTATCGATAAATGCAACATTTAGTGGTGATGTAATCAATCAATTATTATGTAAATCTGTCGATTGATTTGCATTTTTAATTCAATCTATTACAAGTAAAACCAGTTCGTATATTGAATAATTAAAAAATAATAACGATTTAATTGAATAAGATTCGTAATTAATAAAAATCGAGTAATATTGAAATGGCGGGAAAAAATAAAATTATGGAACGTTCCATCGAAGCAAAATTTAGACGAATCCATAATAAAACAAATTATATGTAACGAGACAATACTTTCGAACTTTGTCGAATTGAAACGACATACACGCACACACACACAAATTTGCCCATATATGGGAATGCGTATTTGTGCATATGTTGAGTTCAGTTGTAGGAGGAACGTCCTGCTGGATGTGTGATTCGATTGCGCGCATTGTTCGAACGGTAATTTTTCTGATTAATTAATATATTTATTTTTTTCGTGTAATTACTTTATTAATTGTATGTTTTTTTATATATTTATTTGTTTCGTCGTAATGTTTAATAACGTGCTGTGATAAATTTGAATCGTTTTTCCGATTATTATTGTATTTTCGTTGTTCGAATATAATGTATTATAAGTTTTGATATCGTATCGTTTGATATCGAGATTGGTATTTAATGTTGGTGTCGATATTTCCGATATTCGGTTCGGGCGTCGACGTCGACATCAGCGACGGCGTCGGCGTCGGCGTCTATTATAATATATAACGGTATATTTTCAAATCGTGTGTGATGAATATTATTGACTAAAAAGTCGATTTTTATTTTTCAGATTTAATGATGCCTATAGAAAAATCGTCTTTACAAAAGAGAGGCAAATTGTTTTTGTGCAATTTGGCCGCTTCCTATCCATCTGGATTTAAGAATGTTAGACGAAATGAAATAGACAATTTTAACGTGGCAGAAGCTTGGTAATCTCTCTCTCTCTCTCTCTTTCTCCCTCTAACACGCACATAGACATACTTTTTTACTTTATTTTTTTATATAAATTGTTCTCTTACAGTAATGAACTAACAACAGTTATCCGATCGGAATCACCTACACATATGAGACAAACATTCTTATTAAGCTCAAGGCTACTTCACGGAATAATGATGATTCACAGGCAGCAAAGCCAAAATGCCTACAGTTATCGTTAATTTTATGAATTTTAAATTATCATTGAAGACTTTATTTTAAATAATGCGAAAATTTTTCAGACCTCTACGGCAATTTCATAAATCAACTCAATAAACAAAATAGGGACAAATATGATCCAAAGTAAGCTGTTATAAAATCATATATGTTGTTCATTTTTCCGTGACAAATTTTAATCTTCAAAAAAAAAAATGATTTGCTTACAATTAGAAAAGTTAGATTTTTAGAGATGTTGCCATTAAAAATATATTTATTATTCCGAAATCTATGAATCAAATAAATGTTAAGCGCATTCAAGCAAACGCTCGTTTTAGAACTTCAATTTATTTTTATATTTTGGATATATTTCTAATTTTTAAAATTTGAATCCAATATAATATTTTAAGATTTTTTACTATCGTATAATTCTTATATCGCTTTTTTTAAACTGTTTTCAGGTCGAAAAAGAAAAGAGAAGTTAGTTTTTTTATTATCAATTAAAAACACTTTTTTTTTAAATAAAAAAAATCATATATTTTCAACTATGTATATTTTTTTCAGAATTCTAATACTAATGAAAATTTTGAAAATGATCCTAATTTTGGAAAGGTAAAAAAAAGATGCCGACCCAGACCGCTCCTATGTCTTTCCTCGATCTGTCCATCCCTGCTCACAGGTGAAATCCTTGGTCGCACACCCTTTTTTATAGGCGACCGTCCTGCAATCCTTATCGCCCCATCAATTTGGGAAATCCCGTCCACGTTATCATCGTGTGAATAATTTCGTCCATCTATTCTTTTTCTTTTACGTTTATAAAGAAAAGGGTCTTCCATATCTTATCCATATCTAACTTAACTAAATGCCGATTACCTGCAGTATTATTAGTATATTTAATTCATTACAGATTCCGTTGCATCAATTATTGATTGAAGGTAGTTCAATGCACATCGATTCAGCGCTGTCTGAAAATTTTTTGCGTATAATGATCGAACAATCAAAACTTCATCAAATTCAAGAAGTTTCGATGCGTGCACCTCAGCGACCGGCTCTTGAGACGTTCTTCGAAAAAGAAAATGAAGCTTCAAGTAGTCAACAATCAACAGGCGAGTATTTTTATTTTTTTAACATCATTCTAAATGTTAATTTTATATTTTTAAATATCATTAATATAATACACAGTGGCCATTATCCATAATGATCGCAGAAAAATGCTTCGGAAAATTACTAATACAACGGAAAAAGAAAATAATACTGCGATTAATGTGTTAGTTAATTATTTATTTTAGAATTTTTCTTTTCATTGAAAAGTTTCAATTTTTTTCACAATATATTGATTAATAAATAATCAATCATTCTTTCGTTTTCATTAGCGAATATGATAATTTAACGAAAAACATACAAGAAAAAAACCAAACGCAAGTTATTATTCCTCAAATTTTCATCGATCCAATATCAGTGTGAGTGATGATCGTTTTTACAAGTTAATCATATATAAACTTGTATTAATTAAATAATCGTTTTTTCATTTTCATTAGCGAATATAATAATTTATCGAAAACCTTAAAAGAATACCAAAAACAAATTATTATTCCCGGAATTGTTGTCGATTCAATGACAGTGTGAGTATTTATAATTTATAACTTAATCATATATATGGTAAACTCGTTTTTAATTATTCGCATTCAATTTCTAATATAGCAATAAAATTCAACAAGAGGAGGAAGTGGATGATGAATCATCAGATAGGAGCAAATTTGATGAAAATTTTGTGTGTATATTTACATTTCATAAAATAATTATTCAAACTAATTTATATGTATCTCGTTCGTTCATTATTATTATTATTATTATTATTTGCAGGTATTGTCCGATGTCGAAGAACCTAGAGTTAAACGTCGAAAAAGAGTGCGTATGATCGATAAAAAGAAGTCCATAAGTCGGAAACTGTCCATAGATCAAAATCAAAGTTGCAAAGCTGTAATTTCAGATCTAAACGAACATATTCATATTCATATCAATTTTAAATTTTTGTCTTTGATGTTAACCTTAGTTAATGTTGATTTAAATTGCAACGATAATCTTTATATGTAAATGCATAATTGAATATTTTATTTTAGCATCCCGGAGAGGATATTATTGTATACGAAGATATTTATAGTTCGACAATGCTTTTTTCAAAACCTTCGAGATGTTTTGCGGGTAAATTTTCATTGAAAATAAAGTCGAGTATGGCAACGGAATTAGAAGTTGCCTTTAAGAGAAATTTAATAACTATTCCAAATTCTGTAACTGCACTAAAAGAATTTTTAAGGCCAAAGGTAAAATCTCATAATGTTCGAGTATCACTTTGTTTTATATATACATACACAGGTATTTAAACCGCATTCAATTTCTTTCCATAAATGTTACTAAAAGACACCGTCAGGATTTACTACAAGCAATACAATTCATACATCCGCTACTCTAATGTTTCCATTTAATATTGACATGAAATATACGCCCGATCTTCCTAGAGGAACAGAAGGACAACAATCTGTAAGTCCGAAAGACATCGAAGTCGTTGAACAATCAACACCCGAATATCGCCAAAGTAAAGACCAAAATAAGCAATTGTCACTGTTATCCACTGATATGGAACAAAAATCAAAGGAACATTCGTCCCAATCTCCGAAAATGTCTTCACAAAAGAATATCGATAAACAGTTACATCATAAAAATGGCCGGGGATATAGTTTTCCTGACACAATTGAGGTTGACAATATTGATATTGTTTTAACCGATCCAAAAAGTTTGTGTTCAGATCCGTCTACCGTCAAAGTAGTCCGTAAAAGAATGCCAAAAAAATTAGAACCTCAATTAGAGTTTTCGAAAAAGGCAATTCCACTTCCTGGACCGCCATCCGTTATGGCCGTACAACCTAAAAATATTTCTCCCTGTTCTAGCCGTTGTTCGAGTCTAATTTCAGAACGCACTCAAGTCTCATATGGCTATAGTGACACGGATAGTATGAAAGAAGTTAAAAGAAATCTTAGGTATTATTATTTTTTAAATTATATTTTTCTAATCCAATATATCAATATCAAATAATATTAATTTATATCATCATAAACTAGTGAATATTGGGATCCCGAACCGCTTCTAGATACCATAGCCGAGCTGCAAAATATTCCAAATTTAAATTTATTGGATATAGTGGAATATAAGGCTTCTACTTCAGCTGCAATTTCAGGTCGACAAGGCGTAGTGAGAGCTTTCGGTTCACTCTTAAGTAAGTAAATTAAAAAAATAAATAAACACAATCTTTAGCTTCCAAACTTCCTCCTTTCCTACCTTTACCTTTTACAAACAATTACAATTCAATACATATTGTAATTCTAAATTCTTATTAATTATATTCGTCTATTTTATATTATATGTTTGTCAAATTGGAATTTTCTTTTTAGGGCAGACTAAAGGTTAAACATGTTTTATTTTCAGAACTCAAGGCTGCAGGATTAGTAAAGGTGGAAAAAGTGGAAGATTCATTGGAAATTAAAGACATTAAGGTATTATTTGTTTTTATGAAGTTTCTTAACAATTTTCGAACGCGACGAGCACTAATTAATTTGTTTTTTATTTCAGTTGAATTTTTAAAATATGACGATTCATATATAATATAAATGAAACAAATAATTTGTGAATTTCTGGTTTTTCTTTGTGATCTCATTACATTAAAATTATTATTTTAAGTATAATATATTTTATACTTTTGTACAAAAAGTATATTTTTAAATGTTATTTAGCTTGTTTTAATTTCACTATAACTTTAAAAGTTATTTTTGCTTTGATGAAGATTTTGTTCTATATGTATTATTTTTGATTTTAATCTTCATAAATTGTAAATTACATTGACATATATATATATATATATATATATATATATATATATATATATATATATATATATATATTAGTATAATTATATTTTCGTTGACATATGTATTAGTTTAATTTTATTTTTCATTTCATTTTATTAAATATTCCAATTAAACATGTTCATAAATGAACATTTTGTCATTCTTTTCTACAAAAAGTATATTTCTAAATGTTATTTAGCTTGTTGAAGATTTTGCTCTCTTTCTATTATTTTTTATTTAAATCTTCATAAATTTTAAATTTAATTTTCATTAACTATATATTAGTTTAATTTAATATTTCTCTTCATTTTATTAAATATTCAAATTGAACAAATTCATGAACAAGTTTTATATATATATATATATATATATATATATATATATATATATAAAATATTATATTTTATACTTTTCTACAAAAAGTATATTTCTAAATGTTATTTAGCTTGTTTTAATTTTAATATAACTAGAAAAATTATTTTTGCTTTACTTTTATTATTTTTGCTTATTTGTATTATTTTTTATTCAAATATTCATAAATTGTAAATTTGATATTTTTTCACAATTTTCAAAATATGTTAAATTTATAATTGACTATAAATTTAAATACAATGATTAGGTATATTTACTCTACGTGCGGCTGTGTTTTTTTTATGTGTATTGTTGCCAAAAAAATATGCTCCGCCTTCTCTTACAATGTTTCTCAATTTTTATTTTTGAATTAATATGTTTCAATAGTATGTAACAAATTAATTATCTGATTTAAAATATGTGCAAAATTTTAATTTAATTTTAAGCTTTACGTTACTTAACTTAAGCTTAAAAAAACTTTTAATGCATTCAATAAAAAAAAAATTCGCTATATAAAAAAAATATTTACTTTATAAATAAGACAATAAGAAAAAATAATAAAATGATTTAAACGTTATATTAATTCATTTATTGAAGAGTGAAGAAATTATTAATTTTATAATTTTTTACTATAGAAACTCTCAGTTGTTACAATTGAACGAGCAATTACGTCAGTATTTGCGCGTTCGTCGCCCAGTAACAACATCAAATATTTTTCTGCTTTTTTTACAATTGAAGAGATTTCTATTTTTTGTTACAAAGGTAAAAGCACTTTTATAATATTGTTATGCACATCAACTAATTTATATAACAATCCTAATTCTAACTAAAGATATATCAATTTTATACAAAATATATTCGACCATTGTGATTATCATCTTCGATTATAGAATTATATAAATTATTTAATTGCTAAATTTATATTACAGATACTAAAGAAGAAATGAATATGTCTCGTATGCGTTCAAAAAGTGTGCCACCGAAACTTTTCGAAGATTTGCCTCCTAAACGCGTGAAAACTATGCCCTCAAAATATTTAGAATATGTAATGTTCGATCGTTTAACGTTAAAACATTTTAGACGTCCGGAAGATATACCTCCCGAAGGTTCTAAAAATGTGCCGTCCAAATGTTTAGAAGATGTGCAATCAAAATGCTTGGAAGACGCGCAATCTAAACGTTCTAAGAGCGTGGCTTCCAAACGGTCTAAGAATATATCATATAAACGTTCGGAAGATGTGCCATCTAAACGTTCAGAAAATGAGCCTTCCAAACGATCTAAAAGTGTGCCATCTAAACGTTCGAAAGATGAGCCTTTCAAACGTTCTGAAGATGTGCCATCTAAACGTTCGGATGATGTGCCATCTAAACGTTCGGATGATGATGAGCCTCCCAAACTTTCTGTAAATGTGCCATCTAAACGTTCAGAAGATTTGCCTCCTGAACGCGTGAAAACTATGCCCTCAAAATATTTAGAATATGTAATGTTCGATCGTTTAACGTTAAAACATTTTAGACGTCCGGAAGATGTGCCTTCCAAAAGTTCGGAAGATTTGCCATCTAAACGTTCAGAAAATGGGCCTTCCAAACGATCTAAAAGTGTGCCATCTAAACGTTCGAAAGATGAGCCTTTCAAACGTTCTAAGAGTATTCCATCTAAACGTGTTAAGAATGTGTCTTCAAAACGATCTAAAAATGTGACATCCAAACGTTCTAAAGACGTACCTACCAAATGTAACAAATTTTCATTTTTCAATTATTATTTGATTGTTTTCGTATATTTATATATAATGATTTTTTTCACAGATGCCAGAAAGTCGAAAAAGGATACTTTTCAATTATGCACCGACTGTAATGCGGTTTCTAAGATAAAAATGGGCATTGACGCGCATGCGAAAAGCAATCACCGGACTTATACATTGAATCTAGAAAGTAATTTAAAAATTATATTTATCTAATTATAAATTAATGTTTATATTTATATTCGTTTCAGCGCAAATGCATTTATTATATTATATAATATATTATGGGTGTGTACCATAAATGTAAACGTCTATTGATCAATATTCACTTTTTTTTCAGATGTACCGAAAAATAAGAAGATTGTGGCTTATGCTTGCTACGATTGTCATTCGTCTGCAAACTTAGCACTAATCTCGACGATGATCATAATCGTTTGGATCATAACACCGATACACCGAAAAGTCATTCTTAATATGGAAAATTTTCCACAACATATTTCACATTATTCATTTTTTAAAAACATTTTTCTATTTCATATTGTAGTCTGTTTTTTTTTCTTTATTATGATAAAAATGAATAAATGTTTTGTTTGGTTTTCATGATAATCTGTTAATTAGCTTTCATATTTTTTGCCAAGTAATTATAAACATATATATATTCATTATTATAAGTTTGTTGTATTATCTAATTATAAAATTATCAATCAGTTTACTATTATCAATAATTTTTCATCATTAAACGCCATTAGAAAATTTGCACAGCTCTTTCTATTATGATATAAGTCATTTATTTTTCCTGATGGATTTGGAATTTACAATTTAAATCATCCATTTTAAAGGATAGAATATCGAATATAGAATATACAGTGACCAGTAACTCGAAGTCTGATCTTCTTGTATACATAATGAAAAATGTATTTTTTTTATATTAAACAAATAAGTAAAAAAATAATAATAATATATCTTCTATTATCAAGTAAACATCACAAATTTAACAGGTGATTGAGCGACTCCCCCTTCCCTTTCACATATTTTATTTAATATTAAGAGCTCCGCCTTTATATCTTAGTTTCTCAACATTTCAATATTTTTGCATATCTTTTTTCTTTTAATACTATGCATTGTAATTAGATTTACTCATTTTATATTCTAATTGAACTTATTCATGACTGTGGACACCAGCTATGGATAAAATGATCGATATTTCTAGTAAAATTCTCAAAAAAATTGATTCTATATCTACTTAGTTATGACCAGAATGGCAAGATGATATTTTGCAATATATATATATATATATATATATATATATATATATATATATATATATATATATATATATATATATATATATATATATATATATATATATATAGTATCTAAAGAAAGAACTTTTGATTTATTATACGTTAACTGATATAAAATTTTGTACAATTAAAAAGAAACGCATTTTCGGAATATACAAAGAAACCAATAGAAGCTAATTTTCTCACAGCCATTACAGTGTCGATCATGTTTATATGCTTAAAATGGAATTTCGATTTTTACAATTGTATTAATTATTTTTTACAGAAAAATTATTTTTAACAGAAAATTTTATCTCTTTCTATATATAGTCCTAAGGGATAGTAAATCATTATGAATTTCATATTTTAAGATTTACTCAGTTTACACACTGATTTTAATGCTATGATTTAGTTAGATGTTAAATTATCGATTGACAAATCTTGGCATCTCTCTTCGTAGGTCATATGATCATTTAAAAAGTTTCAAATTTAGTTTATTAAAAATCTGAAAACATTTTTGCTATTGTTATATTTTTTTTATAATATTATACTTGGTATTATTTAACAGTAAGTTTGCAAATAATTGCATTAAATGTTATAAAAAAACAATGCAATCTTGTCGCTTAGATTGTTCAGTTGATAAGTTTCTAAAAATGACGTTTTTTTTGTTTTATTCTCTGAATTATTATTGCACACTATATTAATATAATAAAATTAATTATTGATTTTGTTGTTCGACTATAAGAAAAAACATGTTTTCTCAACATTGCATTTATACATAATTATTGATAAATTTTCAATTAATTTTATAGTGTGTGTTAAATACATATATTCTATATGCGAAATCTTTTAAAACGATAGTGCATGTAAGCAGCTCAAATAGTTTATTGTAAAAGTGAAACTATTACAAGATTTCAAGTGGTGATTTTTTTTTAAATATTGAACCAAACTTTATGTTTTTCTTAATTAATTTATATATTTATGTATTAACATCTATGGGAAAGGAATGAGGAATGTCTGATGGTGACAAAATTCAACTCTCGATTTACAAACATTAGTTGTAATGAAGATAGTTGGACAGGGTTACATATAAAGTAAAAAGTGGTGTAGCGAAGGGGGGCAAGGGGGTATTATACTCACAATGGGGCACCAAATGATCCGCAACAGAAAAAAATGCTGAAAAATAAATAAGAGTGAGTTTTGAACCAATTGTAATTTTAGTATTAAAAATATGGTATATTAAATGAGATACTAATAATATATGTTTGAAATTATGATTATTTAATAATAATTATTTTTAATACTATTAATTTGAAATTTAAAAATTATTGATGTCTTTGAATCAGGATGTCCTTTTATTTTTCGATGCAATAAAATATAATGTAGGAATTATAAATTAATTGTATTGAAGGGTGTATTGAAGACGATGGCTGTTTATCGCGATGTTATGTCCATCAAAAAAAAAATCGTTTTAACGTACTGTACGAAGGTTTGATGGCGTCGTGGCGTCCATTTCTTTTCTCGTTGATCGTTGACCGACATCTGTCAAGAAATACGCGATGACTTACCAAAGGAAGTTGAATAAGAGAAAAAGTATTCAAACATTTAACTTTTATATTGAATTTAACTATTTTAGTTCGAAAATTAATTCAAAAACTATACATTCAAGTTTAATATTCTATTTTACATTTGTACAATGTACCATATAATATCGTGCGTTTATTTTTTTCTATTTGATTCATTTTTCACAGTTCTAATAAAATTTATTATTTATAATCAATAATGATATAACATCGCATGTATTCATTAGGTTGTTAAGAAGTACGCGCTTATTTATCACACACACACACATACTTATTTGTACGATTTAATAATAAATTATCTTTATATCTCAAAATATAGATCATCGTTGTGTTAGAGTTCAATTTATTCTAATGCGTTTTCCTGAAAAATATTTTGCTTTCTTTTGATTTTCTTCAACTTTGACATCGAGCCTTTCAAAGTACAGTTATAACGATACTTTTCGTGACCATAATATTCTATACATTTTTTGCACGCGATTTTTAATTATAATATTTTTTTTACAATCGTCGGTTGAACTAATTAAAATTTATTATTTTTTATTTTTATCTTCAATTTGGTTAAATCTGATTTTTTTTTATTTTTAACAGCTGGCTGTTTTACAATCGTCGCATAAATTAATTAGGATTTATAATTTTTCATTTATTTTATTTTTAATTGATTTTGATGAAAATCTGATCTATTTAGTTTTATGCCAAAATATTAAATTAACTCTTTAAAGCGTTAATCGCTTTAAATTATTTTCTTTTAATTAATTTCCTATAAAACCCAGAGGAAACTCTTAATTTGTTTCTGAATAATTATATTTTGTCTTTATTATTTCTTTTTAAATATCGTCGAAAGTTTTTAAATATCGTCGGTAGTTTTGTTTTTTTTTCAGCCAAAAAGTACGGTATGAAAATAGCATTCTATAATGTTGCAACAAATATTGCATTTAATTTTCTTGTGTTTTTTTTTCTAGGAAAATGCACTAAGACAATTTCTAAAAAGAAATTTGCTATTCGAGCTCGTAAAAGGAAAAGTGAAGAACGTTTAGCTCGTGATACAAGTAAATTAAAAAATTTTACTAATTACAAATTCATATTTAAGTATATTACAAAGTGATTTTCATTCAATTTTTAATCACTTTCTAATAAATTAAAATCAAAATATTTATACAATATACGTATATTTTTTGGTTAAATTAATATTTATTTTGTTATATAATTATTTCCAGGCGTATCGGCAACACATGAAGCTAAGAAAGAAACAAAAATGGATTGTTGTCCAGGTATAATAATTAATTCATTAAATGCGTAAATTATAAGTAAAATCACGCATATCTTTTTAAATAAATATATATTTTAACCAAATAAATTTTTAACCAAAATTATTTATCATTTCTTTAAGGTTCCTCGTCGTCCAGCTCAGAAGGAATTGGAAAATTAAGCCAGATGTTCCAAACTCAATTACCTGGATCTTTAGAAAAAGGAGATATTTTAATTGATAAGCGAGATACTTCGGAGCGGTCAAAAGTTGCCAAAAATAAAGGAAAAGGAAAATCTAGTAAAACTCAAACAACACCAATGGATGTGGAACCAAAGAAAATGGATATGGAACCAGAGAAAATGGATGTGGAACCAAAGAAAATGGATATGGAACCAGAGAAAATGGATATGGAACCAGAGAAAATGGAAATGGAACCAGAGAAAATGGATATGGAATGTGATAAACAAGATTCTACGAATATTGAAAAATCTCAAATGTTAAAAAGAAAAAGAGAGACAAGAAGCCGCACTTCTAAAGCAGAAGATGATATAAATGAAACTAAGGTTTCGAAACGTAACAGAAACAAACGAAATTAAAAGAAACAATGAAACGTTTCTAGCTTAAGGAAAATCGATATCGTATAAAAATTACTGGTAATACCAGGGATCGGCAACCCGCCGCCCGCCAAAGTATCAATATAATTTTAGGAAAACTGAATAAAGTTAATAAACTGAATAATATTTATATATATGTAATTGGAATTGTATTTCCTTTTTTCACTTTTAAAAATTGGAAAATTTTTGTTCTCTGACATTATTGTTATTATAGTATGTCATTATTTTTTATTTTTAATAATAATTATAATCGTATATGATGTAAAAGCACCATTTAAGATAAATTTAAATGTGTAGCCCGCATAAAAGAAAATATTTTGAAAATGGCCAGTCGTCCGAAAAAGGTTTTCGTCCCTGGCTTATATAATATATAAAAGTTTTATGCCTACTCATTATTAATGTTTGAAAGTTATACTTTTAAAACATTTTCAGTTTTGTTTATGTTAATTAAATAAAAATATTAAAATTATTGATGTGCTCATCTTAAATATTTCTTAATATATATATATATATATATATA
Source organism: Leptonema lineaticorne (assembly GCA_024500535.1). Lineage (NCBI taxonomy): Eukaryota > Metazoa > Arthropoda > Insecta > Trichoptera > Hydropsychidae > Leptonema > Leptonema lineaticorne. The sequence goes on along the minus strand of JANIJI010000011.1, from coordinate 2,418,041 downwards.
TATATATATATATATATATATATATATATATATATATATAATATATATATATATATATATATATATATATATATATATATATATATATATATTATAATTCTTTCGAATATTTTGCCGAATATTTTGCCGAGAATAATTCTTTCGAATATTTTGCCGATTGTTGGAAGAAGACTAATCGGTCTATAACTTTCTGTGAGCGCTGGGTTTTTGCCTGGCTTTTTTAACATCATTATGTAAACATTTTTCCAAGCAGATGGGAAATAATTTAGTCGGAGAGAGGCGTTAAAAATGGCCACTATCGAGAGAATTCCTTTGTGAGGAAGGTTTTTGAGTGCTTTGTTGTTGATCTTGTCCGGACCTGGGGCTTTATTGTTGTGAGTGGAATTTATGAAACCTTGTACTTCGAAAGGGGTAGTGACTTTCACTTGCTTCTTTGATGTTTAGTGCTTCAGTAATCTGTGCTCTAAAAGAGGGTGGTTGAGGAGCGGTTGCTGGTTGAGAGAACGTTGAGGCAAGGTTCTCGCCGAAGGCTTCTGCTTTTTCGAGCGGGGAGATGGCTATTGAGTTGTCAGGTAGATTTAGAGGTGGAATCTCTTGTCGTTTTTTGTTGAGGACTTTTGTCATTTTCCAGATAGAGTTATCTTGGATGGACAAGGACTGGAGTTTTTTATCCCAGTTGTCATTGTGAAGGGCAAATAGTTTTTGGCGAATGATGAGTTTGAGGGAATTAGCGGTTCTTTTCGCTGATGGGTCGCCTGTCTTATACCATTTACGTCTGGCTTTGTTCTTGGTTTGGATAAGTTCGCGAATTTCGCGCGGAAGTGGCGAACACTGGTTAGGCGAAACTTCGTAGCTAGCTTCAACTAAGTTAGATAAGATGTTTTGTGCTAGTGTGCTGATTTGGTTTTCGATATCAGCTGGGGTCCGTAGCAGAGAGGCAACGGAGATTGGAATGTTTTTAGAGATTTGACCGTTCTTTTAAGGGAGTGGTAATGACGGTGTGAAGTGTTGGAGGTTTGAAAGTCAAATATGACTGAGTTGTGATCTGAGGAGAGATCAGAGATGGTCCAAGTTTCTACTTGGTGAGGTATATTTGAAGCGAGGGCAAAATCTATGGTCGAGGGGTGTCCTTTCTGAAGGTGGGATCACCGGGGGCGTGAATCGTCCAATTGTTTGAGTCACACAGGGCCTGTAGCGCTGTGCCTCTATTACAGTTGCGGGTACGGCCCCAATTTACGTGGTGGGCGTTAAAGTCACCCGCTATGATGGTGGGTGCATTCAAGTAAATTAATGACAAAACGTCAGAGGAAAAAGAGGCATTCTTACGGGGTGGGTGGTACGTAGAGACGATTATATAATCACCTGATGGTGTTGTGACGGCGATCAGAGTTGCCTCGAGCATGATTAAGTTGGGTGTGGGGATGTGATAGTGTGCAAGATCGCGTTTAACAAAGATTCCCTTACCGCCACCTCGCATGTTCGTTCTGTCGTTTCTATAAAATTTATAGTCGACCAATTTGGGTGTTCGTCCGGCTGTTAGGTGGGTTTCGCAGACAAGTATTACGTCTGCGAAAGTTTAGTTAGTTAATTAGTTAGTTTAGAAGTTTAGTCTTGACGCGAATTCGTCAAGCTCCTTGATTTTAGGGATGAGACCGTTCGCGTTCCAGCACGCAACTCTCAGATGCGAGGGTTTGCGCTTAGTGGCCATTAGGGTTTAGTAATGATGCCAAAGCGTTTATTACGATCGAAATACGATCTTGGGAAGGGGGGGCCGTTAAGAGGTCTTGGAGGAGTTTAAATGTAAAGTCCGCGTTTGGGACTGACGGGAGTAGAGGTATAGGGGGGGTGGCATTTTTTTGTGCAGTTGCGTAAGATTTAGCCGAGTTTGGCTTGTTTGAAGGGGGGTTGTAGGATTGTAGGTTTGCGGGGCTCGGGTGTTTTTTGTTGGTGGGTTTTACCGGGAATTTCGAGCAACCTCTGTAACTGGCTGGGTGTTCTCCGCCGCAGTTGTAGCATTTTGGAGTGGCGTCTGGTTTTTTTTGGCACACGTTTGTGGCGTGTGCGCCTGCGCATTTCACACAGGTGTGATCCAGTGTGCAAGCGGCTGAAGAATGGCCAAAACCTTGACATCGGTGGCATTGATTTAGATGTTTCGATCTGTTATTGTAACTTTCGACCGAAACTTTGATATAATTTAAATGAGAGATCCTGAAGATCTCCTTTGATCTATCATTTCTGGTTAGACGGACCAGAACTAGCGGGATATCTTTTTTATTGGTCCTGCGTTTCATGCGCAGGACTTCCTTTATCGCGAAGCCGAGTTCAGTGAGCTCGGACTTGATGTCTTCGCAGGGTGCGTTAATTGGCACGCCTCGGATGACGCATTTAACGTCTTTATCTTCTTTAAGAAGATGAGTGAAATACTGAACTCCGTAAGAGTTCAGTAATGTTGTGCATCTTCTGTAATCGTCAGAAGAATGGACCATTATCTTGATAAAGTCTCCGGAGACTTTTGTTTCTTTAATATTCACCTTGTGTTTCAAGGTTTTTATTAGGTCAGAGTAATTGACCGTGGACTTGACGTGAATGGGTGGGGGTGATCGGGCTTGCGGGGTGGTGTTTTTTGAGCTTACCTTTGGGTTAGCTGGTGTGGGTTTATGGGGGAAGTCCGCCTGAACTGTGGTTGATTCCGTCTCGGCCTCGGACTCCGATGATGCCATCTCTTTGTCCGAGTTGGCGGGCGAGGGGGTCGGTGTTGGGTCGTTTGAACTCGGAGGAGTTTTGTATTTCCTTTTTTTGATGACCTTTTTCTTGGTCATCGCGGGGATGAAGTCATCTCTGGTTGCCTGGGTTGTCTCGTCTTCGTTGGAGACGGTAGAAGAGTGAGTAGGTGAGTCATCAGAAGAGTGAGCTGATGGGTCCTCTAGGTCGATCTGGATGTTCAAATCGCGGCTGATCTTTATTAGGATCTGGCTGTACCTGTCCAGTGTTATGAAGAGGCGGTCGATGTCCCTCTGGGTGAGGGCTTCACCCGATAGGGTGTTTTTAAGTATAGGCCCTTGGGCCATTTTTAATTTTATGTGTTCCACCTAGTAGATCACTTTAACGAGCACTTAATTGAATGAAGTGGTGCACTCAGACAAGCGCATTCACCACACTTTGACTCGATATTGCCCGGGCGGGCGTTTGACGAGAATACTTGGCCGTATACTAAGGAACACGTCCGTACACAACCGCGTAACACGCGCCACGCTGGTGTATTATTTCTTGGTCTTACGCCCTTTTTATAGGCGACCGACCTGCAGTCCTTATCGGTTTCAGCCAATAGCGAAATGGTAACGCCCATTGAATATGGGAAATAAATCCCATCCACGTTATTACTTTGTGATTATCTTCGTCGCTTGGGTTTTTAGAATCCATTAACATTGTTATTGTAATCCATCTTATCTATCTTCTTTTTCATTTATAAAGAGGGTTTTTCCATATCTTATCTTTAACTTAACTAAATGCCGATTACCTGCAGTAATTATATTTAATTCTGACATTAAACCCCCCAAGGTCGTAACATTTTTTCTGGTGTCTATGAAGAGGATCTACTTGCCAGCCTCCCCAATTTTCACGATGAAAAAACTTTTTCTTGAAATGATGGGTTTGTGGAAGTTTTTCTTGCCTTTGATATTTTATAGGTGTTTGTGATGATGGTAGTTGAACAGCAACCGTCGGTGGTGCAGACGGGGCTGGTGGACTATGCACAGGTAAATTATTGGGGCTTGGAGTACGTGCTGGCGGAGGTAATTCTAGTGAAACTTCTATTGGCGGACTTTCCAATGTAGGTGATGCTTTAATAGTCGGATTTTTGAATGTTCTTGCGGATTTCGAAGAACTTGTACAAGTTAAGGGATCAGGAAGATGTTTTTGTGATACAATAGGAATATTAGGCAATGGTGGATCACCATGTCTAATGCCAGAGTCAGGGGAAGTGTTACAACTGGCACATTCTTCTGTTGATCTACGACGTTTGTCCTCCATAGCTGTTGAAGTAAATGAAACAATCTGATCAAATCGGAAAGCTATACGATCTTGCTATTTGCTTTCTTCAACTTCTTCTCCTGCTTCCATATCTTCATCAGGTCTCAATGCTCTCTCTCGTTCAGGCACTTCATCGACAAGCGGTGTTGAAGTATTAGAATGAGGTTCAGGACTCGGCATCGATAAAGGAAACGATGCTGACACAGTTAAATCTAAATGCTGCTTCTTAACTGATTTCATAGGTTTCTGAATAACAGGTGACATTATCTTTCGTCCTGAAATATCGCCATATTGACATAAACTGGGAGATTTCTCGCAAACCTCAGTTTTGATTACTGATGTAGGCTGTGAAGACATTGATTCTTCTATCGTGGGAAATTGTGAACGATCTTCTTCTTTTACTTTCCAATAATCTGAGGCCAAAATACGAGCTTGTAAACTCGCAGCAAGACCCTCTAAAGGTGGTGCTGAATCAGGCGGCGGTTTGGTCTCATTGAAATATGACTCATGATAAGGTTTAATTTCAGCTCTTGGTAATGGTATATATTGAGAATGACCTTGTGATGAATAATTATTTTTGGGTGTTTGATAAACAACAGTTGTACATGAAGGAACAAATGGATCAGATATATGTGATGTTCTATTATGTGGTGAACTAATTGGATAAGTATTACTAGATGCATTATTTGAGACACTTGAATGAGAATGTGGTGATTTCGATTGAACATTACTTGAAAACGAGTCTGCTCCATCTGCACTATTAGGACGGGATATTGGACTATAAACTTGTCTCATCGATTCATGATTTACATCTAATCTTACATTAACTCTCTCAGGTCTTGGTGGTATATTAGCATTCATCATATTACTTGGAGTTGCAAGTTTTGCACTCATATTTACGGCTGCATTTATAATGCTCTGATTTGATATTTCTAGAGTTCTTTCGATCTCTCCATTTACTAAATCTTCAACAGTTCGAGTAGCTACTATAGTACTAGGATGATGTGATAATTTCTCCTGAGATAAATGACGCCTTAAAGCTAGTTTTGCTGGAGATACTTGTGTATAATCAGGCTGCATGACTGTTCTAGCAGTTGGAGAATTTTCCCTTGTTTGATTAGGTATTTAAGATTGTCCTCTAAACATTTCAGGTAACCTTTCACTTTGTCTAATAACGTCATTGCGATATAAATCCATAGATCTAGCATTATTATCTGTAGATCGGGTAAACGTATCTGAATTATGATAACGTTCAGATGTGGAATGTTTATATTCCTGGATAACAGGTTTAACGTCTACAGGTGATGCCTGTGGATGGGTTTGATTATGTATATGAGACGAAGAATAATTTGCTATTGAAGTCATATCGTTGTTATACAACATTTGATTTGAAGAAAGAATAATTTTGTGTTTGTGAATGGCTATAAGAATTTGCAGGAAATGATTGATTTGGGACTTGACCAGTTTTTCTTTCTTGATCAGCATTTAATACAAAATTAATTACACTTTTTAATCGATCTTCAAAGTTATCACTTTAGGTGATTCTTGTACCTTACTAACAACATTAAGTGGTTTTTGTACTTTAACGGGAGACTGTTTTGGCGGATGTGAAGATAAAGGTGGAGCTCGAACATGACTCCTTGTTACTGGCAATACGTTATTCTTCTTGAATTCACCTAATTTCTCAGATTCCCTTACATGACCATTCATATGAGAATGATTATGTTTTGCATTACTGACATTCAATTTGCCAGCTTCAATTTGTCTTCCACTTTCTAAAATCTTCTGAGCTAATATCTCAGGATTTTGTTCTTCAATTTTTCCTACATCTGGAACATCAGGCCTCTTCTGAGAACGTGAACGATGTTCCCGAGTCTTTCTGGATATTTTAGTAACCGCATGAGGTTTTACAGTAGCAACTGGAACTACTGGTGCCATTTTCCTTTCTTTCTGGATTTTTAAGCTGATTGTTTTCAGCTTCTAATCTACTAACATGAGAATGGAGGCGTTTCTGATACGACAATGTAGCTGATACTTCTTTTAATATACACTCGTGTGCTAAAGCAGGAGAGATTTCAGTATTTGGTGGAATTTGACCCAAAAGTGCATATTTATCTGTAATCTCTTTAGTTCTTTGTTTGACCAAAATTGCTTGTTCATTTTCAATACTGTCCACCTGTGCTTGTAATCGGCTAACTTGTGCTTGCAAATCTTTATGTCTGCTGACGATTTCTTTCGCTTTAGATAACAAATCAACAGTGTTTGTAGCATTTATATCTAACTCACTCATTCGTGATTTCAGTAAAACAACACTGTCATCAATTAAGACTCTCACTTGTTTTTCCAACTGTGCAACACGAGATATCAAACGTTTCTTACGTTCCTTTTCCTTTTCGATTTGAGTAGTATTAATAGCTACTTTATAATTAGGATCCTTCGTAGACTCAATAAATTGTAAATATTGAGCTTTAAATAGATCAAGAAGTATTTGCAAAGCATAAGCTGTATCGTTAGGTGCTTTTGGAATATCTAATTCATGATGAGCAGCAGATGGCTCTTCGAAAACAGATAAATCTGAAAGTTGCTGATCAACACAGCCTGGAGGTGGTGGAAGACGCTCTCCTCCTTCAATTTCAGCTCTAGTGCTTTCTAAAGTATGACTATGTAATAATTCTAATCCAGAAATATTAAGAGGTCTACGAGTTTTACGCACACGACCACGTCTTCGACCATTTTCACGAACCATAATAGTATCCTTCTTACGTCTAATTTTCTTTGTCGTAGTTCTTTTGGCTCGCCCAATAGTTCCATTTTCATTGGTATCTGATGTTGCCCAAGGTGCACTCCAAGTTTGATTTGTCGTTTGTCCATCTGTTTCACTCCCATCAGAACTAGTATCCTTTGAACTTTGTCGCGAAAGTTCAGGTTTCACTACTTCAGTTGAATTAGAATCGACTACAACTTTTCCACCATCTGAGCTATTATCACGTGAAGTTGTAGTAGATCTCTGAACAACCCTCTTTCTTCTTTCTCTTGCTCTAGAAGAATTTTGACGACGGGAGCCATTTAATTTTCCATTTACGACAACTTTTCTTCTATTTCTAGCAGGAGGCAAATTTTCTCTATCTTCTGAATTCGTACTTGCAGCACTTTTTTGTTTTCTTTGGAAATATCTTTCCAATTTAGTACGATCTATTATATGCAAGTAATATGATACAGGTTTTCCTGTCCACGACACAGATCCTCTCAAAGGAGACATTTCACTAACATGCATTATGGTCCCTATGTCACTAAGATTTCTATCAGTAATTCTAAAATTTAAAGGACAGAAACTTTTCGATGACACAATTCTAGCACCATCTTTTAAGTCTACAAATCTCTCTTTAAGTTGATGGTCTACAGTTGGACCAAATGCAAAATTATTTACGAACACAATTGTAGCAGAATTTATTTTCTCTCTATGCTCGTCCATAAGAAAGTCACCTTTGATTAGTTTATAGTCTCCGTATTTTTTTCTATACCATTTCATCCACGTTCGAAATTGTATATCCATACTCTCAGCATATTTACTGGGTACTTCTGCTCTTTCAACACCAAAGCATATACGACAAGGTGTAGCAGCAGCCATCTGTAACACAACTTGTCCCACTCCTGATCCAAGATCAACAAATACATCGTCCGATGTTATTTCATTCTGATCAATCATTTGACAAACTAGTTCATATGATGTTTCGCCATATACCTCTGGAGAAAATGGTTCATATTGATTTAGTTTTTCAGGATCAGATACGGCTTGATTATACGTCCGTTGTAAAACATGTTTTAGCAAGCCTCTCGATGGGTATTTGTTAAATCTTTGCGCAGGAAGAGATGTGCCTTTTTCCAATGCCACGATGCTGTCTATGGCTCTGTTGAAACGATCGCATAATGCCTTCATACTATCGAACGAACGAGTGTCATAATCACAGAGTGTGGAGTAACGGTTATACTCCAATCCGGTGGATCAAATATGGAATATGGGTTTAGAGATTAAGGTTTTGGTAACCAGTAATTAATCCCTTGTCGCTCTTGTTTAGTGTAACCCATTTATGTATGTCTTTTATAAATTGACGTATCTCCATTATTGTTATTAACTGCTCTGTAACTGATTTATATTCATATATCTGATTATTAGCATTCATGGATTTATGTTTGTATCTCTGATTAATAATTTATGTTTGTATCTTTGATTATTCTTATTAAATGATGTATTTATTCTATTGTCTCTATTGTTTGTAATTCTTGCTTTGTTCTTGTACTTCGTTGCCGATTATTGTTAACCTGACAGTAATAAACCTCCATTGGTAAGACCGATATACACGATTAGGAGCATATCATTTTCTATTCTAGAAACCCCCACCCCCGGGGACGTAACAATTGGTGTTAGAAGTGGTAAAGAAGTATCAGAAGTGGTAGCGAAATGGTAACGCCCATTGAATATGGGAAATCCCGTCCACTTTATTACTTTGTGATTATCTTCGTCGCTTGGGTTTTAGAATCCATTATCATTATTATCGTAATCCATCTTATCTATCTTCTTTTACAAATGCTTTAGATATCTAGTGATAGTTCTCTTTTAAACTTTTAAAATATATATTTATCGCATTTCATAATAGAACTAAATCGTGTATTAATATAATACTACTTTCATATCAGGGATTTTCAACCGTTTTCACGCCAAATAATTGCGTCGGTAATGTTTCTTTGATTTGAAATATTATTGTAAACGTTCGAATTTTACACGATTTTAACGTCGAATAAATAAATCTATTTTAAAAATTATACTTATATTATGCAATGGAAACACGTATTCATTACAAGACGTTAATAAATCACGGCTTAAAGGCGATATAAACAATGCGTATATTTTAAAATATTCACTATTAAAACGACGAGAGAGGGGGGGGAACAGGCTTTTTACGAATAAAAAAAACCTGTCCCACGTTAAGAACAATAAATAAATAACAAATTACAGAATAATATAATTGTGACCGAAAACGGTAAACACGATATGGTCTCGTTTTATTATTATTATTTTTTTAAAAAATCGAGTCGGCAATTCTACGCGCAACCTTTAAATATTATATATATATATATATATATATATATATATATATATATATATATATATATATATATTTATATATATATATATATATATATATACATATATATATATATATATATATATATATATATATATATATATATATATATATTCCATATGTATTCTATTGATAGAAAGCAATTGTATTAAATAATTAATTAAATAACGGACAATCGCATCGTTATAAACATTCATAGAATTTATAAGAATATTATATTAAATAAATAACGATTATTGTATCGATTGAATAAAAATGCATTAATGAGATAATTAATGCAAATAATTTAAAAAAAACTAAAGAAAATCCTCAGGTAGTGCTTGTGAAGGATTGAAATGTTAATTTGCATCGTAAAATTTATGATTGAAAGTTGAAATTAATTATTTTATGATCATCGTCAGCTCGACAATATTCTCGGTGTATTTAATTTCAGCCGATTCAAATTAAATAACAATGAATATAAAATCAGAAAAATGATGAATTTTAAATAGAAGAAAGATGAATTTAAAATTAAAAGAGAGATGAATTTAAAAGAGGAAAGATGAATTTTAAATAGAAGAAAGATGTATTTAAATGGAAAAAAGATGAATTTAAATAGAAGAAAGATGAATTTAAAATCGGGAAAAGATGAATTTTAAATAGAAGATGAAATTAAATTAGAAGAAAGATGAATTTAAAATCGGAAAAGATGAATTTAAAAGAGGAAAGATGCATTTTAAATAGAAGAAAGATGTATTTAAATGGAAGAAAGATGAATTTAAATAGAAGAAAGATGAATTTAAAATCGGGAAAAGATGAATTTTAAATAGAAGATGAAATTAAATTAGAAGAAAGATGAATTTAAAATCGAAAAAGATGAATTTAAAAGAGGAAAGATGAATTTTAAATAGAAGAAAGATGTATTTAAATGGAAGAAAGATGAATTTAAATAGAAGAAAGATGAATTTAAAATCGGGAAAAGATGAATTTAAAATCGGAAAAGATGAATTTTAAATTGAAGAAAGATGAAATTTAAATTGAAGAAAGATGAATTTAAAAAGAAAAAGATGAATTTTAAATTACAGAAAGATGAATTTACATACAAAAAAGATGAATGTAAATACAAAAAAGATGAATTTAAAAAGAAAAAGATAAATATTAAATTAAAGAAAGATGAATTTCAAATGAAAAAGATGAATTTAAATAACAGAAACATGAATTTTAAATCGAAAAAAGAAGAATTTTCAATTGAAAAGATGAATTTTAAATTGAAGGAAGTTAAATTTAAATGGAAGAAAGATGAATTTAAATGGAAGAAAGATGAATTTAAATAGAAAAAGATGAATGTAAATACAAAAAAGATGAATTTTAATTAAATAAAGATGAATTTAAGTTGAAGAAAAATGAATTTTTAATAGAAGAAAGGAGAATTTAAATAAGAGAAAGATGAATTTAAATAAAAGAAAGATGAATTTTAGGAAGAAAGATGAATTTAAATACAAAAAAGATGAATGTAAATACAAAAAAGATGAATTTTAATTAAATAAAAATGAATTTAAGTTGAAGAAAAATGAATTTTTAATAGGAGAAAGGAGAATTTAAATAAGAGAAAGATGAATTTAAATTGAAGACAGATGAATTTAAATTGAAGAAAGATGAATTTAAATAAAAGAAAGATGAATTTTAGGAAGAAAGATGAATTTAAATACAAAAAAGATGAATTTTAATTAAATAAAGATGAATTTAAGTTGAAGAAAAATGAATTTTTAATAGAAGAAAGATGAATTTAAATTGAAGAAAGATGAATTTAAATAAAAGAAAGATTAATTTTAGGAAGAAAGATGAATTTAAATACAAAAAAGATGAATGTAAATACAAAAAAGATGAATTTTAATTAAATAAAGATGAATTTAAGTTGAAGAAAAATGAATTTTTAATAGAACAAAGGAGAATTTAAATAAGAGAAAGATGAATTTAAATTGAAGACAGATGAATTTAAATGGAAGAAAGATGAATTTAAAAAGAAAAAGATGAACATTAAATTAAAGAAAGATGAATTTTAATTGAAAAAGATGAATTTAAATTAAAGAGAGATGTATTTAGGATGAAAAAGATGAATTTTAAATGGAAGAAAGATGAATTTAAATACAAGAAAGATGAATTTTAGGAAGAAAGATGAATTTAAATACAAAAAAGGTGAATGTAAATACAAAAAAGATGAATTTTAATTAAATAAAGATGAATTTAAATGGAAGAAAGATAAATTTAAATTAAAGAAAGATGAATTTAAATTGAAGAAAGATGAATTTAAATGGAAGAAAGATGAATTTAAAAAGAAAAAGATGAATATTAAATTAAAGAAAGATGAATTTCCATTGAAAAAGATGAATTTAAATTAAAGAGAGATGTATTTAAGTTGAAAAAGATGAATTTTAAATTGAAGAAAGATGAATTTAAATAAAAGAAAGATGAATTTTAGGAAGAAAGATGAATTTAAATACAAAAAAGATGAATGTAAATACAAAAAAGATGAATTTTAATTAAATAAAGATTAATTTAAGTTGAAGAAAAATGAATTTAAATGGAAGAAAGATGAATTTAAATTAAAGAAAGATGAATTTAAATTGAAGAAAGATGAATTTAAATTGAAGAAAGATGAATTTTAAATGGAAGAAAGATGAATTTAAATAACAGAAAGATGAATTTTAAATCGAAAAAAGAAGAATTTTCAATTGAAAAGATGAATTTTAAATTGAAGGAAGTTAATTTAAAATGGAAGAAAGATGAATTTAAATGGAAGAAAGATGAATTTAATTAAAAAAAGATGAATTTAAAAAGAAAAAGATGAATTATAAATTAAAGAAAGATGAATTTCAATTGAAAAAGTTGAATTTAAATTAAAGAAAGATGTATTAAGATGAAAAAGATGAATTTTAAATGGAAGAAAGATGAATTTTTAATAGAAGAAAGGAGAATTTAAATAAGAGAAAGATGAATTTAAATGGAAGAAAGATGAATATAAAATTAAAAGAAAGATGAATTTAAAAGAGGAAAGATTAATTTAAATTAAAGAAAAAATTAAAGTTTTTTCCAAAAAAAGTAAGCTTGAGGAATCACTAAATAAATAATTCAATTTTATTTACAAATATATTTAGGACTCTATGCAGATTTAAAGAAAGTGCGATAACAATAATAATAATAATATAATATTTTTAGTTAATTACATAAAAACTCTGCAATGTGATAATTGTACCTGAATATTTAAATATAGATGAAACTAATTGCTTGAAAAAAATACTTTTTCATATATTGAATATGTCTTTTTTTATCAATTTATGAAAATTTTATATTTAATATAATTTGTGAACATTTTTCAAATAATGCAAATTAATGCACTTTTATAGAAAATCGACGGATAACTTAAAAAATATCTCTTTAAATAAATAAATAAAAATAAATTATAAATGCATCGATTCATTATGTTCCACTGAAAACTCTTTATACACGAATTAGTGAGTTTTATAGAAACGCCTGTTTATAGACAATATTACATCTTAGAAAACAAATATTTTTAATTCACAATTATTTATAGAATATTGGTATGATTTTTAAAATGTCCCCCATAAGTTTACAAGTGTCATTGAATATATATATATATATATATATATATATATATATATATATATATAAATATTTATATATATATATAATTAAAAGTTAAATTAATATAAGGACAAAGTTTAGCATATTATAAATGTTATAAACAAGTTATAATGGTTGTAAATATAAAGATATATAAATATATATATATATATATATATATATATATATATATATATATTTAAAAGTTGAATTAATATTTGGACAAAGTTTAGCATATTATAAATGTTATAAACAAGTTATAATGGTTGTAAATATCTGATATATATATATATATATATATATATATATATATATATATATATATATATATATATATATATATATATATATATATATAGAATTAGTTTGAATTTATTCTTGAGCAGTTTTAATTCGGTGAAACTCGATTTTTCGATCCTCGATCAAAATTTTTCAGTCTTTTGTTTTATCTAGTCTTTCCTATAATCACCTTTTCCATCATCCCGATATTTAATACAGCCGCGAATGCCTTTATAACGGGCAAATAGTAAATTATGCAATTTTTTGTCAGAATACTTTCAATACTGATATTAAATAAAAATTTGTTTATTCTTGAATTTTTCCTAAAAAAATATTTAAAAGTCGAATTATATAATTGAACAAAATGCTAATTGTAAAGTTAATCTCGAACAGTAATAAAATTAATTGTATAAAATTCTGTTTGTCTCTAAATGTTTGCATTAAATTGGTGCTTCCTTCAAAATATCTTATTTTAACAATTTTATATTTAACCAGATTTGAAAATATTTATGTAATATTTTGGAAGCCACTGATTTACAGAGGCGGTTCATTGGCTTTGATCTTGCCACCCAACACACTTCAATTTTTACAAAGTTGATATATATTTAGATACATATATATAATCACATAATAGTTCATGAATATAATCTATTTATTTACTCGCTCCTTCAAATCATTGATTTACTATTTGTTTTTCGACTACTTTAATGAATTAATATATATATATATATATATATATATATATATATATATATATATATATAAATATATATATATATATATATAAATATATATATATATATATATATATATATATATATATATATATATATATATTTATATATATGAAGTAGTAATATGAAAGACAATTAATTGTATAGAAAGGATAAAATGGAAAGCACCAAATTAATCAAAATATTTTATTTTATTTATTAATTCCAAATATATATATATATATATATATATATATATATATATATATATATATATATATATATATCATGCTTTTCATAAAATCGGCAAATTAGCTATAATAAGCATTATTTTACGCTTGCAAACGTTTTATAATAGAAAATGTTTTTTGTAATTAATATATAAAAAAATTGTACAAATACTTTAAAAAAAATATTTTATTTTTCGGTTTAATTTAAACAAAATATGTATTTATTAACACCGATTAATGTATAATAATATAAATATATTTTATAAATAATAGTATATTGAAAACCGCTGATTAAATAATGTTAAGATCATGGCTGTAATTAAACGGCGTTATGACATTAGCACAGTGATAACGCATACTGTTTCATTCCGTTTGACACTTCGTTGTCGGCTCGTCGTCTTTTCTTGCATTGGTAAGTGTGAATGTTCATTAATAAATAAATACGTTTATTTATTTTTTTATGAGAATAATCAATCGTGTTCGTTTTATTCTTATCGCAGATACCGCGAATAACATATATGTAACATGGTGAGGAGATCGGAGAGAATTCGTAGAACACCTCAATGCACATTCTGTATTAATTACGAAAGAAATTACGTTGCACACAAGCGTTCCGCAAAAGATATCGAGGATGTGGTGAAAAATAAAATACCTAGAAGAGATGAAAAAAAAAACTCTTCTGCTCGGGTAGTTTTGGAAAAATTAAGCGAGGATGTACTGCACAAGTATCAAGATGAACTTGCTGCGTCAGCAAAAGATCAGGGTGAAGGTCAGGATGTCGGACAGATTAATGATCAGAATGACGATCAGGGCGTTAGTCTGGATGACGGTCAGGACGACGGTCAATACTACTGTCTGGAAGATGGTAAATACTACCGTCTGGAAGACGGTCAATACCACTGTGTGGATGACGGTCAAAATGACTATCAGGGCGTTAGTCAGAATGAGGGTCGGGATGAAGATCAGGATGACGGTCAGCATAATGTCCAGGTTCATATTCAGGTTCACGATCAGGATGGTCAGGATAATGACCAGCATCGTGATCAGAATCACGACCTGGAAGACGATCAGAAGGACGATCAGAGCGTTAGTCAGGATGAAGGTCAGGATGACGGACAGGATAATGGCCAGGTTGACGGTCAATACAACTGTGTAGATGAGGAGGAGGAAAAGAAAAACTTGCTGTTGTACTATTATTATAGAATAAATTACAATTATAGAAGAAAATATATATTTATACCATACGAGAATGAGTCAGTGTGAAAATGTAAAGTTTTTATTTTTAAAAGGTTAAAACTTATATATTAGAATATAAAATTTTGATTTCTATCAATAAAGCGTTTAATTTGATTAATTCGAATAGTGTAATATAACATTGTATTTCTTTGTATTACTGCTAATTGTTTTTTTTTTATTTATATCGCTTGGCGGATGAAATAAAATTTGCACTATATGCGAAAAATTGCCTATTTTACGTTCGTTGTTTATTTAAACTCGATGACAAACATGTTGTCATAAAATAATTAATAAATCGTACATTTATATAATATATATTTTTCAATTATTTTTTTTATCATATCTCTTCATATGAACTCTTCAGTTCAATAAAAATAATTTATAATTTATCGTGTCTTTTGTATTTATTGGTCTCCATATAACGCGGTACGAATGATGTGATTTGTACTAATTCTATATTTCTTAAAGCGCGGTTTCTGTAGAACGCAGTAGGAGTGTTAACTGTATATATATATATATATATATATATATATATATATATATATATATATATATATATATATATATATATATATTAAAAAACATTATTTTGTAATATGTTTGTAATCAATAAAAAACTTCATATATTTAATGCATTTCATTTGAATAAAAATATTATCTTAATCAGAATTTATATTCACAAATAATATTACTAAATAATGTAAGTTTCTTGTGTATAAAGTAAACACAATTTTTCAGAAAATGATGCTGTATTTACATTTTAAGTAAATGTAATTAATGAAATATGATAAAATATTTACAAAATATTTATGAGCAGGGATAACTTAAAAATATTATATAGTGCAGGTCAAAGATACTGAAGGATCGCTGCATATCGATTGGTATTTTAACTATTTCATTTTCTGGACGACCCTGTTTTTTATTTACATTTAAAATTTTGATAAAAGAATTTTTAATAAAGGCACTGAAGGCAATAAATCTAAAAAGAAATATGATTAAGAGGAAATAGAAAACGCTACGCAATTGCAATTAATAATATTTAATAAAAAAAATCACTGATGTACAGAATGACGTAAGTTTTTTTTCTTAAAATCATCAATAATATCAAATGAATAATAATATATAAATACAAGTATATATGTATATTAAAAAATATAAATCTTTCAATTGATTCATCATTTTAAACGAGTTACGTTTAACTGTTTAATAAAAAAAAAAGTTAAGCGTTATTTATATGAATTGTTATTGTAACTTGTTTTTTATCTATATACAATAAGAAAAATATTATTGTATAAATAACAGTTTATAAATAAATTAAAATATATTAAATTTAGTGACGAATTATAAAATAAAACTGTGTCTACTTAAAATTGTTTATTTATTAAATAAATGGCAAATTACTAAAATAGTGATGATATTGATTATTGATTTAAAAGCGTATAACTGAAATCATTGTTTATTGTATTTTTTGTTCATTTACTCGCGTACATCATGAAACGACAAACTATTAATTAACCGTTGTATATTCTAGTATTGAAAAATAAATTTTAGACAGGATAAACATTTATTTAACAATAATAAAAATTACATCAGTTATGGAAATTTATTGCGCGTCTTCCAAGCATTTTGATTGCACATCTTCTAAACATTTGGACGGCACATTTTTAGAACCTTCGGGAGGTATATCTTCCGGACGTCTAAAATGTTTTAACGTTAAACGATCGAACATTACATATTCTAAATATTTTGAGGGCATAGTTTTCACGCGTTTAGGAGGCAAATCTTCGAAAAGTTTCGGTGGCACACTTTTTGAACGCATACGAGACATATTCATTTCTTCTTTAGTATCTGTAATATAAATTTAGCAATTAAATAATTTATATAATTCTATAATCGAAGATGATAATCACAATGGTCGAATATATTTTGTATAAAATTGATATATCTTTAGTTAGAATTAGGATTGTTATATAAATTAGTTGATGTGCATAACAATATTATAAAAGTGCTTTTACCTTTGTAACAAAAAATAGAAATCTCTTCAATTGTAAAAAAAGCAGAAAAATATTTGATGTTGTTACTGGGCGACGAACGCGCAAATACTGACGTAATTGCTCGTTCAATTGTAACAACTGAGAGTTTCTATAGTAAAAAATTATAAAATTAATAATTTCTTCACTCTTCAATAAATGAATTAATATATCGTTTAAATCATTTTATTATTTTTTCTTATTGTCTTATTTATAAAGTAAATATTTTTTTTATATAGCGAATTTTTTTTTTATTGAATGCATTAAAAGTTTTTTTAAGCTTAAGTTAAGTAACGTAAAGCTTAAAATTAAATTAAAATTTTGCACATATTTTAAATCAGATAATTAATTTGTTACATACTATTGAAACATATTAATTCAAAAATAAAAATTGAGAAACATTGTAAGAGAAGGCGGAGCATATTTTTTTGGCAACAATACACATAAAAAAAACACAGCCGCACGTAGAGTAAATATACCTAATCATTGTATTTAAATTTATAGTCAATTATAAATTTAACATATTTTGAAAATTGTGAAAAAATATCAAATTTACAATTTATGAATATTTGAATAAAAAATAATACAAATAAGCAAAAATAATAAAAGTAAAGCAAAAATAATTTTTCTAGTTATATTAAAATTAAAACAAGCTAAATAACATTTAGAAATATACTTTTTGTAGAAAAGTATAAAATATAATATTTTATATATATATATATATATATATATATATATATATATATAAAACTTGTTCATGAATTTGTTCAATTTGAATATTTAATAAAATGAAGAGAAATATTAAATTAAACTAATATATAGTTAATGAAAATTAAATTTAAAATTTATGAAGATTTAAATAAAAAATAATAGAAAGAGAGCAAAATCTTCAACAAGCTAAATAACATTTAGAAATATACTTTTTGTAGAAAAGAATGACAAAATGTTCATTTATGAACATGTTTAATTGGAATATTTAATAAAATGAAATGAAAAATAAAATTAAACTAATACATATGTCAACGAAAATATAATTATACTAATATATATATATATATATATATATATATATATATATATATATATATATATATATATATGTCAATGTAATTTACAATTTATGAAGATTAAAATCAAAAATAATACATATAGAACAAAATCTTCATCAAAGCAAAAATAACTTTTAAAGTTATAGTGAAATTAAAACAAGCTAAATAACATTTAAAAATATACTTTTTGTACAAAAGTATAAAATATATTATACTTAAAATAATAATTTTAATGTAATGAGATCACAAAGAAAAACCAGAAATTCACAAATTATTTGTTTCATTTATATTATATATGAATCGTCATATTTTAAAAATTCAACTGAAATAAAAAACAAATTAATTAGTGCTCGTCGCGTTCGAAAATTGTTAAGAAACTTCATAAAAACAAATAATACCTTAATGTCTTTAATTTCCAATGAATCTTCCACTTTTTCCACCTTTACTAATCCTGCAGCCTTGAGTTCTGAAAATAAAACATGTTTAACCTTTAGTCTGCCCTAAAAAGAAAATTCCAATTTGACAAACATATAATATAAAATAGACGAATATAATTAATAAGAATTTAGAATTACAATATGTATTGAATTGTAATTGTTTGTAAAAGGTAAAGGTAGGAAAGGAGGAAGTTTGGAAGCTAAAGATTGTGTTTATTTATTTTTTTAATTTACTTACTTAAGAGTGAACCGAAAGCTCTCACTACGCCTTGTCGACCTGAAATTGCAGCTGAAGTAGAAGCCTTATATTCCACTATATCCAATAAATTTAAATTTGGAATATTTTGCAGCTCGGCTATGGTATCTAGAAGCGGTTCGGGATCCCAATATTCACTAGTTTATGATGATATAAATTAATATTATTTGATATTGATATATTGGATTAGAAAAATATAATTTAAAAAATAATAATACCTAAGATTTCTTTTAACTTCTTTCATACTATCCGTGTCACTATAGCCATATGAGACTTGAGTGCGTTCTGAAATTAGACTCGAACAACGGCTAGAACAGGGAGAAATATTTTTAGGTTGTACGGCCATAACGGATGGCGGTCCAGGAAGTGGAATTGCCTTTTTCGAAAACTCTAATTGAGGTTCTAATTTTTTTGGCATTCTTTTACGGACTACTTTGACGGTAGACGGATCTGAACACAAACTTTTTGGATCGGTTAAAACAATATCAATATTGTCAACCTCAATTGTGTCAGGAAAACTATATCCCCGGCCATTTTTATGATGTAACTGTTTATCGATATTCTTTTGTGAAGACATTTCCGGAGATTGGGACGAATGTTCCTTTGATTTTTGTTCCATATCAGTGGATAACAGTGACAATTGCTTATGTCTTATGTCTTTACTTTGGCGATATTCGGGTGTTGATTGTTCAACGACTTCGATGTCTTTCGGACTTACAGATTGTTGTCCTTCTGTTCCTCTAGGAAGATCGGGCGTATATTTCATGTCAATATTAAATGGAAACATTAGAGTAGTGGATGTATGAATTGTATTGCTTGTAGTAAATCCTGACGGTGTCTTTTAGTAACATTTATGGAAAGAAATTGAATGCGGTTTAAATACCTGTGTATGTATATATAAAGCAAAGTGATACTCGAACATTATGAGATTTTACCTTTGGCCTTAAAAATTCTTTTAGTGCAGTTACAGAATTTGGAATAGTTATTAAATTTCTCTTAAAGGCAACTTCTAATTCCGTTGCCATACTCGACTTTATTTTCAATGAAAATTTACCCGCAAAACATCTCGAAGGTTTTGAAAAAAGCATTGTCGAACTATAAATATCTTCGTATACAATAATATCCTCTCCGGGATGCTAAAATAAAATATTCAATTATGCATTTACATATAAAGATTATCGTTGCAATTTAAATCAACATTAACTAAGGTTAACAACATCAAAGACAAAAATTTAAAATTGATATGAATATGAATATGTTCGTTTAGATCTGAAATTACAGCTTTGCAACTTTGATTTTGATCTATGGACAGTTTCCGACTTATGGACTTCTTTTTATCGATCATACGCACTCTTTTTCGACGTTTAACTCTAGGTTCTTCGACATCGGACAATACCTGCAAATAATAATAATAATAATAATGAACGAACGAGATACATATAAATTAGTTTGAATAATTATTTTATGAAATGTAAATATACACACAAAATTTTCATCAAATTTGCTCCTATCTGATGATTCATCATCCACTTCGTCCTCTTGTTGAATTTTATTGCTATATTAGAAATTGAATGCGAATAATTAAAAACGAGTTTACCATATATATATGATTAAGTTATAAATTATAAATACTCACACTGTCATTGAATCGACAACAATTCCGGGAATAATAATTTGTTTTTGGTATTCTTTTAAGGTTTTCGATAAATTATTATATTCGCTAATGAAAATGAAAAAACGATTATTTAATTAATACAAGTTTATATATGATTAACTTGTAAAAACGATCATCACTCACACTGATATTGGATCGATGAAAATTTGAGGAATAATAACTTGCGTTTGGTTTTTTTCTTGTATGTTTTTCGTTAAATTATCATATTCGCTAATGAAAACGAAAGAATGATTGATTATTTATTAATCAATATATTGTGAAAAAAATTGAAACTTTTCAATGAAAAGAAAAATTCTAAAATAAATAATTAACTAACACATTAATCGCAGTATTATTTTCTTTTTCCGTTGTATTAGTAATTTTCCGAAGCATTTTTCTGCGATCATTATGGATAATGGCCACTGTGTATTATATTAATGATATTTAAAAATATAAAATTAACATTTAGAATGATGTTAAAAAAATAAAAATACTCGCCTGTTGATTGTTGACTACTTGAAGCTTCATTTTCTTTTTCGAAGAACGTCTCAAGAGCCGGTCGCTGAGGTGCACGCATCGAAACTTCTTGAATTTGATGAAGTTTTGATTGTTCGATCATTATACGCAAAAAATTTTCAGACAGCGCTGAATCGATGTGCATTGAACTACCTTCAATCAATAATTGATGCAACGGAATCTGTAATGAATTAAATATACTAATAATACTGCAGGTAATCGGCATTTAGTTAAGTTAGATATGGATAAGATATGGAAGACCCTTTTCTTTATAAACGTAAAAGAAAAAGAATAGATAGACGAAATTATTCACACGATGATAACGTGGACGGGATTTCCCAAATTGATGGGGCGATAAGGATTGCAGGACGGTCGCCTATAAAAAAGGGTGTGCGACCAAGGATTTCACCTGTGAGCAGGGATGGACAGATCGAGGAAAGACATAGGAGCGGTCTGGGTCGGCATCTTTTTTTTACCTTTCCAAAATTAGGATCATTTTCAAAATTTTCATTAGTATTAGAATTCTGAAAAAAATATACATAGTTGAAAATATATGATTTTTTTTATTTAAAAAAAAAGTGTTTTTAATTGATAATAAAAAAACTAACTTCTCTTTTCTTTTTCGACCTGAAAACAGTTTAAAAAAAGCGATATAAGAATTATACGATAGTAAAAAATCTTAAAATATTATATTGGATTCAAATTTTAAAAATTAGAAATATATCCAAAATATAAAAATAAATTGAAGTTCAAAAACGAGCGTTTGCTTGAATGCGCTTAACATTTATTTGATTCATAGATTTCGGAATAATAAATATATTTTTAATGGCAACATCTCTAAAAATCTAACTTTTCTAATTGTAAGCAAATCATTTTTTTTTTGAAGATTAAAATTTGTCACGGAAAAATGAACAACATATATGATTTTATAACAGCTTACTTTGGATCATATTTGTCCCTATTTTGTTTATTGAGTTGATTTATGAAATTGCCGTAGAGGTCTGAAAAATTTTCGCATTATTTAAAATAAAGTCTTCAATGATAATTTAAAATTCATAAAATTAACGATAACTGTAGGCATTTTGGCTTTGCTGCCTGTGAATCATCATTATTCCGTGAAGTAGCCTTGAGCTTAATAAGAATGTTTGTCTCATATGTGTAGGTGATTCCGATCGGATAACTGTTGTTAGTTCATTACTGTAAGAGAACAATTTATATAAAAAAATAAAGTAAAAAAGTATGTCTATGTGCGTGTTAGAGGGAGAAAGAGAGAGAGAGAGAGAGAGAGAGAGATTACCAAGCTTCTGCCACGTTAAAATTGTCTATTTCATTTCGTCTAACATTCTTAAATCCAGATGGATAGGAAGCGGCCAAATTGCACAAAAACAATTTGCCTCTCTTTTGTAAAGACGATTTTTCTATAGGCATCGTTAAATCTGAAAAATAAAAATCGACTTTTTAGTCAATAATATTCATCACACACGATTTGAAAATATACCGTTATATATTATAATAGACGCCGACGCCGACGCCGACGCCGTCGCTGATGTCGACGTCGACGCCCGAACCGAATATCGGAAATATCGACACCAACATTAAATACCAATCTCGATATCAAACGATACGATATCAAAACTTATAATACATTATATTCGAACAACGAAAATACAATAATAATCGGAAAAACGATTCAAATTTATCACAGCACGTTATTAAACATTACGACGAAACAAATAAATATATAAAAAAACATACAATTAATAAAGTAATTACACGAAAAAAATAAATATATTAATTAATCAGAAAAATTACCGTTCGAACAATGCGCGCAATCGAATCACACATCCAGCAGGACGTTCCTCCTACAACTGAACTCAACATATGCACAAATACGCATTCCCATATATGGGCAAATTTGTGTGTGTGTGCGTGTATGTCGTTTCAATTCGACAAAGTTCGAAAGTATTGTCTCGTTTCATATAATTTGTTTTATTATGGATTCGTCTAAATTTTGCTTCGATGGAACGTTCCATAATTTTATTTTTTCCCGCCATTTTAATATTACTCGATTTTTATTAATTACGAATCTTATTCAATTAAATCGTTATTATTTTTTAATTATTCAATATACGAACTGGTTTTACTTGTAATAGATTGAATTAAAAATGCAAATCAATCGACAGATTTACATAATAATTGATTGATTACATCACCACTAAATGTTGCATTTATCGATAAATTTATATGACAATACAATAATGCGTTCATTATTATTTCGAAAAAAAATATCATACTTGTCAAATTCGATGTTATATATATATATATATATATATATATATATATATATATATATATATATACATATATATACATATAATTCTGTTGTCAAGAAAATTATGAAAACCTTTATTAAAAAAATATACACGGTAAAGCATACAGCATTATGTGCAATATATAGATTTATTCCATTTTCAAAAATATATTGACATATTGAGTATTTTATAATTAAAAATATTATATATTAAATGTACGATTATAATAGATGTGGATAGTATATATATATATATATATATATATATATATATATATATATATATATATATATATATATATATATATATATATATTTATATATATATATATAAAACAGAGCATTACATAATTAAAAAAGCGAGGTGTGACACGACGCATTGTCATGATGAAGAAGAAAATCAAATTTCGTATGTCAAATCATATCATATGGATGTAGCGTCAACAATTGCCACTATAAAAAATTCCATTCACCTTATTTTTTTTTTATCAAATATCGCATGTAATATTTGTTTTTGCTTATAATGAATGTCATTAAATTAGGGACTGATGATGATTTAAAATCTGGAAAAATCATATATTTCAGTTACTAGATATCTATGTATTTAGCGACTGACGTGAGCTGGCAACAATCATTATCAATAATATTTATACAGTATATCTAATAAACAATCAACCTTAAAAAACAATCTATAGTTACCTAACGCCATCCGTTGACAAATTTAAACATTAATTATGTTCGCCTCATAGATGGCTCATTTTATTTATTTGTTATTTAAATATATTTATATATTCTTATTTATTGTAACTTACTTAAGAACAAATATGTCACAAGATAGGCTAAATATTTTGGCGTTAATTAGCATTGTAAATGATGTATGTGCAGAATTAGATGTTAAAAAACCATTATATCCAATTTTTTGTGTGCTAAACTCAGATTTATTAAATAGTAATTAAAAAATTTAATGTAATTTTATATATAATTTTGATGATGGTAAGAAACCGTTGAAAAAGTTTTAAAATAATACTAAAAACTTAAAACCACAAAATCTTCTTTAATAATTGTTATAACAACCCAAAACTACGGATTTATTAGACAAAAGATGGACTTCTTCAATTGGGTACAAACAAAAAATACTATTTTAGAAAAGATAAAGAGACTGTCCCCGAGCAGTTGAAATCTATAATAGTCACATGGGTGATGTAGATCTACTCGATTCCATGTTGGGTGGGTCCATATAGAATCCAAATAAGACCAAAGAAGTGGTAACAGGGTATTTTTACATATAATTGACATTTGTGTTGTAAATGCTTGCTTGGATCTTATAGAGCAGAAAGCATAAAAATGAACATTTATCTCTGTTTACTTTTAAACAAACGATTTCTGAACTCTTCCAAGAAAAAGAGGGTATCCATCTTTATCTGATTCACCAGCTACTAGTCGTAGGAGTCCAACAGTGTCAAAATCTGGAACACCTATATTTAAAAGGATGAGGAAAATATCAAGAACTTCCTTTAAACTCTGTTAGGACCGACAATATGGGACATTGGTCTAAATGGCAGAAGACTCGACAGTATTGTCAAATATCTTCAATGAAAACTTACACTAAATACTCCAAGTTTACAGTTTTTTTTTAATGTTATAATGAAAAAAGAAACGATTTCTTTTAATTTTACATATAATAATGAATGTATGTATGTATGTATATAATATTGTTATATTATTTTAACCTCATTTTCAAATTAATCTAATAAATTTGACCTGTTTCTTTAAAATTGGTAAACGTTTTGATATTCTGAACAATGTATATTAGGTTAAATGAACTTTCCATCAGGAAAAATAAATGACTTATATCATAATAGAAAGAGCTGTGCAAATTTTCTAATGGCGTTTAATGATAAAAAAATATTGATAATCGTAAACTAATTGATAATTTTATAATTAACAGATTAAATGCTTACATTTAATTACATAGCTTTCAAAACTATTCACTTGACACATATAAGATAAATTTATTTGAAATTTAACTTATTGTGAAGAATCAATAATAATGATACGGACAAACTAATCCAAAAAAATCCTAATTATAGAAAATAGTATTATTTTTTTAAATATAAAAAAACTATTAGGTAGTATTTTTGAAATTCTAATAATAAATGAAAAATACATTTGTTACATATATTACATATGTGAAATATTGATAAAAAGTATTTATATTATAGATGAAATCTAATATATTTCTTTAATTTAAATTATTTTCCTTTTTTCTTAAACTTAAGCTACATCATTTATTTCACTTTCTATTTACTATATTTGTCAAATATCATATTAGATTATTAAAATGAAAATTTCATTACTCAACAAATAGTGAATGAGATCAAGAGAAATAAATAAATAAAACAATCAATCATGAAAACCAAACAAAACATTTATTCATTTTTATCATAATAAAGAAAAACAAACAGACTACAATATGAAATAGAAAAATGTATTTAAAAAATGAATAATGTAAAACATGTTGTGGAAAATTTTCCATATTAAGAATGACTTTTCGGTGTATCGGTGTTATGATCCAGACGATTATGATCATCGTCGAGATTGGTGCTAAGTTTGCAGACGAATGGACAATCGTAGCAAGCATAAGCCACAATCTTCTTATTTTTCGGTACATCTGAAAAAAAAAGTGAATATTGATCAATAGACGTTTACATTTAATTGCATTCTGATTTATCATAATTATAATAATTGAGATCAATACATATTAATGTCTATAAAATATGCTTTTTACTTAATAAACTGAGTAATTTGAATTTGAGAATTTTGATATAGCGGTGTAATATTAGTGAAATGAACACATAAATAGATAAATAGATAGAATATTAAAAGAAAAGAGAAGAATGTCAAAATCAATACTTTGATTTATTAGTATATAATTAACTATTTTAATTGAGAAACCATAAAATAATATTAAATTCCAAAAAAAATATCTTAATGTTAATTGTGATATTTAACATGATATCATAACAGAAAAATAGCACTATAAAAGTAGTGCTTGTATAAATAGATAAAATATTATAATTCACATGACTAAATATCGCAGGACTGAGTGCAAAAGAGTCGAGAATTTAAAGCTCTTTAATTGAACGCTATACATAATTAATAACATATGATAAAGTTAAATTTGTGCAATGTCGCTCGATCATTTTTTAAAATTGTTAAACACTTTAAATAATTAAAATTCGCGTTCGAAAGAAAATTCGGTTCATAGAGGGTTAAATAAAAGTAAAATAATAATAAAAAATAATATGATCATATTTATTCAAATTCAAATTTTAAAATAAACAAAATCTTATATTGTTAATTCTAAACCATCTCTGGACAACTACAACTTGAAACTTAAATAATAATACCAATGACAAAAATCATGTAACATTAGCATTTAATTACCTTTATAAATATTTTAGGATCAACAAAAATAATATTCTTATATCATCATATATACATAAAGAAGAACAAATAAGACTAGTAAATAATTAAAAAGAAAAACTTTATGACTATATATATATATATATATATATATATATATATATATATATATATATATATATATATATATATATATATATATATATATATATATATATATATATATATATATATATATATATATAATAAAAAATATTTAAGATGGACGCATCAATAATTTTAATATTAATAATGGGTAGGCATAAAACTTTTATATATTGTATAAGCCAGGATCGAAAACCTTTTTAGGACGACGGGCCATTTTCAAAATATTTTTTTTATGCGGGCTACACATTCAAACTCATCTTAAACGTTGCTTTTACATTATATACGAGTATAAATATTTTTAAAAATAAAAAATAATGACATACTATAATAACAATAATGTCAGAGAACAAAAATTTTCCAATTTTTAAAAGTGAAAAAAGGAAATACAATTTCAATTACATATATATAAATATTATTCCAATCAAATTAGATTTATATATATATATATATATATATATATATATATATATATATTGTTACGACCTTAGGGTTATTATATTATGCAATGGAAACACGTATTCATTACACGATGTTAATAAATCACGGCTTAAAGGCGATAGAAACAATGCGTATATTTTAAAATATTCACTATTAAAACGACGAGAGAGGGGGGGGAACAGGCTTTTTACGAATAAAAAAAAACCTGTCCCATGTTAAGAGCGATAAATAAATAACGATAAAATTGCATTAATGAGATAATTAATGCAAATAATTTAAAAAAAAACTAAAGAAAATCTTGAGGTAGTGCTTCTGAAGGTTTGAAATGTTAATTTGCATCGTAAAATTTATGATTGAAAGTTGAAATTAATTATTTTATGATCATCGTCAGCTCAGTAATATTCTCGGTGTATTTAATTTCGGTGTATTTAGGACTCTATGCAGATTTAAAGAAAGTGCGATAACAATAATAATAATAATATAATATTTTTAGTTAATTACATAAAAACTCTGCAATGTACCTGATAATTGTACCTGAATATTTAAATATAGATGAAACTAATTGCTTGAAAAAAATACTTTTTCATATATTGAATATGTCTTTTTTTATCAATTTATGAAAATTTAATATTTAATATAATTTGTGAACATTTTTCAAATAATGCAAATTAATGCACTTTTATAGAAAATCGATGGATAACTTAAAAAATATCTATTTAAATAAATAAATAAAAATAAATTATAAATGCATCGATTCATTATGTTCCACTGAAAACTCTTTATACACGAATTAGTGAGTTTTATCGAAACGCCTGTTTATAGACAATATTACATCTTAGAAAACAAATATTTTTAATTCACAATTATTTATAGAATATTGGTATGATTTTTAAAATGTCCCCCACAAGTTTACCAGTGTCATTGAATATATATATATATATATATATATATATATATATATATATATATATATATATATATATAGATATATATAGTATAATAGAAATTTTTCAGTCTATTGTTTTATCTAGTCTTTCCCATAATCACCTTTTCCACCATCCCGATATTTAATACAGCCGCGAATGCCTTTATAGCGGGCAAATAGTAAATTATGCAAATTTTTGTCAGAATACTTTCAATACTGTTATTAAATAAAAATTTGTTTATTCTTGAATTTTTTCTAAAAAAATAGTTAAAAGTCGAATTATATAATTGAACAAAATGCTAATTGTAATGTTGATCTCGAACAGTAATAAAATTAATTATATAAAATTCTATTTGTCTCTAAATGTTTGCATTAAATTTTTGCTTCCTTCAAAATATCGTATTTTAACAATTTTATATTTAACCAGATTT
The DNA here is from genome assembly GCA_024500535.1 of Leptonema lineaticorne. Taxonomy (NCBI): domain Eukaryota; kingdom Metazoa; phylum Arthropoda; class Insecta; order Trichoptera; family Hydropsychidae; genus Leptonema; species Leptonema lineaticorne. Next base: position 2,389,169 of record JANIJI010000011.1, on the reverse strand, counting down.
GAAAATATTTATGTAATATTTTGGAAGCCACTGATTTACAGAGGCGGTTCTTGTTCTCATTGGCTTTGAACTCGCCACCCAACTCAAATTGGTCAAAGTTAATATATATTTAGATATATATATATAAATATATATATATATATATTTTTTTATTAATTTTTCTAACTAACAGCTGTCAGTGAGATGGATCTAAATTAATATCACTGATCTATGAGACAATCACATAATAGTTCATGAATATAATCTATTTATTTACTCGCTCCTTCAAATCATTGATATACTATTTGTTTTTCGACTACTTTAATGAATTAATATATATATATATATATATATATATATATATATATATATATATATATATATATATATATATATATAAGAAGTAGTAATATGAAAGACAATTAATTGTATAGAAAGGATAAAATGAAAAGCACCAAATTAATCAAAATATTTTATTTTATTTAATAATTACAAAAAATATAACATATATACCATATATATTTATATATATATATATATATATATATATATATTTAAATATATATATATATATATATATATATATATATATATATATATATATATATTTATATATATATATATATATATATATATATATATATATATATATATATATATATATATATGAATATATTTGAAAAATTACAAATTAATATGAAATAATTGGATTCATCTTATTATTCATATAAAATAAGTTATTAGTGTACGAAACAGTGTCGATATTTGAGAACCGCTTTAGAATTACGGTTTCAATGTTTTAGGACCGTTCTACTTGAACGCGCGTCATTGGGCGTTTGACGTTTTTTGCGATCAAGAGTATTCAAACTCAAAAAAAGATAAAAAATGGCGACGATTATTTTTATTGTTCAAATTAAATGTGATTTGTAATGGTGTTGATATTGAGCGGTAGTTGGAATAAGATCTGGCAATACAAGAAAAATACACCAAATAATGAATTCAACAATGTATAGTCTAATGTTATAGTGATATAAATAATATCATATAATATAGTTGCGGATCAAATACAAATGCAAAGAGTATATTCTAGTGGATATCGAAAATATTTAAACATATAAATGTTCGTGTTTTAAAAGCACGACACCAATTTGCCTTTGAATTCTAAAACAAATTATAATTTAACTGTCATAAAAGCCATTAGATTAGAGCTTATATATATGTTAAATATATGCCTATATATTTATATATATATACATAGAATTAGTTTTATTTTATTCTTGAACAGTTTTAATATGGCGAAACTCGATTTTTGATACTAGATCGAAATTTTTCTCTCTATTGTTTAATCTATTTTTTCCCATAAGCACTTTCCCCACCATCCCGATATATAATACAGTCGCGAATGCCTTTAGGGTGGGCAAATAGTGAATACTCTTACTAAATAAAAATTGTTTTTTTCTAATATTCTTGAATTTTTTTCTAAAACAATAATTAAAAATCGAATAGATTGTTGAATTGATACTCAAACTCAGGGTCATCCGGCCAGGTGCATTGACTGTCAACCTGACCATTAACCTGTTCGTCAACCTGACCTTCAACCTGACCGTCAACCTGACCAACCTGATCGTGAACCTGAATATGATCCTGGCTGTCATCCTGACCATTAACCGGTCCGTCAGCCTGACTAACGACCTGATAGTCATTTTGACCGTCATCCTGACTGTCATCCAGATAGTAGTAGTATTGACCGTCTTCCAAACAGTTGAATTGACCGTCGACCTGACCGACATACAGAGAGTAGTATTGACCGTCTTCCAAACGGATGTATTGACCGTCGACCTGACCGTCAATCTGAACATCGCCTTGACCGTCATTCTGATCGTCTTCCAGGTCGGGATTCTGATCATGATGCTGGTCATTATCCTGACCATCCTGATCGTGAACCTGAATATGAACCTGGACATTATGCTGACCGTCATCCTGATCTTCATCCCGACCCTCATTCTGACTAACGCCCTGATAGTCATTTTGACCGTCATCCACACAGTGGTATTGACCGTCTTCCTGACGGTAGTATTTACCATCTTCCAGACAGTAGTATTGACCGTCGTCCTGACCGTCATCCAGACTAACGCCCTGCTTGTCCTTCTGATTGTCTTCCAGGTCGCGATTCTGATCATGATGCTGGTCATTATCCTGACCATCCTGATCGTGAACCTGAATATGAACCTGGACATTATGCTGACCGTCATCCTGATCTTCATCCCGACCCTCATTCTGACTAACGCCCTGATAGTCATTTTGACCGTCATCCAGACAGTGGTATTGACCGTCTTCCTGACGGTAGTATTTACCATCTTCCAGACAGTAGTATTGACCGTCGTCCTGACCGTCATCCAGACTAACGCCCTGATCGTCATTCTGATCATTAATCTGTCCGACATCCTGACCTTCACCCTGATCTTTTGCTGGCGCAGCAAGTTCATCTTGATACTTGTGCAGTACATCCTCGCTTAATTTTTCCAAAACTACCCGAGCAGAAGAGTTTTTTTTTTCATTTCTTTTAGGTATTTTGTTTTTCACCACATTCTCGATATCTTTTGCGGAACGTTTGCGTGCACCGTAATTTTTTTCGTAATTAATACAGAATGTGCATTGAGGTGTTCTACGAATTCTCTCCGATCTCCTCGCCATGTTAAATATATGTTATTCGTGGTATCTGCGATAAGAATAAAAAGAACACGATTGATTATTCTTATAAAAACATAAGTAAACGTATTTATTTATTAATGAACATTCACACTTATCAATGCAAGAAAAGACGACGAGCCGACAACGAAGTGTCAAACGGAATGAAACAGTATGCGTTATCACTGTGCTAATGTCACAACGCCGTTTAATTACAGCCATGATCTTAGCATTATTTAATCAGCGGTTTTCAATATACTATTATTTATAAAATATATTTAAATTATTATACATTAATCGGTGTTAATAAATATATATTTTGTTCAAAATAAAATTAATTGTAAGTATTTGTACAATTTTTTTTATATTAATTACAAAAAACATTTTCTATTATAAAACGTTTGCAAGCGTAAAAAAATGCTTATTATAGGTAATTTGCCGATTTTAAAAAAAGCAATACGAAAGAATTATTATTTTTATTTAATACTAACAATGATTAAATTTAATTATTTTTTAAATTTAATTTTTAATAAATTTTATTCATTTCAATTATTATTTTAATAAGCCATTCAAATCGTTTAATTTAATTTTATAGAATGTTTATATGGGAGGTGAATAAGTAAAACATTCATGATTTAACAGTATATTGTTTATTTAAATGCAAGACTGATTAAGAGACGAATATTGATAAAATGTATTAATTATAATAATCCTGATTATATTAAAAATAAGCAGTGATAATAAAAAAATAGAAACTAAATCAAAATTACAAAGTAAATATATATGTATATATATATATATATATATATATATATATATGTATATATATATATATATATAAATATATATATATATATATATATATATATATATATATTTATATATTAATAACATCACAGCATAATAAATACACATAGAAGAAAATAATCACTTTTTTTCAAAAAAAAAATAAGCTTGAGGAATCACTAAATAAATAATAAAATTTTATTTACAAATATATTTAGGACTCTATGCAGATTTAAAGAATGTGCGATAACAATAATAATAATAATATAATATTTTTAGTTAATTACATAAAAACTCTACAGTGTGATAATTGTACCTGAATATTTTAATATAGTTGAAACTATTTGCTTGAAAAAAAATACTTTTTCATATATTGAATATGTTTTTTTTATCAATTTATGAAAATTTTATATTTAATATAATTTGTGAACATTTTTCAAATAATGCAAATTTATGCACTTTTATAGAAAATCGATGGATAACTAAAAAAATATCTATTTATAGATTTTAGACGTCATCGATGTTTGAGAACTTAAATATTAGATATATCGTTTAGCATAAAATATTGCTAATCATTTACTAAAAAAAAATCTCAAAGTAACAAATACTTTTTTTTTTACATTTTGAATAAAACTTCTCACATCCATTACACTGTCGATCATGTTTAAATGCTCAAAATCGAATTTCGATTTTTACAATTGTACTATAATAATTATAACAATAAATGCATCGATTCATTATGTTCCACTGAAAACTCTTTATTCACGAATTAGTGAGTTATATCGAAACGCCTGTTTATAGACAATATTATATTGTAGAAAACAAAAATTTTAATTCACAATTATTTATAGAATATTGGTATGATTTTTAAAATGTCCCCCACAAGTTTACAAGTGTCATTGAATATATATATATATATATATATGATATATATATATATATATATATATATATATATATATATATTTATATATATATATATATATATATATATATTTATATATATATATATATATATATATTTAAAAGTTGAATTAATATTTGGACAAAGTTTAGCATATTATAAATGTTATAAACAAGTTATAATTGTTGTAAATATCTGATATATATATATATATATATATATATATATATATATATATATGTATATACATATATATATATATATACACATGTATATACATATATATATTTACATATATATGTATATACATATATATGTTTTTCGACTACTTTAATGAATTAATATATATATATACATATATATATATATATATATATATATATATATATATATATATATATATATATATATATATATATATAAGAAGTAGTAATATGAAAGACAATTAATTGTATAGAAAGGATAAAATGGAAAGCACCAAATTAATCAAAATATTTTATTTTATTTAATAATTCCAAATATATATATATATATATATATATATATATATATATATATATATATAAATATATCATGCTTTTCATAAAATCGGCAAATTACCTATAATAAGCATTATTTTACGCTTGCAAACGTTTTATAATAGAAAATGTTTTTTGTAATTAATATATAAAAAAAATTGTACAAATACTTTATTAATAAAATATTTTATTTTTCGGTTTAATTTAAACAAAATATATATTTATTAACACCGATTAATGTATAATAATATAAATATATTTTATAAATAATAGTATATTGAAAACCGCTGATTAAATAATGTTAAGATCATGGCTGTAATTAAACGGCGTTATGACATTAGCACAGTGATAACGCATACTGTTTCATTCCGTTTGACACTTCGTTGTCGGCTCGTCGTCTTTTCTTGCATTGGTAAGTGTGAATGTTCATTAATAAATAAATACGTTTATTTATTTTTTTATGAGAATAATCAATCGTGTTCGTTTTATTCTTATCGCAGATACCGCGAATAACATATATGTAACATGGTGAGGAGATCGGAGAGAATTCGTAGAACACCTCAATGCACATTCTGTATTAATTACGAAAAAAATTACGTTGCACACAAGCGTTCCGCAAAAGATATCGAGGATGTGGTGAAAAATAAAATACCTAAAAGAGATGAAAAAAAAAACTCTTCTGCTCGGGTAGTTTTGGAAAAATTAAGCGAGGATGTACTGCACAAGTATCAAGATAAACTTGTTGCGCCAGCAAAAGATCAGGGTGAAGGTCAGGATGTCGGACAGATTAATGATCAGAATGACGATCAGGGCGTTAGTCTGGATGACGGTCAGGACGACGGTCAATACTACTGTCTGGAAGATGGTAAATACTACCCTGGAAGACGGTCAATACCACTGTGTGGATGACGGTCAAAATGACTATCAGGGCGTTAGTCAGAATGAGGGTCGGGATGAAGATCAGGATGACGGTCAGCATAATGTCCAGGTTCATATTCAGGTTCACGATCAGGATGGTCAGGATAATGACCAGCATCGTGATCAGAATCACGACATGGAAGACGATCAGAAGGACGATCAGAGCGTTAGTCAGGATGAAGGTCAGGATGACGGACAGGATAATGGCCAGGTTGACGGTCAATACAACTGTGTAGATGAGGAGGAGGAAAAGAAAAACTTGCTGTTGTACTATTATTATAGAATAAATTACAATTATAGAAGAAAATATATATTTATACCATACGAGAATGAGTCAGTGTGAAAATGTAAAGTTTTTATTTTTAAAAGGTTAAAGCTTATATATTAGAATATAAAATTTTGATTTCTATCAATAAAGCGTTTAATTTGATTAATTCGAATAGTGTAATATAACACTGTATTTCTTTGTATTACTGCTAATTGTTTTTTTTTTATTTATATCGCTTGGCGGATGAAATAAAATTTGCACTATATGCGAAAAATTGCCTATTTTACGTTCGTTGTTTATTTAAACTCGATGACAAACATGTTGTCATAAAATAATTAATAAATCGTACATTTATATAATATATATTTTTCAATTATTTTTTTTATCATATCTCTTCATATGAACTCTTCAGTTCAATAAAAATAATTTATAATTTATCGTGTCTTTCGTATTTATTGGTCTCCATATAACGCGGTACGAATGATGTGATTTGTACTAATTCTATATTTCTTAAAGCGCGGTTTCTGTAGAACGCAGTAGGAGTGTTAACTGTATATATATATATATACATATATATATATATATATATATATATATATATATATATATTTATATATATATATATATATATATATATATTAAAAAACATTATTTTGTAATATGTTTGTAATCAATAAAAAACTTCATATATTTTAATGCATTTCATTTGAATAAAAATATTATCTTAATCAGAATTTATATTCACAAATAATATGACTTAATAATGTAAGTTTCTTGTGTATAAAGTAATCACAATTTTTCAGAAAATGATGCTGTATTTATATTTTAAGTAAATGTAATTAATGAAATTTGATAAAATATTTACAAATTATTTATGAGCAGGGATAACTTAAAAATATTATATAGTGCAGGTCAAAGATACTGAAGGATCGCTGCATATCGATTGGTATTTTAACTATTTCATTTTCTGGACGACCCTGTTTTTTATTTACATTTAAAATTTTGATAAAAGAATTTTTAATAAAGGCACTGAAGGCAATAAATCTAAAAAGAAATATGATTAAGAGGAAATAGAAAACGCTACGCAATTGCAATTAATAATATTTAATAAAAAAAATCACTGATGTACAGAATGACGTAAGTTTTTTTTCTTAAAATCATCAATAATATCAAATAAATAATAATATATAAATACAAGTATATATGTATATTAAAAAATATAAATTTATCAATTGATTCATCATTTTAAACGAGTCGCGTTTAACTGTTTAATAAAAAAAAAGTTAAGCGTTATTTATATAAATTGTTATTGTAACTTGTTTTTTATCTATATACAATAAGAAAAATATTATTGTATAAATAACAGTTTATAAATAAATTAAAATATATTAAATTTAGTGACGAATTATAAAATAAAACTGTGTCAACGTTGATACTAAAAATTGTTTATTTATTACAGAATATTGAAATGACAAAAGTAAAACATAATATTTCGTGGAAAAATATGATATGGCACTGCGATATTTGAGAACCCGTAAATACGATCGTTTTGAAAACGTCAGCATATTAAGTAACCGACATTCGATTAATATATTGATGAAATTCGGTATCATACGTGCAATATTGCAATAATATATATATATATATATATATATATATATATATATATATATATATATTCTGTACTTTGAATTACTATTAATAAAATCAATTTATAATGTACGTAGTTTTAAGTACCAACATGGCACAAAAAAAATATAATAAAATAAATATTAGAACCTGCAAAAATCCATATAACGCGGCACGAATGATGTGATTTGTACTAATTCTATATTTCTTATAGCGCGGTTTCTGTAGAACGCAGTACGCGTTATAGGAGTGTTAACTGTATATATATATATATATATATATATATATATATATATATATATATATAATCGAATTTTTTATGATCAAACACTGCTTTTATGTGAATAAATAGATTAGTTTTTATTTATCAAAAAGCTTTATTTATATAAGTGCTATTCATTGTTGGCAAGAAAGTTTTTTGTGGCTCTTTAAAAAAAGCACATTTCTCAAATGACTATATACAAAGGATCGATCTTTTTATCCGTTAATCATATTCGATTTACAGACACTAAATAGTATACTTATTTTTAATATATAAAATATTTTCGTCAAAACAAAACATATTAAATACTGAAGAAATAAATGGCAAATTACTAAAATAGTGATGATATTGATTATTGATTTAAAAACGTATAACTGAAATCATTGTTTATTGTATTTTTTGTTCATTTACTCGCGTACATCATGAAACGACAAACTATTAATTAACCGTTGTATATTCTAGTATTGAAAAATAAATTTTAGACAGGATAAACATTTATTTAACAATAATAAAAATTACATCAGTTATGGAAATTTACATTATTTTTAGCGTTTTGTTTTTTCTACATATAATATAATTTTGAATATTATTATTAAATGTCCAAGAATAAATCCAGTCCAAAAGATAGAGCAAGAGAAGAGAGAATAAATTTTTGTTCATAGCCATCGTCGCTTTGAACACCTCTGACATCTCTCTCTCTCTCTCTCTCTCTCTCTCTCTACGAACAATCTATTTTATTGTTATATTTCACGTGTGAAATTACAACACAAAATCAAATTGAAAATAAAATTTTACTACGATTTCTTGTTATCCTTGATTAGCATAATTAAACGTTGCATTTTTAGGGCAAAATGAATTGCCAAAATTTGGTCATTGCAGTATTTGAATTGTGACTGAAAATCGTCGAATTGCCTCATGAACTGTTGAACGAGAGCTTCGACAGCTTCGTCGTCTTCTCGTTTCGGCTTTGGATTGCAAAGCTCGCAATAAGGTCGGGGTCGGCGTGGTTTTTTCGGACGATCCATTTATGGTATATCTAGTTGTGTCTGCGACAAAAACAAAAAGGGCACGAATTCTTTATAGTGTAAATCTTTTCAGTCACCGTAATTAATAAAAATGTGTATACAAAATACAAAAACGTTTTCCACTAAGGCTTTTATACAATTAACGATAAACATTTTCAATTCTAATGCGCGATGCTATCAAAACTCTGGGATTCCCTTTCCAACTAAAACTCAATGCAATTTTGATACGATTTTATTTTCACTTTGTTTTTGCTAATAATAGAGTTCATTTTCAATTTCGTAGTGTGTTGTGCTTTTTTTTAAGAGAATAATAAATATATATAAATTTTTACGCGTTGTTTCCTTCCGGTCACAAAAAAGGTAAATATTTATCCAATTTTTTTTGACACAGTTATATTATTTTTTTTACGTACACTCGTAATGGACTCATCGGACAGTGATTAATTTTAATTTGCTTTTTTGTATGTAAATAATAAAATTTTATACCGTTTTTCAAATGTTTACTTTGTTCTTTTTTCAAAGTGAGGTATCGGTGTATTTTAAAGAGATTCGTCACATATATCTTCATATATGGAAGGTTAACGCTTTACCAATAACTTATTATATATTATCGGTACACGATTATATAGTCTGCGCGATTAAATAAGTGACGTAATTATTATATACATACAATGTAACCAAAGACAAGTTGTAACCTGCGAACGACGCTCGGTTTGGTGCGAAGGAACACTTTTAAAACACTTTTTTTACGGTGCGGGGATTGTAGATGATGGACGAAGGCCTAACAAGATGTGCGGTCGCAGGAAGTTCAGGCGCTTTTAGCGCGTCGTCTCAACTTAATCAAAGATGGCGGAGAAAAGAAGGGGTAGTTACGACCGTTTTTGGTAATAACATCACAATTAACCGTCATAACATAAATTATATATATATTAAAATAAAATAAATAATAATGTTATTTTACATTAAATCTTTATTTCTATAGTAATACGTATTAATTTTATTAATTATTTATATGAAATTTGTTACTTTTCTATACAATACCTTCAATACAATAAGATTTGTTATGGTAATTATTATCTTTGCGTATTGCTATAAATAATATATAATTTGGCCAAATAATGTATTTATTATTATAATAATACTCGACAACAACGATAATTTTTCATTCTAATCGAAAACAGTTTTGGATATTCACTAGATTTTGTTCCAATGCAAGAAAAATTTAATTTGAACAATATAAATATTGATAGTGCGTTCTTCGGTACATGTTTATAAGTCGGTCTTATAATGTTTTCATAAATAAATAAAAACGAAAATTATTGTTATTATTATACGATAATAATACGCAACTGTTACGCAAATTATGAATAGCACATTTTATATGCATAATTTAATAAGGATTATTTTGTTTATAAACACTTTTTTCCATCCGAGCTATGATTTTGAAGATAAATCATGATTTTCGGAAGGAAGCTTTCTCTCTCTCTCTGGGGAGTAAACTTTACAACTTCTTATTAAACAGCTTATATAGACTTTAGAATGAAAAAATTGTGTATCGTAGTAAGGAACATTTTCTATTTGAATTTGTTAAACTTCAGCAAAATATTTTTATGTACTTCATTCAATCAAACGCTCATAATATATAGATTCGATTGAAAAAATATATTTTGTTCAATTATTAACCAATTTGTTTTTCAAATTTATACTGGATTATTACACTTTTAATCCAGTCAAAAATGTCATTTTAGAATAATTACAGTATTTTTTTCAATAATAAACTATTATTGCTATAAATGCCTTTATGTTCATTATATATGTATGCCTTGTCGTGTGATTATAGGGTATTATTAATTATTTAATTATCTCATTAATTATCAGGTTTAAAAAAAATGTAATTTTAGGTCAAATAAAACTTTTAATTGTAATATGGTAAATGAAACTAGATATAGTTTCGAATTGCTTCTTGTTTTAGTTCTATTGCTTATCTCAAACAACCAAGAGATGCCAACATTGAAAATTGCGCAACGCGTTTGATAACAATATAGAAGCCTATGATTATTAAATATATTATTATAAAAAATTATATATAAAGAAAATATTAATTCAGGAAAACGATTTAATGCGGGATGAAATTATTGGCAAATTAAATATTGAAAATTATTAAAAAAATATACTATTTATAATTTATTAAAAACAAAATTTAACTATGTTATAGGTTTATTTATTGTAGAATTATTAGATTTATACATTATTCATTACGTGACTAAGGATATTTGCCATAATAAAGTCGTGCCCTTTTCTGTTGCAGGTGCAGCTAGATAGAATGGGTCATCCGAAGAAACAACGCCGACCCCGACCTTTTTGCGAGCTTTGCAATAGCGAACCGAGAAAAGGAGTCGACGAATCTGCCAAACCTCCTGTCGAACAGGTCAAGAAAGAGCGCAATTATACTACTGCGCTACTGCGTGACTTTCAAATCACCGTTACTGAGTATTACATTAACATATGTAAGTACGAGGAGTTGATGTTGAAATTGAACGGGGAAAATGATGTACGTCCAAACGAGCAATCGAAACAAGATGCCGAAGGAACCGGAGCAGCAAACAAGCCTTCCTCCAAATAAATATATATTTTTAATAATTGCATGATGTAGAACTGTTAGTTCTTGCTAGAAATAATTTTTTAAAAAAATCACGCTTGCTTTGATTTTCGATCCCGGATCGACCGTTTCCCTTTCTCCTAAGAAAAAGGCTAATTAACATTATCACATTTCGTGTTTATTTACAAAGTTCTTAGTTAATAAAAGAAACCCGAGCGCAGAATCATCGAAAAGATTTGACTGATAAAACATGTATTGTTTGATGTAATTAATATTCGACTTGATATATAATAACGTACATTTAACGCAATGAAATATTTTCAAACATATTACATTTCAAATCCAACCCTACAAATTTTTGACTTCATTTAATTTTCATTTATCTAATTTCATTCCTGAAAAAATGGCCTTTACGGGTAAAAAGATTTTCTAAAACTCTACTATACGACATTTAAATATTATTAGTATTAAACGTTTTTATTTATTGCATTTATATGAAAAATGTCGTTCGTTTCAGTTTTAAAATTTGATTTTTTTTAATAGAACAAGTATTACGATTCTTTGATTATTTTATTCACTTTTTTTCATTTTAAAAACGAACAGTTTATAAATAGGTCTTTTTTCCTTTTACAGAATTTTCCTATAAATATCATGCATTTACATAAATGCATTTGTAATCAAAAAAATGGTCCAGTGACCAGTAACTCGAAGTCTGATCTTCTTGTATACATAATGAAAAATGTATTTAAATATATATTAAACAAATAAATAAATAAAAAAAATATATATCTTCTATAATCAGGAAAACATCACAAATTTAACAGGTGATTGAGCGACTCCCCCTTCCCTTTCCCATATTTTATTTAATCTTAAGAGATCCGCCTTTATATCTTAGTTTCTCAACATTTCAATATTTTTGCATATATTTTTTCTTTTAATACTATGCACCGTAATTAGATTTACTCATTTTACATTCTAATTGAACTTATTCATGACTGTGGACACCAGCTATGAATAAAATGATCGATATTTCTAGTAAAATTCTCAAAAAAAATGATTCTATATCTACTTAATTATGACCAGAATGGCAAGATGATATTTTGCAATATATTATATATATATTAAATTAAGACTTGTAATTAAGTATTTAATTAGTATTACGACATTCATTGTTTCATTTGTATTAAATTTTATTTTCATATATATAAATTTTTAAATCTGTTTTGTATTAAAACAATATGGAATAAAAAGAACGAATCGTAATAAATTATTTTGTATTTCCATTATTTCGTATTTAAATTTAATTTATATCAAATATTTAATGAGAAAACAATTACCATCATGTAACTCAAACGTAAATGTAGAAATATAAAAATATATTTATTATTATTATAAAAGTTAATAATCTTTATATCAAAAGTTTTTTCAATATATATAATGGAATTAACTTCTCGATAAAAGATGTAAAATGAATTTTTAATAACACATTTTATCTATCGTTCAAACAAGTTTTCAAGAAATAGAAACTCCAGCTTGAAAAACACACACTATATAATATTTTTAAGTTATCCCTGCTCATAAATATTTTATCATATTTCATTAATTACATTTACTTAAAATGTAAATACAGCATCATTTTCTGAAAAATTGTGATTACTTTATACACAAGAAACTTACATTATTAAGTCATATTATTTGTGAATATAAATTCTGATTAAGATAATATTTTTATTCAAATGAAATGTATTAAAATATATGAAGTTTTTTATTGATTACAAACATATTACAAAATAATGTTTTTTAATATATATATATATATATATATATATATATATATATATATATATATATATATATTTATATATATATATATATATTTATATATATATATATATATATATATATATATGTATATATATATATATACAGTTAACACTCCTACTGCGTTCTACAGAAACCGCGCTTTAAGAAATATAGAATTAGTACAAATCACATCATTCGTACCGCGTTATATGGAGACCAATAAATACGAAAGACACGATAAATTATAAATTATTTTTATTGAACTGAAGAGTTCATATGAAGAGATATGATAAAAAAAATAATTGAAAAATATATATTATATAAATGTACGATTTATTAATTATTTTATGACAACATGTTTGTCATCGAGTTTAAATAAACAACGAACGTAAAATAGGCAATTTTTCGCATATAGTGCAAATTTTATTTCATCCGCCAAGCGATATAAATAAAAAAAAAACAATTAGCAGTAATACAAAGAAATACAGTGTTATATTACACTATTCGAATTAATCAAATTAAACGCTTTATTGATAGAAATCAAAATTTTATATTCTAATATATAAGCTTTAACCTTTTAAAAATAAAAACTTTACATTTTCACACTGACTCATTCTCGTATGGTATAAATATATATTTTCTTCTATAATTGTAATTTATTCTATAATAATAGTACAACAGCAAGTTTTTCTTTTCCTCCTCCTCATCTACACAGTTGTATTGACCGTCAACCTGGCCATTATCCTGTCCGTCATCCTGACCTTCATCCTGACTAACGCTCTGATCGTCCTTCTGATCGTCTTCCAGGTCTTGATTCTGATCACGATGCTGGTCATTATCCTGACCATCCTGATCGTGAACCTGAATATGAACCTGGACATTATGCTGACCGTCATCCTGATCTTCATCCCGACCCTCATTCTGACTAACGCCCTGATAGTCATTTTGACCGTCATCCACACAGTGGTATTGACCGTCTTCCAGACGATAGTATTTACCATCTTCCAGACAGTAGTATTGACCGTCGTCCTGACCGTCATCCAGACTAACGCCCTGATCGTCATTCTGATCATTAATCTGTCCGACATCCTGACCTTCACCCTGATCTTTTGCTGGCGCAACAAGTTTATCTTGATACTTGTGCAGTACATCCTCGCTTAATTTTTCCAAAACTACCCGAGCAGAAGAGTTTTTTTTTTCATCTCTTTTAGGTATTTTATTTTTCACCACATCCTCGATATCTTTTGCGGAACGCTTGTGTGCAACGTAATTTTTTTCGTAATTAATACAGAATGTGCATTGAGGTGTTCTACGAATTCTCTCCGATCTCCTCACCATGTTACATATATGTTATTCGCGGTATCTGCGATAAGAATAAAACGAACACGATTGATTATTCTCATAAAAAAATAAATAAACGTATTTATTTATTAATGAACATTCACACTTACCAATGCAAGAAAAGACGACGAGCCGACAACGAAGTGTCAAACGGAATGAAACAGTATGCGTTATCACTGTGCTAATGTCATAACGCCGTTTAGTTACAGCCATGATCTTAACATTATTTAATCAGCGGTTTTCAATATACTATTATTTATAAAATATATTTATATTATTATACATTAATCGGTGTTAATAAATATATATTTTGTTTAAATTAAACCGAAAAAAAAAATATTTTTTTTAAAGTATTTGTACAATTTTTTTTATATATTAATTACAAACAACATTTTCTATTATAAAACGTTTGCAAGCGTAAAATAATGCTTATTATAGGTAATTTGCCGATTTTATGAAATATTTTTTTTAAAGTATTTGTTTTTAAATATAATTTTTAATAAATTTTATCCATTTCAATTATTATTTTAATAAGCAATTCAAATCGTTTAATTTAATTTTATAGAATGTTTATATGGGAGGTGAATAAGTAAAACATTCATGAGTTAACAGTATATTGTTTATTTAAATGCAAGACTGATTAAGAGACGAATATTGATAAAATGTATTAATTATAATAATCCTGATTATATTAAAAATAAGCAGTGATAATAAAAATATAGAGACTAAATCAAAATTACAAAGTAAATATATATATATATATATATATATATATATATATATATATGTATATATATATATATATATATATATGTATATATATATATATATATATATATATAAATATATATATATATATATATATATATATATATTTATATATTAATAACATCACAGCATAATAAATACACATAGAAGAAAATAATCACTTTTTTTCCAAAAAAAATAAGCTTGAGGAATCACTAAATAAATAATACAATTTTATTTACAAATATATTTAGGACTCTATGCAGATTTAAAGAATGTGCGATAACAATAATAATAATAATATAATATTTTTAGTTAATTACATAAATACTCTACAGTGTGATAATTGTACCTGAATATTTTAATACAGTTGAAACTATTTGCTTGAAAAAAAAATACTTTTTCAAATATTGAATATGTTTTTTTTATCAATTTATGAAAATTTTATATTTAATATAATTTGTGAACATTTTTCAAATAATTCAAATTAATGCACTTTTGTAGAAAATCGATGGATAACTAAAAAAATATCTATTTATGGATTTTAGACGTCATGGATGTTTGAGAACTTAAATATTAGATATATCGTTTAGCACAAAATATTGCTATTCATTTACTAAAAAAAAATCTCAAGGTAACAAATACTTTTTTTTTACATTTTGAATAAAACTTCGCAGATCCATTACACTGTCGATCATGTTTAAATGCTCAAAATCGAATTTCGATTTTTACAATTGTACTATAATAATTATAACAATAACTGCATCGATTCATTATGTTCCACTGAGAACTCTTTATTCACGAATTAGTGAGTTATATCGAAACGCCTGCTTATAGACAATATTATATCTAAGAAAAAAAATATTTCAATTCACAATTATTTATAGAATATTGGTATGATTTTTAAAATGTCCCCCACAAGTTTACAAGTGTCATATATATATTTATATATAAATATATTTAAAAGTTGAAAACATATTAGGACAAAGTTTTGCATATTATAAATGTTATAAACAAGTTATAATGGTTGTAAATATAAAGATATATATATATATATATATATATATATATATATATATATATATATATATATATATATATATTATAGATAAATAGATATATATAGTATAATAGAAAATTTTCAGTCTATTGTTTTATCTAGTCTTTCCCATAATCACCTTTCCACTTTTTCCACCTTTACTAATCCTGCAGCCTTGAGTTCTGAAAATAAAACATGTTTAACCTTTAGTCTGCCCTAAAAAGAAAAGTCCAATTTGACAAATATATAATATAAAATAGACGAATATAATTAATAAGAATTTAGAATTACAATATGTATTGAATTGTAATTGTTTGTAAAAGGTAAAGGTAGGAAAGGAGGAAGTTTGGAAGCTAAATATTGTGTTTATTTATTTTTTTAATTTACTTACTTAAGAGTGAACCGAAAGCTCTCACTACGCCTTGTCGACCTGAAATTGCAGCTGAAGTAGAAGCCTTATATTCCACTATATCCAATAAATTTAAATTTCGAATATTTTGCAGCTCGGTTATGGTATCTAGAAGCGGTTCGGGATCCCAATATTCACTAGATTATGATGATATAAATTATTATTAATTGATATTGATATATTAGATTAGCAAAATATAATTTAAAAAATAATAATACCTAAGATTTTTTTAACTTCTTTTATACTATCCGTGTCACTATAGCCATATGAGACTTGAGTGCGTTCTGAAATTAGACTCGAACAACGGCTAGAACAGGGAGAAACATTTTTAGGTTGTACGGCCATAACGGATGGCGGTCCAGGAAGTGGAATTGCCTTTTTCGAAAACTCTAATTGAGGTTCTAATTTTTTTGGCATTCTTTTACGGACTACTTTGACGGTAGACGGATCTGAACACAAACTTTTTGGATCGGTTAAAACAATATCAATATTGTCAACCTCAATTGTGTCAGGAAAACTATATCCCCGGCCATTTTTATGATGTAACTGTTTATCGATATTCTTTTGTGAAGACATTTCCGGAGATTGGGACGAATGTTCCTTTGATTTTTGTTCCATATCAGTGGATAACAGTGACAATTGCTTATGTCTTATGTCTTTACTTTGGCGATATTCGGGTGTTGATTGTTCAACGACTTCGATGTCTTTCGGACTTACAGATTGTTGTCCTTTTGTTCTTCTAGGAAGATCGGGCGTATATTTCATGTCAATATTAAATGGAAACATTAGAGTAGTGGATTTATGAATTGTATTGCTTGTAGTAAATCCTGACGGTGTCTTTTAGTAACATTTATGGAAAGAAATTGAATGCGGTTTAAATACCTGTGTATGTATATATAAAACAAAGTGATACTCGAACATTATGAGATTTTACCTTTGGCCTTAAAAATTCTTTTAGTGCAGTTACAGAATTTGGAATAGTTATTAAATTTCTCTTGGAGGCAACTTCTAATTCCGTTGCCATACTCGACTTTATTTTCAATGAAAATTTACCCGCAAAACATCTCGAAGGTTTTGAAAAAAGCATTGTCGAACTATTAATATCTTCGTATACAATAATATTCTCTCCGGGATGCTAAAATAAAATATAAAATTATGCATTTACATATAAAGATTATCGTTGCAATTTAAATCAACATTAATTAACAATTAGTTAAATAAAATTAGTTCAAAAAATTAGGTTTTTGATACTAATTACTAAAATTAGTATCAAAAACCTGTACTCCACATGTATGGAATACATGTAAAACATGTACTCCACAGGGGTTCCACAATAAAAATGACCACTAAAAAGAGTTCCACTTATCAAAAATATGAAATAACACTGAAATACAATATTATATGGTTTTAAAAGGTATTGTGCCAAGTGTACCCAAATGAAGTTAATAACAATATATTTAATATTAAGTTAATAAAAATGTATTTAATATATATTTAACAAGTTAAAAATATTGGCTCTCAAATGAAAGTTATAATAAGGTTACATACTTATAATAAGGTTAATTACTTCGCAATTTCAATGTACATATGGTACGTTGAAATTGCGAAGGGTGAAACCGACAGACACATTCTTCTTTTATGTGCATTCAATTTTGCTGGGTTTTTTTTGCAGATCATGAAATTTTAGTGTTCGTTTATGATTATGTAAAGAAGATAGAATTGTATATATTTATTATCATATGACAAATAAAAAATAATAATAAGAATATTTGTAACAAAAATTAGTTCTTATATCTAATAAAAGCTGTTCATTATTGAAATTGAATTAAATTAAAATAAAATATAATTAAAATAATTGGTTATTCTTTATTAAGATGAACGTTTTGTAGCGAATAATTAAATCTGAAACAAAAATAAGACGTTTCGTTAATTGAAAATATTAATTTGCAAAATGTAATTAGCGTTATTTAAAAAAATACCATTTTCAAAAAGTTTTCATTATAAAATACATCAATTATATCGCCACCAATTCGATGTCTATGGGAACAAAGAAAAAAAGTATGAAACTGTTCGAATTTAGAATAAAAATTTTATGTAAATGAATGATTTGAAGTTACTTACCAATTTTGGAATGGTAAGAGTAGTCAATATTCTGATTTTGGTCATGTTTCATATTTAATATGCTTATGCAAATCGCTTTTGAATACTGTTGGGGAACAATTTGTTCATCTGAAATAAATAACGATTGGATATATTATTATAATATATGAACATTTCAAAATTATATCAATGACATGTTTAAAATTAAACACCTTCGGTAATTGGCAGGCCAATTTCATAAATTTTACACTCGACGCCTACGGTAACAAACATTAAAGAAATAATATTAATGTGGTGTAACAAAAAAAAAAGAATTTTTCCGAAAATGACTCCTTTAAGATTTACGACTTACTTGAAAAGAACACTTTGCACTGAATAATCTCCGAATAAAAATCGTTGTCGACGACATTGTCTAGAAAATGCAAAAAAGTCATCAAAATTTAAATCAGCTCAAACTATGATAGTTTACTATTGCATGATTTACCATTTACTGATACTCGGTAACAAATTTTGAAGTTCTCAGTTAAGTTTAATAGTATAAGGTTTTTAAGAATTTCGCAATTATTTCTTGCTAAAATACAAAAAAAAAAATAACTCTAGTTCAGTATCAGAATTATTAGAGAGCAGAAGTATACCAATATAAATTTGAACGACGAAAAATATATAATCTAAATGAGTGATTTAATGTAACTCACGTGTTTCACTTTCATTTTCGCAATTTTCATTTTTCCATTGTTCAACTAAAACAATGAAAATTGGCTGCAAATTAGCTCAAAATCTGATATTAAATTTATAAAGTGATATCTTACGTAGAATTGAGTATTTTGCGTTAAATTTGGAGCGCAGTCGCTCAAGCACGGTATCTCTGAACTGATGCTCTGTAGTCCATTCAAAAACTATCATTTCTTCTTCAACATCATCGTTTACAGGGTTGCTAGGACTTAAAACTTTGAATTGTTTTCTTATTGCTAGAACAATATTAATTAATATAAAATTATTCGTTGAAAATCATATAAATGAACGATTTATTTGCGTTCGTCCTGAGCTATATTCGCTATATCCTGGACAGAAATCAAATAATTGATATGAAATAATTTTAAAAACTTACCCTTTCAACATTAGCCAGGTATATAATTGGAAAAAATAGATCAATAATATAAATTATAAATGACTTACTTAATAAATCTGGGTGAAGTATAACACGTTCTTGTTCGTTTGGCAATTCTATTCTATTAAAATCTACGAATAAATTGTGGAAGCAAAATTAATAAAACTATGAAACAATGAAAGTAAGTTGTACTAAAAAGAATACCGAAATTGGGTTCATCTTTTATAATTTCATCTTCCATAATCTGGACATCGCTCATTGCGTTGGCATTACCTATTATTTAAAAATATATTTACTTTTACTATGAGAACGTTTAAAAATTAAATAAAAAAATATTTTTCATACCCTGGATATTTAGGTCTGGGGGGCTGGAAATATCTTTAAAGTTGACTTCTAACAAAATATAAAAAATGATAAAATTATTGTAAGCTGATATATATATATATAACACTGTGATCAAAAATTAGGATGAATTTGTTTACAAAATGTAAATTTTTTATTTATTCTTCCAAATCAATTTCATTCCCTTCAAAGTAATCCACATCCGAAAAAACGCATTTATGATGACGCTTTTCCAGTCATCGAAACAGTCGGAATAGTCTTTTACCGATATAGCCTTCAAAACCTTCTTCGATCCGATTTTTATCTCCTCAAACGTGTCAAAACGGCGTCCCCGCATTGGCTTTTCGAGTATGCTGAATAACCAGAAATTGCACGGAACGAAATCAGGCGAATACGGTGGTTGCGGAACGATGACTCGAGTTTTTAGCAAAAAAGTCACGAAGAACCAATGCAGTATGACATGGTGCATTATCGTGATGAAGGAATCAAGAGTTATAAAAACACATATAACTCGGAAATAATGAAATCTTTTGACAGACGCTTGGCAAATGTTATAAGACAGTCCTACCAACCTAGGAAAAAATACAATTTACCTGCCTTCCTACCCTACCCGGGAGTTTTAAATGACAATTTCACCTTAATTTTTGGTCACAGGTATATATATATATATATATATATATATATATATATATATATATATATATATAATAGTACGACTTACCACAAGAAAAACTATCTAATGTTGTGTCAAAATGTTTATTTATTTTATCGATTATTTCGGCTTTCAATCCTGGGCGATTGTCTTTTTCTAAAAACATTAACAATTTTTGGGCATCGAGATTTAAATTTTCCAATTTCAACTAATAATATTAGAGATACTGAATGAAAATGTCGTCATTCGATATAGTCCTAATGATTGTCAATTGTGTTACATTTATCGAATCATTAACAAGTTTTCAAGATTAGTTTGATTTTTTAACATTCGGAGACCGTCATTAAGAAAAAAATATTTTTCAGTATTTTTCAGTGCAAATGAAGATGTTTCAATAGGACAAGAATTTAATAGATAATTACTTATTATACGAGTTCCAATAAAAAAAACTGTAAAGATAATTTTTTAAACAATAAATGATTTATCGTCATACTTGTTTTTCGATCAAAATGATAACGTTTTCGTCCGGTACCTCTAATAAAAATATTTGTAATCAGTTAAATTTAAAATTATTACGGTTAATAACAATTATGAATTGTTCGTTAAAGTCTTCAATTAAGTCATTTAATACATCTTTTAATAATTTTTCACAAACAAATTTAGCTAAAAAAAAACATTTTCAATTTATTTAAATTAAAAATTTATATTTTAAAAAATAAAATAACAGAAATCCGCCAATTTTCTATTCATTATTTACCCATTTCGTTGATATCGTATTGTGTGGCTGTATTTGATAACACTCCTTCTATCGTCGCTTCCTGTTCTTCATCAGCGAATTCTTCGGCTAAAAGTAATGAAACGAAAAAAAAAACAACAAAATGATTCAGCCTTTTTTAATATAATTGTACCATATATGGAATTAAGGATAATGTTGATGAATTAGCGATGACGTACTTAGACCAAGAAAGAAACAACGACCATGTCCACCACATATTTATTGCGATATGTTTTTGCGCAAAATAATTCGTTATAAAATATTTCAGCATTTAACATTCGATCTCGGGTCTGTTTAGTCAGAAAAAGCCATTCAAAAAGCGATATATTGTTCGAAAAAAACATTCGAAGCTTTGAGATGTTGAAAGAAAACGTGCTACTTTCAAATAAATATATTGCATTAGTCTAAGTAATACGAAAACGTGTACATATGGTTTATGCAAAGACCGGTCACGTTCGGTCGAACTCGTAAAAAACGAACGCGAGTTCGTTTTGTGAATAAACTATACATATAATAAATACTATATAACGCATATAATTTGTGCAATGTCGCTCGATCATTTTAGAAACGTTTAAAATTGTTAAACAAAAACGTTAAAAAAATAAAGACTGGCGGGAAAAGTGACGGTCGTATGAAAATTGAGCGTTCATTAGAACAGTTATATATATATATATATATGACATTTTTAAAAATCGAAAAGACTTGTACCTGACGAAGGTTCTATAATAACGTTGTCCGACTCCGCTTTCGTCGCGTCTTCGTTTGTTTCTTCGTCAAACGAATGTCTCTCGGAAAAGGATGACATTTTTCACTTCAACAAGCGCAGCGCACGAACACAATCCGAAGACGCCGAACGACTACTGAGTTACGTCGTATTATACTATGATCTAAATAACGTATATTACAGCCATGATACCGCATCTCATAATATTTTTAGTACGAATATGTAAATCAAAAATTACGAAAATCTAGGATTCGTAACTAAATACCGTATACACGTATGTACAGACTGGTTCAAAATTTTATGAGAATCTCGCTAGAAATATCAAACTTTTTTTATGATTTTTGTTTTATAGAAAATAAAAATTTGCGTAAATCGAGACTCGTACATTACTTACTTAAAAATAATTGTTGCATTGAAATAAAGTACGCCAATCAAAAGTAGGTTTATTCATATTAATTTCGCGTGTTATTAATTTATATAATTGTATTAAATTTATATAAATTATTATTTAGTAATGTAAGTAATTTTTTTCTTTTTGATCGGCTCGAAATCGCTACTATCGTCGAATTCTTTTAAAATCTCGCTGAAATTTAACAGCGCGTTCAATAACAGGATCGGTGACCAAAACCTTATTTTCTAAGTTACTGGCTAATTGTAAAATTTCAGAAATATCTTTAGACGTGAATTTTTGGTTTATTAGTAATCATCGCTTTATTAACGCGTGTTCTTTCTCGTTGTTTAACACCATATAAATCTATTATACTTCTCCTATTTCAAACAATTCATCAACGTCAATGACTAATCCAAATTGTTCCGATTTGTTAGCGTATTGTTATAAGTAAAATTCAAATAACTATAATATTTATAAATACATTATAATGACTGTTAACACAGTGTCTATTGTGCATTGAATGAATCGTTTACTATATTGTGGAAATGATATATTATATTTTTGACATATCACTTATAATGAATTCATAATTCTTAAATAAACACTTCGCACATAATAAAATGTCAATTAACAACGGACAATAGTGATGTGTAATATACGCGTTTTTGTTACGAGAGCCACAAAATATGTTTGATTAAAAAAAGTTGTTTTCAACGATATTGGTGGATATATATATATATATATATATGGTATATGTAAAAATAATAGGACATGCAACGACAGTTCCGTGAGAATTAAATGATAAGTAATTATGTACAATAATAATGATTAAAATAAATATTCATTAAAACGTTCGACAATATTTTAAAAGAAATAATACAATGATAATAAATAATAAAGACTAATAATATAGAGATAATGCAACTATTTAGAAGCAAATTAAGAGGTTTGCTGTGCGCACGGTGATTGAAAATATTTCATATTTTGAAGTGGAAATTATAAATATTCCTTTGGGCTTCGTTTGGAGCAGTATTTTAGAATACTTCACGAATGATACGATTTTTGTCGTTAGTTTGTATTACTTATTTCATATCTGCTTACCTAAATTGTTATTATTATTTTTTTTATACATGCACTATATTATTATACTATATTTGACAAATTAAACCTGTAATGTCCTTGTGACTCATCCACCAATAAATAAATAAATAATATATATTTAATAAAAAATAAATAAATCTATTATCATTAACCTTGCACATGTGCAAAATCTTCGGTTTCTCCTTATTATATATATTTAAAATAAAAAAGAAATTGATGCACCAAAATCAATCATCTTCATTAACATACCGCACTGAAAGCGTTAATTTTGTTTATATATATATATATATATATATATATATATATATATATATATACTAAACTTGCATATATTTATTATATTTATATCAACTTTTCGTAATTTATATGTGCAAATTGTAAAATAAACATTGAGAAATTATTTTGTTATGTATATGTCGAGTGCGCATGCGTTAAAATTTGCGCATGCCAGTCAATTCAACATCACGGCAACATTGTATAGAGTGGGGGAAAAAAAACCACAACCAATCATCGTGAAGCACTACTTCAAAACCGCAGATGCTCAAAATGAATGGTATCGACTCCTGATTGGCGTTGATGGGAATATTATTTAGTAGAATTTGAATTCGGTTCAGAATAAAAAAAATTGAGCAATTTTTTTGACGAAACCCATTAGTTCAATTACAGAAATATATTTTTTCGGTCGAAATGCTTGCGTCCATAAAAACAATTAATGACGGTGAAATAATGAACGATATAATTGATAATACCGATGCAAAATCATTTTTTTAATGAAACAGAAACATTGTAGATCGTCGTAGACGATCTTCCATGACGTAAAAGGCTCGTCACACGCAGTTAAGAAAAAAAAATTCGGTTCATAGAGAGTTAAATAAAAGTAAAATAATAATAATAAATAATATGATCATATTTATTCAAATTAAAATTTTAAAATAAACAAAATCTTATATTATTAATACTAAACCATCTCTGGACAACTATAACTTGAAACTTAAATAATAATACCAATGAAAAAATCATGTAACATTAGCATTTAATATTATATCATCATATATACATAAAGAAGAACAAATAAGACTAGTAAATAATTAAAAAGAAAAACTTTATGACTATATATATATATATATATATATATATATATATATATATATATATATATAATATTTAAGATGGACGTATCAATAATTTTAATATTAATAATGGGTAGGCATAAAACTTTTATATATTGTATAAGCCAGGATCGAAAACCTTTTTAGGACGACGGGCCATTTTCAAAATATTTTTTTATGCGGGCTACACATTCAAACTCATCTTAAACGTTGCTTTTACATTATATACGAGTATAAATATCTTTAAAAATAAAAAATAATGACATACTATAATAACATTAATGTCAGAGAACAAAAATTTTCCAATTTTTAAAAATGAAAAAAGGAAATACAATTCCAATTACATATATATAAATATTATTCCAATCAAATTAGATTTATATATATATATATATATATATATATATATATATATATATATATATATATATATATATGGTATATATATATATATATATATATATATATATATATATATATATATAGTGTATATATATATATATATATATATATTGTTACGACCTTGGGGTTATTATATTATGAAATGGAAACACGTATTCATTACACGACGTTAATAAATCACGGCTTAAAGGCGATATAAACAATGCGTATATTTTAAAATATTTGACGAGAGAGGGGGGGAACAGGCTTTTTACGAATAAAAAAAAACCTGTCCCACGTTAAGAGCGATAAATAAATAACGATAAAATTGCATTAATGAGATTATTAATGCAAATAATTTAAAAAAAAACTAAAGAAAATCTTCAGGTAGTGCTTGTGAAGGTTTGAAATGTTAATTTGCATCGTAAAATTTATGATTGAAAGTTGAAATTAATTATTTTATGATCATCGTCAGCTCGATAATATTCTCGGTGTATTTAATTTCAGCCGATTCAAATTAAATAACGATGAATATAAAATCAGAAAAATGATGAATTTTAAATAGAATAAAGATGAATTTAAATGGAAGAAAGATGAACATAAGTAGAAAAAAGATGAATTTTAAATAGAAGAAAGATGAATTTAAATGGAAGAAAGATGAACATAAGTAGAAAAAAGATGAATTTTAAATAGAAAAAAGATGAATTTAAATGGAAGAAAGATAAATTTAAAATTAAAAGAAAGATGAATTTAAAAGAGGAAAGATTAATTTAAATTGAAGAAAGATAGATTTAAATTGAAGAAAGATGAATTTTAAATTGAAGATGAATTTAAATAGAAAAATGATGAATTTTAAATAGAAGAAAGATGTATTTAAATCGAAGAAAGTTGAATTTAAATAAAAGAAAGATGAATTTAAAGTCGGGAAAAGATGAATTTTAAATTGAAGAAAGATGTATTTAAATGGAAGAAAGATGAATTTAAAGTCGGGAAAAGATGAATTTTAAATAGAAGTTGAATTTAAAATCGGAAAAGATGAATTTTAAATTGAAAAGATGAATTTTAAATTGAAGAAAGATGAATTTTAAATAGAAGAAAGATGAATTTAAATGGAAGAAAGATAAATTTAAAATTAAAAGAAAGACGAATTTAAAAGACGAAAGATTAATTTAAATTGAAGAAAGATAAATATAAAATTAAAAGAAAGATGAATTTAAAAGACGAAAGATTAATTTAAATTGAAGAAAGATAAATATAAAATTAAAACAAAGATGAATTTAAAAGAGGAAAGATTAATTTAAATTGAAGAAAGATTAATGTAAATTGAAGTAAGATGAATTTTAAATAGAAGAAAGATGTATTAATATTAAAGAAAGATGAATTAATTTAAATTGAAGAAAGATTAATTTTTCTGATTGAAGAAAGATGAATTTAAAATTGAAGATGAATTTAAATAGAAAAATGATGAATTTTAAATAGAAGATGAATTTAAATTAGAAGAAAGATGAATTTAAAATCGGAAAAGTTGAATTTTAAATTGAAAAGATGAATTTTAAATTGAAGAAAGATGAATTTTAAATTGAAGATGAATTTAAAATAAAAGAAAGATCAATTTAAATGGAAGAAAGATGAAATTAAATTAAATAAAGATGTATTTAAATGGAAGAAAGATGAATTTAAATAGAAGAAAGAAGAATTTAAATAACAGAAAGATGAATTTAAATTGAAGAAGGATGAATTTTAAATCGGAAAAAGAAGAATTTTCAATTGAAAAGATGAATTTTAAATTGAAGGAAGTTAAATTTAAATGGAAGAAAGATGAATTTAAATGGAAGAAAGATGAATTTAAATAGAAAAAGATGAATTTAAAAAGAAAAAGATGAATTTAAAAAGAAAAATATGAATTTTAAATTGAATAAAGATGAATTTCAAAAGAAAAAGATGAATTTAAATTAAAAAAGATGAATTTAAATACAGGAAAGATGAATTTAAATTGCTTTCATCTTAAATTCATCTTTTTCATCTTAAATTCATCTTTTTTTTTTGTTTATATTCATCTTTTTCTATTTAAATTCATCTTTCTTCCATTTATATTCATCTTTCTTCCATTTAAATTTAACTTCCTTCAATTTAAAATTCATCTTTTCAATTGAAAATTCTTCTTTCTTCTATTTAAAATTCATCTTTCTGTTATTTAATTTCATCTTTCTTCCATTTAAATTCATCTTTCTTCAATTTAAATTCATCTTTCTCTTATTTAAAATCTTCTTTCTTGTATTAAAAATTCATCTTTCTTCAATCTAAATTCATCTTTTTTGTATTTACATTCATCTTTTTTGTATTTAAATTCATCTTTCTTCCTAAAATTCATCTTTCTTCAATTTAAAATTCATCTTTTTCATCTTAAATACATCTTTCTTTAATTTAAAATTCATCTTTTTCTTTTTAAATTCATCTTTCTTCCATTTAAATTCATCTTTCTTCTATTTAAAATTCAACTTTTCAATTTAAAATTCATCTTTCCCGTTTTTAAATTCATCTTTCTTCTATTTTAAATTCATCTTCAATTTAAAATTCATCTTTCTTCAATTTAAAATTCATCTTTTCAATTTAAAATTCATCTTTTCAATTTAAAATTCATCTTTTCCGAATTAAAATTCATCTTTCTTTTAATTTAAATTCATCTTCTATTTAAAATTCATCTTTTCCCGACTTTAAATTCATCTTTCTTTTATTTAAATTCATCTTTCTTCCATTTAAATACATCTTTCTTCTATTTAAAATTCACCATTTTTCTATTTAAATTCATCTTCAATTTAAAATTCATCTTTCTTCAATTTAAATCTATCTTTCTTCAATTTAAATTAATCTTTCCTCTTTTAAATTCATCTTTCTTTTAATTTTAAATTTATCTTTCTTCCATTTAAATTCATCTTTCTTCTATTTAAAATTCATCTTTTTCTACTTATGTTCATCTTTCTTCCATTTAAATTCATCTTTATTCTATTTAAAATTCATCATTTTTCTGATTTTATATTCATCGTTATTTAATTTGAATCGGCTGAAATTAAATACACCGAGAATATTATCGTGCTGACGATGATCATAAAATAATTAATTTCAACTTTCAATCATAAATTTTACGATGCAAATTAATATTTCAAACCTTCACAAGCACTACCTGAAGATTTTCTTTAGTTTTTTTTTAAATTATTTGCATTAATTATCTCATTAATGCAATTTTATCGTTATTTATTTATCGCTCTTAACGTGGGACAGGTTTTTTTTTATTCGTAAAAAGCCTGTTCCCCACCCTCTTTCGTCAAATATTTTAAAATATACGCATTGTTTATATCGCCTTTAAGCCGTGATTTATTAACATCGTGTAATGAATACGTGTTTCCATTGCATAATATAATAACCCCAAAGTCGTAACAATATATATATATATATATATATATATATATATAAATCTAATTTGATTGGAATAATATTTATATATATGTAATTGGAATTGTATTTCTTTTTTTCATTTTTAAAAATTGGAAAATTTTTGTTCTCTGACATTAATGTTATTATAGTATGTCATTATTTTTTATTTTTAAAGATATTTATACTCGTATATAATGTAAAAGCAACGTTTAAGATGAGTTTGAATGTGCAGCCCGCATAAAAAAATATTTTGAAAATGGCCCGTCGTCCTAAAAAGGTTTTCGATCCTGGCTTATACAATATATAAAAGTTTTATGCCTACCCATTATTAATATTAAAATTATTGATACGTCCATCTTAAATATTATATATATATATATATATATATATATATATATATATATATATATATATATATATATAGTCATAAAGTTTTTCTTTTTAATTATTTACTAGTCTTATTTGTTCTTCTTTATGTATATATGATGATATAATATTAAATGCTAATGTTACATGATTTTTTCATTGGTATTATTATTTAAGTTTCAAGTTATAGTTGTCCAGAGATGGTTTAGTATTAATAATATAAGATTTTGTTTATTTTAAAATTTTAATTTGAATAAATATGATCATATTATTTATTATTATTATTTTACTTTTATTTAACCCTCTATGAACCGATTTTTTTTCTTAACTGCGTGTGACGAGCCTTTTACGTCATGGAAGATCGTCTACGACGATCTACAATGTTTCTGTTTCATTAAAAAAATGATTTTGCGTCGGTATTATCAATTATATCGTTCATTATTTCACCGTCATTAATTGTTTTTATGGACGCTTATTTCGACCGAAAAAATATATTTCTGTAATTGAACTAATGGGTTTCGTCAAAAAAATTGCTCAATTTTTTTTATTCTGAACCGAATTCAAATTCTACTAAATAATATTCCCATCAACGCCAATCAGGAGTCGATACCATTCATTTTGAGCATCTGCGGTTTTGAAGTAGTGCTTCACGATGATTGGTTGTGGTTTTTTTTCCCCCACTCTATACAATGTTGCCGTGATGTTGAATTGACTGGCATGCGCAAATTTTAACGCATGCGCACTCAACATATACATAACAAAATAATTTCTCAATGTTTATTTTACAATTTGCACATATAAATTACGAAAAGTTGATATAAATATAATAAATATATGCAAGTTTAGTATATATATATATATATATATATATATATATATATATATAAACAAAATTAACGCTTTCAGTGCGGTATGTTAATGAAGATGATTGATTTTGGTGCATCAATTTCTTTTTTATTTTAAATATATATAATAAGGAGAAACCGAAGATTTTGCACATGTGCAAGGTTAATGATAATAGATTTATTTATTTTTTATTAAATATATATTATTTATTTATTTATTGGTGGATGAGTCACAAGGACATTACAGGTTTAATTTGTCAAATATAGTATAATAATATAGTGCATGTATAAAAAAAATAATAATAACAATTTAGGTAAGCAGATATGAAATAAGTAATACAAACTAACGACAAAAATCGTATCATTCGTGAAGTATTCTAAAATACTGCTCCAAACGAAGCCCAAAGGAATATTTATAATTTCCACTTCAAAATATGAAATATTTTCAATCACCGTGTGCACAGCAAACCTCTTAATTTGCTTCTAAATAGTTGCATTATCTCTATATTATTAGTCTTTATTATTTATTATCATTGTATTATTTCTTTTAAAATATTGTCGAACGTTTTAATGAATATTTATTTTAATCATTATTATTGTACATAATTACTTATCATTTAATTCTCACGGAACTGTCGTTGCATGTCCTATTATTTTTACATATACCATATATATATATATATATCCACCAATATCGTTGAAAACAACTTTTTTTAATCAAACATATTTTGTGGCTCTCGTAACAAAAACGCGTATATTACACATCACTATTGTCCGTTGTTAATTGACATTTTATTATGTGCGAAGTGTTTATTTAAGAATTATGAATTCATAATAAGTGATATGTCAAAAATATAATATATCATTTCCACAATATAGTAAACGATTCATTCAATGCACAATAGACACTGTGTTAACAGTCATTATAATGTATTTATAAATATTATAGTTATTTGAATTTTACTTATAACAATACGCTAACAAATCGGAACAATTTGGATTAGTCATTGACGTTGATGAATTGTTTGAAATAGGAGAAGTATAATAGATTTATATGGTGTTAAACAACGAGAAAGAACACGCGTTAATAAAGCGATGATTACTAATAAACCAAAAATTCACGTCTAAAGATATTTCTGAAATTTTACAATTAGCCAGTAACTTAGAAAATAAGGTTTTGGTCACCGATCCTGTTATTGAACGCGCTGTTAAATTTCAGCGAGATTTTAAAAGAATTCGACGATAGTAGCGATTTCGAGCCGATCAAAAAGAAAAAAATTACTTACACATTTTACAAATTTTCATACACGCGAAATTAATATGAATAAACCTACTTTTGATTGGCGTACTTTATTTCAATGCAACAATTATTTTTAAGTAAGTAATGTACGAGTCTCGATTTACGCAAATTTTTATTTTCTAGAACCTATTTTGCGTGTCTGTATGAACTTCAAGTCTTGATTAAATAAAACAAAAATCATAAAAAAAGTTTGATATTTCTAGCGAGATTCTCATAAAATTTTGAACCAGTCTGTACATACGTGTATACGGTATTTAGTTACGAATCCTAGATTTTCGTAATTTTTGATTTACATATTCGTACTAAAAATATTATGAGATGCGGTATCATGGCTGTAATATACGTTATTTAGATCATAGTATAATACGACGTAACTCAGTAGTCGTTCGGCGTCTTCGGATTGTGTTCGTGCGCTGCGCTTGTTGAAGTGAAAAATGTCATCCTTTTCCGAGAGACATTCGTTTGACGAAGAAACAAACGAAGACGCGACGAAAGCGGAGTCGGACAACGTTATTATAGAACCTTCGTCAGGTACAAGTCTTTTCGATTTTTAAAAATGTCATATATATATATATATATAACTGTTCTAATGAACGCTCAATTTTCATACGACCGTCACTTTTCCCGCCAGTCTTTATTTTTTTAACGTTTTTGTTTAACAATTTTAAACGTTTCTAAAATGATCGAGCGACATTGCACAAATTATATGCGTTATATAGTATTTATTATATGTATAGTTTATTCACAAAACGAACTCGCGTTCGTTTTTTACGAGTTCGACCGAACGTGACCGGTCTTTGCATAAACCATATGTACACGTTTTCGTATTACTTAGACTAATGCAATATATTTATTTGAAAGTAGCACGTTTTCTTTCAACATCTCAAAGCTTCGAATGTTTTTTTCGAACAATATATCGCTTTTTGAATGGCTTTTTCTGACTAAACAGACCCGAGATCGAATGTTAAATGCTGAAATATTTTATAACGAATTATTTTGCGCAAAAACATATCGCAATAAATATGTGGTGGACATGGTCGTTGTTTCTTTCTTGGTCTAAGTACGTCATCGCTAATTCATCAACATTATCCTTAATTCCATATATGGTACAATTATATTAAAAAAGGCTGAATCATTTTGTTGTTTTTTTTTTCGTTTCATTACTTTTAGCCGAAGAATTCGCTGATGAAGAACAGGAAGCGACGATAGAAGGAGTGTTATCAAATACAGCCACACAATACGATATCAACGAAATGGGTAAATAATGAATAGAAAATTGGCGGATTTCTGTTATTTTATTTTTTAAAATATAAATTTTTAATTTAAATAAATTGAAAATGTTTTTTTTTAGCTAAATTTGTTTGTGAAAAATTATTAAAAGATGTATTAAATGACTTAATTGAAGACTTTAACGAACAATTCATAATTGTTATTAACCGTAATAATTTTAAATTTAACTGATTACAAATATTTTTATTAGAGGTACCGGACGAAAACGTTATCATTTTGATCGAAAAACAAGTATGACGATAAATCATTTATTGTTTAAAAAATTATCTTTACAGTTTTTTTTATTGGAACTCGTATAATAAGTAATTATCTATTAAATTCTTGTCCTATTGAAACATCTTCATTTGCACTGAAAAATACTGAAAAATATTTTTTTCTTAATGACGGTCTCCGAATGTTAAAAAATCAAACTAATCTTGAAAACTTGTTAATGATTCGATAAATGTAACACAATTGACAATCATTAGGACTATATCGAATGACGACATTTTCATTCAGTATCTCTAATATTATTAGTTGAAATTGGAAAATTTAAATCTCGATGCCCAAAAATTGTTAATGTTTTTAGAAAAAGACAATCGCCCAGGATTGAAAGCCGAAATAATCGATAAAATAAATAAACATTTTGACACAACATTAGATAGTTTTTCTTGTGGTAAGTCGTACTATTATATATATATATATATATATATATATATATATATATATATATATATATATACCTGTGACCAAAAATTAAGGTGAAATTGTCATTTAAAACTCCCGGGTAGGGTAGGAAGGCAGGTAAATTGTATTTTTTCCTAGGTTGGTAGGACTGTCTTATAACATTTGCCAAGCGTCTGTCAAAAGATTTCATTATTTCCGAGTTATATGTGTTTTTATAACTCTTGATTCCTTCATCACGATAATGCACCATGTCATACTGCATTGGTTCTTCGTGACTTTTTTGCTAAAAACTCGAGTCATCGTTCCGCAACCACCGTATTCGCCTGATTTCGTTCCGTGCAATTTCTGGTTATTCAGCATACTCGAAAAGCCAATGCGGGGACGCCGTTTTGACACGTTTGAGGAGATAAAAATCGGATCGAAGAAGGTTTTGAAGGCTATATCGGTAAAAGACTATTCCGACTGTTTCGATGACTGGAAAAGCGTCATCATAAATGCGTTTTTTCGGATGTGGATTACTTTGAAGGGAATGAAATTGATTTGGAAGAATAAATAAAAAATTTACATTTTGTAAACAAATTCATCCTAATTTTTGATCACAGTGTTATATATATATATATCAGCTTACAATAATTTTATCATTTTTTATATTTTGTTAGAAGTCAACTTTAAAGATATTTCCAGCCCCCCAGACCTAAATATCCAGGGTATGAAAAATATTTTTTTATTTAATTTTTAAACGTTCTCATAGTAAAAGTAAATATATTTTTAAATAATAGGTAATGCCAACGCAATGAGCGATGTCCAGATTATGGAAGATGAAATTATAAAAGATGAACCCAATTTCGGTATTCTTTTTAGTACAACTTACTTTCATTGTTTCATAGTTTTATTAATTTTGCTTCCACAATTTATTCGTAGATTTTAATAGAATAGAATTGCCAAACGAACAAGAACGTGTTATACTTCACCCAGATTTATTAAGTAAGTCATTTATAATTTATATTATTGATCTATTTTTTCCAATTATATACCTGGCTAATGTTGAAAGGGTAAGTTTTTAAAATTATTTCATGTCAATTATTTGATTTCTGTCCAGGATATAGCGAATATAGCTCAGGACGAACGCAAATAAATCGTTCATTTATATGATTTTCAACGAATAATTTTATATTAATTAATATTGTTCTAGCAATAAGAAAACAATTCAAAGTTTTAAGTCCTAGCAACCCTGTAAACGATGATGTTGAAGAAGAAATGATAGTTTTTGAATGGACTACAGAGCATCAGTTCAGAGATACCGTGCTTGAGCGACTGCGCTCCAAATTTAACGCAAAATACTCAATTCTACGTAAGATATCACTTTATAAATTTAATATCAGATTTTGAGCTAATTTGCAGCCAATTTTCATTGTTTTAGTTGAACAATGGAAAAATGAAAATTGCGAAAATGAAAGTGAAACACGTGAGTTACATTAAATCACTCATTTAGATTATATATTTTTCGTCGTTCAAATTTATATTGGTATACTTCTGCTCTCTAATAATTCTGATACTGAACTAGAGTTATTTTTTTTTTTGTATTTTAGCAAGAAATAATTGCGAAATTCTTAAAAACCTTATACTATTAAACTTAACTGAGAACTTCAAAATTTGTTACCGAGTATCAGTAAATGGTAAATCATGCAATAGTAAACTATCATAGTTTGAGCTGATTTAAATTTTGATGACTTTTTTGCATTTTCTAGACAATGTCGTCGACAACGATTTTTATTCGGAGATTATTCAGTGCAAAGTGTTCTTTTCAAGTAAGTCGTAAATCTTAAAGGAGTCATTTTCGGAAAAATTCTTTTTTTTTTGTTACACCACATTAATATTATTTCTTTAATGTTTGTTACCGTAGGCGTCGAGTGTAAAATTTATGAAATTGGCCTGCCAATTACCGAAGGTGTTTAATTTTAAACATGTCATTGATATAATTTTGAAATGTTCATATATTATAATAATATATCCAATCGTTATTTATTTCAGATGAACAAATTGTTCCCCAACAGTATTCAAAAGCGATTTGCATAAGCATATTAAATATGAAACATGACCAAAATCAGAATATTGACTACTCTTACCATTCCAAAATTGGTAAGTAACTTCAAATCATTCATTTACATAAAATTTTTATTCTAAATTCGAACAGTTTCATACTTTTTTTCTTTGTTCCCATAGACATCGAATTGGTGGCGATATAATTGATGTATTTTATAATGAAAACTTTTTGAAAATGGTATTTTTTTAAATAACGCTAATTACATTTTGCAAATTAATATTTTCAATTAACGAAACGTCTTATTTTTGTTTCAGATTTAATTATTCGCTACAAAACGTTCATCTTAATAAAGAATAACCAATTATTTTAATTATATTTTATTTTAATTTAATTCAATTTCAATAATGAACAGCTTTTATTAGATATAAGAACTAATTTTTGTTACAAATATTCTTATTATTATTTTTTATTTGTCATATGATAATAAATATATACAATTCTATCTTCTTTACATAATCATAAACGAACACTAAAATTTCATGATCTGCAAAAAAAACCCAGCAAAATTGAATGCACATAAAAGAAGAATGTGTCTGTCGGTTTCACCCTTCGCAATTTCAACGTACCATATGTACATTGAAATTGCGAAGTAATTAACCTTATTATAAGTATGTAACCTTATTATAACTTTCATTTGAGAGCCAATATTTTTAACTTGTTAAATATATATTAAATACATTTTTATTAACTTAATATTAAATATATTGTTATTAACTTCATTTGGGTACACTTGGCACAATACCTTTTAAAACCATATAATATTGTATTTCAGTGTTATTTCATATTTTTGATAAGTGGAACTCTTTTTAGTGGTCATTTTTATTGTGGAACCCCTGTGGAGTACATGTTTTACATGTATTCCATACATGTGGAGTACAGGTTTTTGATACTAATTTTAGTAATTAGTATCAAAAACCTAATTTTTTGAACTAATTTTATTTAACTAATTGTTAATTAATGTTGATTTAAATTGCAACGATAATCTTTATATGTAAATGCATAATTTTATATTTTATTTTAGCATCCCGGAGAGAATATTATTGTATACGAAGATATTAATAGTTCGACAATGCTTTTTTCAAAACCTTCGAGATGTTTTGCGGGTAAATTTTCATTGAAAATAAAGTCGAGTATGGCAACGGAATTAGAAGTTGCCTCCAAGAGAAATTTAATAACTATTCCAAATTCTGTAACTGCACTAAAAGAATTTTTAAGGCCAAAGGTAAAATCTCATAATGTTCGAGTATCACTTTGTTTTATATATACATACACAGGTATTTAAACCGCATTCAATTTCTTTCCATAAATGTTACTAAAAGACACCGTCAGGATTTACTACAAGCAATACAATTCATAAATCCACTACTCTAATGTTTCCATTTAATATTGACATGAAATATACGCCCGATCTTCCTAGAAGAACAAAAGGACAACAATCTGTAAGTCCGAAAGACATCGAAGTCGTTGAACAATCAACACCCGAATATCGCCAAAGTAAAGACATAAGACATAAGCAATTGTCACTGTTATCCACTGATATGGAACAAAAATCAAAGGAACATTCGTCCCAATCTCCGGAAATGTCTTCACAAAAGAATATCGATAAACAGTTACATCATAAAAATGGCCGGGGATATAGTTTTCCTGACACAATTGAGGTTGACAATATTGATATTGTTTTAACCGATCCAAAAAGTTTGTGTTCAGATCCGTCTACCGTCAAAGTAGTCCGTAAAAGAATGCCAAAAAAATTAGAACCTCAATTAGAGTTTTCGAAAAAGGCAATTCCACTTCCTGGACCGCCATCCGTTATGGCCGTACAACCTAAAAATGTTTCTCCCTGTTCTAGCCGTTGTTCGAGTCTAATTTCAGAACGCACTCAAGTCTCATATGGCTATAGTGACACGGATAGTATAAAAGAAGTTAAAAAAATCTTAGGTATTATTATTTTTTAAATTATATTTTGCTAATCTAATATATCAATATCAATTAATAATAATTTATATCATCATAATCTAGTGAATATTGGGATCCCGAACCGCTTCTAGATACCATAACCGAGCTGCAAAATATTCGAAATTTAAATTTATTGGATATAGTGGAATATAAGGCTTCTACTTCAGCTGCAATTTCAGGTCGACAAGGCGTAGTGAGAGCTTTCGGTTCACTCTTAAGTAAGTAAATTAAAAAAATAAATAAACACAATATTTAGCTTCCAAACTTCCTCCTTTCCTACCTTTACCTTTTACAAACAATTACAATTCAATACATATTGTAATTCTAAATTCTTATTAATTATATTCGTCTATTTTATATTATATATTTGTCAAATTGGACTTTTCTTTTTAGGGCAGACTAAAGGTTAAACATGTTTTATTTTCAGAACTCAAGGCTGCAGGATTAGTAAAGGTGGAAAAAGTGGAAAGGTGATTATGGGAAAGACTAGATAAAACAATAGACTGAAAATTTTCTATTATACTATATATATCTATTTATCTATAAATATATATATATATATATATATATATATATATATATATATATATATATATATCTTTATATTTACAACCATTATAACTTGTTTATAACATTTATAATATGCAAAACTTTGTCCTAATATGTTTTCAACTTTTAAATATATTTATATATAAATATATATATGACACTTGTAAACTTGTGGGGGACATTTTAAAAATCATACCAATATTCTATAAATAATTGTGAATTGAAATATTTTTTTTCTTAGATATAATATTGTCTATAAGCAGGCGTTTCGATATAACTCACTAATTCGTGAATAAAGAGTTCTCAGTGGAACATAATGAATCGATGCAGTTATTGTTATAATTATTATAGTACAATTGTAAAAATCGAAATTCGATTTTGAGCATTTAAACATGATCGACAGTGTAATGGATCTGCGAAGTTTTATTCAAAATGTAAAAAAAAAGTATTTGTTACCTTGAGATTTTTTTTTAGTAAATGAATAGCAATATTTTGTGCTAAACGATATATCTAATATTTAAGTTCTCAAACATCCATGACGTCTAAAATCCATAAATAGATATTTTTTTAGTTATCCATCGATTTTCTACAAAAGTGCATTAATTTGAATTATTTGAAAAATGTTCACAAATTATATTAAATATAAAATTTTCATAAATTGATAAAAAAAACATATTCAATATTTGAAAAAGTATTTTTTTTTCAAGCAAATAGTTTCAACTGTATTAAAATATTCAGGTACAATTATCACACTGTAGAGTATTTATGTAATTAACTAAAAATATTATATTATTATTATTATTGTTATCGCACATTCTTTAAATCTGCATAGAGTCCTAAATATATTTGTAAATAAAATTGTATTATTTATTTAGTGATTCCTCAAGCTTATTTTTTTTGGAAAAAAAGTGATTATTTTCTTCTATGTGTATTTATTATGCTGTGATGTTATTAATATATAAATATATATATATATATATATATATATATATATATATTTATATATATATATATATATATACATATATATATATATATATATATATATATATATATATTTACTTTGTAATTTTGATTTAGTCTCTATATTTTTATTATCACTGCTTATTTTTAATATAATCAGGATTATTATAATTAATACATTTTATCAATATTCGTCTCTTAATCAGTCTTGCATTTAAATAAACAATATACTGTTAACTCATGAATGTTTTACTTATTCACCTCCCATATAAACATTCTATAAAATTAAATTAAACGATTTGAATTGCTTATTAAAATAATAATTGAAATGGATAAAATTTATTAAAAATTATATTTAAAAACAAATACTTTAAAAAAAATATTTCATAAAATCGGCAAATTACCTATAATAAGCATTATTTTACGCTTGCAAACGTTTTATAATAGAAAATGTTGTTTGTAATTAATATATAAAAAAAATTGTACAAATACTTTAAAAAAAATATTTTTTTTTTCGGTTTAATTTAAACAAAATATATATTTATTAACACCGATTAATGTATAATAATATAAATATATTTTATAAATAATAGTATATTGAAAACCGCTGATTAAATAATGTTAAGATCATGGCTGTAACTAAACGGCGTTATGACATTAGCACAGTGATAACGCATACTGTTTCATTCCGTTTGACACTTCGTTGTCGGCTCGTCGTCTTTTCTTGCATTGGTAAGTGTGAATGTTCATTAATAAATAAATACGTTTATTTATTTTTTTATGAGAATAATCAATCGTGTTCGTTTTATTCTTATCGCAGATACCGCGAATAACATATATGTAACATGGTGAGGAGATCGGAGAGAATTCGTAGAACACCTCAATGCACATTCTGTATTAATTACGAAAAAAATTACGTTGCACACAAGCGTTCCGCAAAAGATATCGAGGATGTGGTGAAAAATAAAATACCTAAAAGAGATGAAAAAAAAAACTCTTCTGCTCGGGTAGTTTTGGAAAAATTAAGCGAGGATGTACTGCACAAGTATCAAGATAAACTTGTTGCGCCAGCAAAAGATCAGGGTGAAGGTCAGGATGTCGGACAGATTAATGATCAGAATGACGATCAGGGCGTTAGTCTGGATGACGGTCAGGACGACGGTCAATACTACTGTCTGGAAGATGGTAAATACTATCGTCTGGAAGACGGTCAATACCACTGTGTGGATGACGGTCAAAATGACTATCAGGGCGTTAGTCAGAATGAGGGTCGGGATGAAGATCAGGATGACGGTCAGCATAATGTCCAGGTTCATATTCAGGTTCACGATCAGGATGGTCAGGATAATGACCAGCATCGTGATCAGAATCAAGACCTGGAAGACGATCAGAAGGACGATCAGAGCGTTAGTCAGGATGAAGGTCAGGATGACGGACAGGATAATGGCCAGGTTGACGGTCAATACAACTGTGTAGATGAGGAGGAGGAAAAGAAAAACTTGCTGTTGTACTATTATTATAGAATAAATTACAATTATAGAAGAAAATATATATTTATACCATACGAGAATGAGTCAGTGTGAAAATGTAAAGTTTTTATTTTTAAAAGGTTAAAGCTTATATATTAGAATATAAAATTTTGATTTCTATCAATAAAGCGTTTAATTTGATTAATTCGAATAGTGTAATATAACACTGTATTTCTTTGTATTACTGCTAATTGTTTTTTTTTTATTTATATCGCTTGGCGGATGAAATAAAATTTGCACTATATGCGAAAAATTGCCTATTTTACGTTCGTTGTTTATTTAAACTCGATGACAAACATGTTGTCATAAAATAATTAATAAATCGTACATTTATATAATATATATTTTTCAATTATTTTTTTTATCATATCTCTTCATATGAACTCTTCAGTTCAATAAAAATAATTTATAATTTATCGTGTCTTTCGTATTTATTGGTCTCCATATAACGCGGTACGAATGATGTGATTTGTACTAATTCTATATTTCTTAAAGCGCGGTTTCTGTAGAACGCAGTAGGAGTGTTAACTGTATATATATATATATACATATATATATATATATATATATATATATATATAAATATATATATATATATATAAATATATATATATATATATATATATATATATATATATATATATATATATATTAAAAAACATTATTTTGTAATATGTTTGTAATCAATAAAAAACTTCATATATTTTAATACATTTCATTTGAATAAAAATATTATCTTAATCAGAATTTATATTCACAAATAATATGACTTAATAATGTAAGTTTCTTGTGTATAAAGTAATCACAATTTTTCAGAAAATGATGCTGTATTTACATTTTAAGTAAATGTAATTAATGAAATATGATAAAATATTTATGAGCAGGGATAACTTAAAAATATTATATAGTGTGTGTTTTTCAAGCTGGAGTTTCTATTTCTTGAAAACTTGTTTGAACGATAGATAAAATGTGTTATTAAAAATTCATTTTACATCTTTTATCGAGAAGTTAATTCCATTATATATATTGAAAAAACTTTTGATATAAAGATTATTAACTTTTATAATAATAATAAATATATTTTTATATTTCTACATTTACGTTTGAGTTACATGATGGTAATTGTTTTCTCATTAAATATTTGATATAAATTAAATTTAAATACGAAATAATGGAAATACAAAATAATTTATTACGATTCGTTCTTTTTATTCCATATTGTTTTAATACAAAACAGATTTAAAAATTTATATATATGAAAATAAAATTTAATACAAATGAAACAATGAATGTCGTAATACTAATTAAATACTTAATTACAAGTCTTAATTTAATATATATATAATATATTGCAAAATATCATCTTGCCATTCTGGTCATAATTAAGTAGATATAGAATCATTTTTTTTGAGAATTTTACTAGAAATATCGATCATTTTATTCATAGCTGGTGTCCACAGTCATGAATAAGTTCAATTAGAATGTAAAATGAGTAAATCTAATTACGGTGCATAGTATTAAAAGAAAAAATATATGCAAAAATATTGAAATGTTGAGAAACTAAGATATAAAGGCGGATCTCTTAAGATTAAATAAAATATGGGAAAGGGAAGGGGGAGTCGCTCAATCACCTGTTAAATTTGTGATGTTTTCCTGATTATAGAAGATATATATTTTTTTTATTTATTTATTTGTTTAATATATATTTAAATACATTTTTCATTATGTATACAAGAAGATCAGACTTCGAGTTACTGGTCACTGGACCATTTTTTTGATTACAAATGCATTTATGTAAATGCATGATATTTATAGGAAAATTCTGTAAAAGGAAAAAAGACCTATTTATAAACTGTTCGTTTTTAAAATGAAAAAAAGTGAATAAAATAATCAAAGAATCGTAATACTTGTTCTATTAAAAAAAATCAAATTTTAAAACTGAAACGAACGACATTTTTCATATAAATGCAATAAATAAAAACGTTTAATACTAATAATATTTAAATGTCGTATAGTAGAGTTTTAGAAAATCTTTTTACCCGTAAAGGCCATTTTTTCAGGAATGAAATTAGATAAATGAAAATTAAATGAAGTCAAAAATTTGTAGGGTTGGATTTGAAATGTAATATGTTTGAAAATATTTCATTGCGTTAAATGTACGTTATTATATATCAAGTCGAATATTAATTACATCAAACAATACATGTTTTATCAGTCAAATCTTTTCGATGATTCTGCGCTCGGGTTTCTTTTATTAACTAAGAACTTTGTAAATAAACACGAAATGTGATAATGTTAATTAGCCTTTTTCTTAGGAGAAAGGGAAACGGTCGATCCGGGATCGAAAATCAAAGCAAGCGTGATTTTTTTAAAAAATTATTTCTAGCAAGAACTAACAGTTCTACATCATGCAATTATTAAAAATATATATTTATTTGGAGGAAGGCTTGTTTGCTGCTCCGGTTCCTTCGGCATCTTGTTTCGATTGCTCGTTTGGACGTACATCATTTTCCCCGTTCAATTTCAACATCAACTCCTCGTACTTACATATGTTAATGTAATACTCAGTAACGGTGATTTGAAAGTCACGCAGTAGCGCAGTAGTATAATTGCGCTCTTTCTTGACCTGTTCGACAGGAGGTTTGGCAGATTCGTCGACTCCTTTTCTCGGTTCGCTATTGCAAAGCTCGCAAAAAGGTCGGGGTCGGCGTTGTTTCTTCGGATGACCCATTCTATCTAGCTGCACCTGCAACAGAAAAGGGCACGACTTTATTATGGCAAATATCCTTAGTCACGTAATGAATAATGTATAAATCTAATAATTCTACAATAAATAAACCTATAACATAGTTAAATTTTGTTTTTAATAAATTATAAATAGTATATTTTTTTAATAATTTTCAATATTTAATTTGCCAATAATTTCATCCCGCATTAAATCGTTTTCCTGAATTAATATTTTCTTTATATATAATTTTTTATAATAATATATTTAATAATCATAGGCTTCTATATTGTTATCAAACGCGTTGCGCAATTTTCAATGTTGGCATCTCTTGGTTGTTTGAGATAAGCAATAGAACTAAAACAAGAAGCAATTCGAAACTATATCTAGTTTCATTTACCATATTACAATTAAAAGTTTTATTTGACCTAAAATTACATTTTTTTTAAACCTGATAATTAATGAGATAATTAAATAATTAATAATACCCTATAATCACACGACAAGGCATACATATATAATGAACATAAAGGCATTTATAGCAATAATAGTTTATTATTGAAAAAAATACTGTAATTATTCTAAAATGACATTTTTGACTGGATTAAAAGTGTAATAATCCAGTATAAATTTGAAAAACAAATTGGTTAATAATTGAACAAAATATATTTTTTCAATCGAATCTATATATTATGAGCGTTTGATTGAATGAAGTACATAAAAATATTTTGCTGAAGTTTAACAAATTCAAATAGAAAATGTTCCTTACTACGATACACAATTTTTTCATTCTAAAGTCTATATAAGCTGTTTAATAAGAAGTTGTAAAGTTTACTCCCCAGAGAGAGAGAGAAAGCTTCCTTCCGAAAATCATGATTTATCTTCAAAATCATAGCTCGGATGGAAAAAAGTGTTTATAAACAAAATAATCCTTATTAAATTATGCATATAAAATGTGCTATTCATAATTTGCGTAACAGTTGCGTATTATTATCGTATAATAATAACAATAATTTTCGTTTTTATTTATTTATGAAAACATTATAAGACCGACTTATAAACATGTACCGAAGAACGCACTATCAATATTTATATTGTTCAAATTAAATTTTTCTTGCATTGGAACAAAATCTAGTGAATATCCAAAACTGTTTTCGATTAGAATGAAAAATTATCGTTGTTGTCGAGTATTATTATAATAATAAATACATTATTTGGCCAAATTATATATTATTTATAGCAATACGCAAAGATAATAATTACCATAACAAATCTTATTGTATTGAAGGTATTGTATAGAAAAGTAACAAATTTCATATAAATAATTAATAAAATTAATACGTATTACTATAGAAATAAAGATTTAATGTAAAATAACATTATTATTTATTTTATTTTAATATATATATAATTTATGTTATGACGGTTAATTGTGATGTTATTACCAAAAACGGTCGT
This sequence comes from Leptonema lineaticorne, assembly GCA_024500535.1. Classification (NCBI taxonomy): domain Eukaryota; kingdom Metazoa; phylum Arthropoda; class Insecta; order Trichoptera; family Hydropsychidae; genus Leptonema; species Leptonema lineaticorne. The sequence goes on along the minus strand of JANIJI010000011.1, from coordinate 2,344,388 downwards.
AACTACCCCTTCTTTTCTCCGCCATCTTTGATTAAGTTGAGACGACGCGCTAAAAGCGCCTGAACTTCCTGCGACCGCACATCTTGTTAGGCCTTCGTCCATCATCTACAATCCCCGCACCGTAAAAAAAGTGTTTTAAAAGTGTTCCTTCGCACCAAACCGAGCGTCGTTCGCAGGTTACAACTTGTCTTTGGTTACATTGTATGTATATAATAATTACGTCACTTATTTAATCGCGCAGACTATATAATCGTGTACCGATAATATATAATAAGTTATTGGTAAAGCGTTAACCTTCCATATATGAAGATATATGTGACGAATCTCTTTAAAATACACCGATACCTCACTTTGAAAAAAGAACAAAGTAAACATTTGAAAAACGGTATAAAATTTTATTATTTACATACAAAAAAGCAAATTAAAATTAATCACTGTCCGATGAGTCCATTACGAGTGTACGTAAAAAAAATAATATAACTGTGTCAAAAAAAATTGGATAAATATTTACCTTTTTTGTGACCGGAAGGAAACAACGCGTAAAAATTTATATATATTTATTATTCTCTTAAAAAAAAGCACAACACACTACGAAATTGAAAATGAACTCTATTATTAGCAAAAACAAAGTGAAAATAAAATCGTATCAAAATTGCATTGAGTTTTAGTTGGAAAGGGAATCCCAGAGTTTTGATAGCATCGCGCATTAGAATTGAAAATGTTTATCGTTAATTGTATAAAAGCCTTAGTGGAAAACGTTTTTGTATTTTGTATACACATTTTTATTAATTACGGTGACTGAAAAGATTTACACTATAAAGAATTCGTGCCCTTTTTGTTTTTGTCGCAGACACAACTAGATATACCATAAATGGATCGTCCGAAAAAACCACGCCGACCCCGACCTTATTGCGAGCTTTGCAATCCAAAGCCGAAACGAGAAGACGACGAAGCTGTCGAAGCTCTCGTTCAACAGTTCATGAGGCAATTCGACGATTTTCAGTCACAATTCAAATACTGCAATGACCAAATTTTGGCAATTCATTTTGCCCTAAAAATGCAACGTTTAATTATGCTAATCAAGGATAACAAGAAATCGTAGTAAAATTTTATTTTCAATTTGATTTTGTGTTGTAATTTCACACGTGAAATATAACAATAAAATAGATTGTTCGTAGAGAGAGAGAGAGAGAGAGAGAGAGAGAGATGTCAGAGGTGTTCAAAGCGACGATGGCTATGAACAAAAATTTATTCTCTCTTCTCTTGCTCTATCTTTTGGACTGGATTTATTCTTGGACATTTAATAATAATATTCAAAATTATATTATATGTAGAAAAAACAAAACGCTAAAAATAATGTAAATTTCCATAACTGATGTAATTTTTATTATTGTTAAATAAATGTTTATCCTGTCTAAAATTTATTTTTCAATACTAGAATATACAACGGTTAATTAATAGTTTGTCGTTTCATGATGTACGCGAGTAAATGAACAAAAAATACAATAAACAATGATTTCAGTTATACGTTTTTAAATCAATAATCAATATCATCACTATTTTAGTAATTTGCCATTTATTTCTTCAGTATTTAATATGTTTTGTTTTGACGAAAATATTTTATATATTAAAAATAAGTATACTATTTAGTGTCTGTAAATCGAATATGATTAACGGATAAAAAGATCGATCCTTTGTATATAGTCATTTGAGAAATGTGCTTTTTTTAAAGAGCCACAAAAAACTTTCTTGCCAACAATGAATAGCACTTATATAAATAAAGCTTTTTGATAAATAAAAACTAATCTATTTATTCACATAAAAGCAGTGTTTGATCATAAAAAATTCGATTATATATATATATATATATATATATATATATATATATATATATATATACAGTTAACACTCCTATAACGCGTACTGCGTTCTACAGAAACCGCGCTATAAGAAATATAGAATTAGTACAAATCACATCATTCGTGCCGCGTTATATGGATTTTTGCAGGTTCTAATATTTATTTTATTATATTTTTTTTGTGCCATGTTGGTACTTAAAACTACGTACATTATAAATTGATTTTATTAATAGTAATTCAAAGTACAGAATATATATATATATATATATATATATATATATATATATATATATATATATTATTGCAATATTGCACGTATGATACCGAATTTCATCAATATATTAATCGAATGTCGGTTACTTAATATGCTGACGTTTTCAAAACGATCGTATTTACGGGTTCTCAAATATCGCAGTGCCATATCATATTTTTCCACGAAATATTATGTTTTACTTTTGTCATTTCAATATTCTGTAATAAATAAACAATTTTTAGTATCAACGTTGACACAGTTTTATTTTATAATTCGTCACTAAATTTAATATATTTTAATTTATTTATAAACTGTTATTTATACAATAATATTTTTCTTATTGTATATAGATAAAAAACAAGTTACAATAACAATTTATATAAATAACGCTTAACTTTTTTTTTATTAAACAGTTAAACGCGACTCGTTTAAAATGATGAATCAATTGATAAATTTATATTTTTTAATATACATATATACTTGTATTTATATATTATTATTTATTTGATATTATTGATGATTTTAAGAAAAAAAACTTACGTCATTCTGTACATCAGTGATTTTTTTTATTAAATATTATTAATTGCAATTGCGTAGCGTTTTCTATTTCCTCTTAATCATATTTCTTTTTAGATTTATTGCCTTCAGTGCCTTTATTAAAAATTCTTTTATCAAAATTTTAAATGTAAATAAAAAACAGGGTCGTCCAGAAAATGAAATAGTTAAAATACCAATCGATATGCAGCGATCCTTCAGTATCTTTGACCTGCACTATATAATATTTTTAAGTTATCCCTGCTCATAAATAATTTGTAAATATTTTATCAAATTTCATTAATTACATTTACTTAAAATATAAATACAGCATCATTTTCTGAAAAATTGTGATTACTTTATACACAAGAAACTTACATTATTAAGTCATATTATTTGTGAATATAAATTCTGATTAAGATAATATTTTTATTCAAATGAAATGCATTAAAATATATGAAGTTTTTTATTGATTACAAACATATTACAAAATAATGTTTTTTAATATATATATATATATATATATATATATAAATATATATATATATATATATATATATATATATATATATATATGTATATATATATATATACAGTTAACACTCCTACTGCGTTCTACAGAAACCGCGCTTTAAGAAATATAGAATTAGTACAAATCACATCATTCGTACCGCGTTATATGGAGACCAATAAATACGAAAGACACGATAAATTATAAATTATTTTTATTGAACTGAAGAGTTCATATGAAGAGATATGATAAAAAAAATAATTGAAAAATATATATTATATAAATGTACGATTTATTAATTATTTTATGACAACATGTTTGTCATCGAGTTTAAATAAACAACGAACGTAAAATAGGCAATTTTTCGCATATAGTGCAAATTTTATTTCATCCGCCAAGCGATATAAATAAAAAAAAAACAATTAGCAGTAATACAAAGAAATACAGTGTTATATTACACTATTCGAATTAATCAAATTAAACGCTTTATTGATAGAAATCAAAATTTTATATTCTAATATATAAGCTTTAACCTTTTAAAAATAAAAACTTTACATTTTCACACTGACTCATTCTCGTATGGTATAAATATATATTTTCTTCTATAATTGTAATTTATTCTATAATAATAGTACAACAGCAAGTTTTTCTTTTCCTCCTCCTCATCTACACAGTTGTATTGACCGTCAACCTGGCCATTATCCTGTCCGTCATCCTGACCTTCATCCTGACTAACGCTCTGATCGTCCTTCTGATCGTCTTCCATGTCGTGATTCTGATCACGATGCTGGTCATTATCCTGACCATCCTGATCGTGAACCTGAATATGAACCTGGACATTATGCTGACCGTCATCCTGATCTTCATCCCGACCCTCATTCTGACTAACGCCCTGATAGTCATTTTGACCGTCATCCACACAGTGGTATTGACCGTCTTCCAGACGGTAGTATTTACCATCTTCCAGACAGTAGTATTGACCGTCGTCCTGACCGTCATCCAGACTAACGCCCTGATCGTCATTCTGATCATTAATCTGTCCGACATCCTGACCTTCACCCTGATCTTTTGCTGGCGCAACAAGTTTATCTTGATACTTGTGCAGTACATCCTCGCTTAATTTTTCCAAAACTACCCGAGCAGAAGAGTTTTTTTTTTCATCTCTTTTAGGTATTTTATTTTTCACCACATCCTCGATATCTTTTGCGGAACGCTTGTGTGCAACGTAATTTTTTTCGTAATTAATACAGAATGTGCATTGAGGTGTTCTACGAATTCTCTCCGATCTCCTCACCATGTTACATATATGTTATTCGCGGTATCTGCGATAAGAATAAAACGAACACGATTGATTATTCTCATAAAAAAATAAATAAACGTATTTATTTATTAATGAACATTCACACTTACCAATGCAAGAAAAGACGACGAGCCGACAACGAAGTGTCAAACGGAATGAAACAGTATGCGTTATCACTGTGCTAATGTCATAACGCCGTTTAATTACAGCCATGATCTTAACATTATTTAATCAGCGGTTTTCAATATACTATTATTTATAAAATATATTTATATTATTATACATTAATCGGTGTTAATAAATATATATTTTGTTTAAATTAAACCGAAAAATAAAATATTTTATTAATAAAGTATTTGTACAATTTTTTTTATATATTAATTACAAAAAACATTTTCTATTATAAAACGTTTGCAAGCGTAAAATAATGCTTATTATAGGTAATTTGCCGATTTTATGAAAAGCATGATATATTTATATATATATATATATATATATATATATATATATATATATATTTGGAATTATTAAATAAAATAAAATATTTTGATTAATTTGGTGCTTTCCATTTTATCCTTTCTATACAATTAATTGTCTTTCATATTACTACTTCTTATATATATATATATATATATATATATATATATATATATATATATATATATATATATATGTATATATATATATTAATTCATTAAAGTAGTCGAAAAACATATATATGTATATACATATATATGTAAATATATATATGTATATACATGTGTATATATATATATATATGTATATACATATATATATATATATATATATATATATATATATATATATATATATATATATATATATCAGATATTTACAACAATTATAACTTGTTTATAACATTTATAATATGCTAAACTTTGTCCAAATATTAATTCAACTTTTAAATATATATATATATATATATATATATAAATATATATATATATATATATATATATAAATATATATATATATATATATATATATATATATATATATATATATATATATCATATATATATATATATATATATTCAATGACACTTGTAAACTTGTGGGGGACATTTTAAAAATCATACCAATATTCTATAAATAATTGTGAATTAAAATTTTTGTTTTCTACAATATAATATTGTCTATAAACAGGCGTTTCGATATAACTCACTAATTCGTGAATAAAGAGTTTTCAGTGGAACATAATGAATCGATGCATTTATTGTTATAATTATTATAGTACAATTGTAAAAATCGAAATTCGATTTTGAGCATTTAAACATGATCGACAGTGTAATGGATGTGAGAAGTTTTATTCAAAATGTAAAAAAAAAAGTATTTGTTACTTTGAGATTTTTTTTTAGTAAATGATTAGCAATATTTTATGCTAAACGATATATCTAATATTTAAGTTCTCAAACATCGATGACGTCTAAAATCTATAAATAGATATTTTTTTAGTTATCCATCGATTTTCTATAAAAGTGCATAAATTTGCATTATTTGAAAAATGTTCACAAATTATATTAAATATAAAATTTTCATAAATTGATAAAAAAAACATATTCAATATATGAAAAAGTATTTTTTTTCAAGCAAATAGTTTCAACTATATTAAAATATTCAGGTACAATTATCACACTGTAGAGTTTTTATGTAATTAACTAAAAATATTATATTATTATTATTATTGTTATCGCACATTCTTTAAATCTGCATAGAGTCCTAAATATATTTGTAAATAAAATTTTATTATTTATTTAGTGATTCCTCAAGCTTATTTTTTTTTTGAAAAAAAGTGATTATTTTCTTCTATGTGTATTTATTATGCTGTGATGTTATTAATATATAAATATATATATATATATATATATATATATATATTTATATATATATATATATATACATATATATATATATATATATATATATATATATATACATATATATTTACTTTGTAATTTTGATTTAGTTTCTATTTTTTTATTATCACTGCTTATTTTTAATATAATCAGGATTATTATAATTAATACATTTTATCAATATTCGTCTCTTAATCAGTCTTGCATTTAAATAAACAATATACTGTTAAATCATGAATGTTTTACTTATTCACCTCCCATATAAACATTCTATAAAATTAAATTAAACGATTTGAATGGCTTATTAAAATAATAATTGAAATGAATAAAATTTATTAAAAATTAAATTTAAAAAATAATTAAATTTAATCATTGTTAGTATTAAATAAAAATAATAATTCTTTCGTATTGCTTTTTTTAAAATCGGCAAATTACCTATAATAAGCATTTTTTTACGCTTGCAAACGTTTTATAATAGAAAATGTTTTTTGTAATTAATATAAAAAAAATTGTACAAATACTTACAATTAATTTTATTTTGAACAAAATATATATTTATTAACACCGATTAATGTATAATAATTTAAATATATTTTATAAATAATAGTATATTGAAAACCGCTGATTAAATAATGCTAAGATCATGGCTGTAATTAAACGGCGTTGTGACATTAGCACAGTGATAACGCATACTGTTTCATTCCGTTTGACACTTCGTTGTCGGCTCGTCGTCTTTTCTTGCATTGATAAGTGTGAATGTTCATTAATAAATAAATACGTTTACTTATGTTTTTATAAGAATAATCAATCGTGTTCTTTTTATTCTTATCGCAGATACCACGAATAACATATATTTAACATGGCGAGGAGATCGGAGAGAATTCGTAGAACACCTCAATGCACATTCTGTATTAATTACGAAAAAAATTACGGTGCACGCAAACGTTCCGCAAAAGATATCGAGAATGTGGTGAAAAACAAAATACCTAAAAGAAATGAAAAAAAAAACTCTTCTGCTCGGGTAGTTTTGGAAAAATTAAGCGAGGATGTACTGCACAAGTATCAAGATAAACTTGTTGCGCCAGCAAAAGATCAGGGTGAAGGTCAGGATGTCGGACAGATTAATGATCAGAATGACGATCAGGGCGTTAGTCTGGATGACGGTCAGGACGACGGTCAATACTACTGTCTGGAAGATGGTAAATACTACCGTCTGGAAGACGGTCAATACCACTGTGTGGATGACGGTCAAAATGACTATCAGGGCGTTAGTCAGAATGAGGGTCGGGATGAAGATCAGGATGACGGTCAGGATGTCGGACAGATTAATGATCAGAATGACGATCAGGGCGTTAGTCTGGATGACGGTCAGGACGACGGTCAATACTACTGTCTGGAAGATGGTAAATACTACCGTCAGGAAGACGGTCAATACCACTGTCTGGATGACGGTCAAAATGACTATCAGGGCGTTAGTCAGAATGAGGGTCGGGATGAAGATCAGGATGACGGTCAGCATAATGTCCAGGTTCATATTCAGGTTCACGATCAGGATGGTCAGGATAATGACCAGCATCATGATCAGAATCGCGACCTGGAAGACAATCAGAAGGACAAGCAGGGCGTTAGTCTGGATGACGGTCAGGACGACGGTCAATACTACTGTCTGGAAGATGGTAAATACTACCGTCAGGAAGACGGTCAATACCACTGTGTGGATGACGGTCAAAATGACTATCAGGGCGTTAGTCAGAATGAGGGTCGGGATGAAGATCAGGATGACGGTCAGCATAATGTCCAGGTTCATATTCAGGTTCACGATCAGGATGGTCAGGATAATGACCAGCATCATGATCAGAATCCCGACCTGGAAGACGATCAGAATGACGGTCAAGGCGATGTTCAGATTGACGGTCAGGTCGACGGTCAATACATCCGTTTGGAAGACGGTCAATACTACTCTCTGTATGTCGGTCAGGTCGACGGTCAATTCAACTGTTTGGAAGACGGTCAATACTACTACTATCTGGATGACAGTCAGGATGACGGTCAAAATGACTATCAGGTCGTTAGTCAGGCTGACGGACCGGTTAATGGTCAGGATGACAGCCAGGATCATATTCAGGTTCACGATCAGGTTGGTCAGGTTGACGGTCAGGTTGAAGGTCAGGTTGACGAACAGGTTAATGGTCAGGTTGACAGTCAATGCACCTGGCCGGATGACCCTGAGTTTGAGTATCAATTCAACAATCTATTCGATTTTTAATTATTGTTTTAGAAAAAAATTCAAGAATATTAGAAAAAAACAATTTTTATTTAGTAAGAGTATTGAAAGAAATCTGAAAAAAAATTGCTTAATTCACTATTTGCCCACCCTAAAGGCATTCGCGACTGTATTATATATCGGGATGGTGGGGAAAGTGCTTATGGGAAAAAATAGATTAAACAATAGAGAGAAAAATTTCGATCTAGTATCAAAAATCGAGTTTCGCCATATTAAAACTGTTCAAGAATAAAATAAAACTAATTCTATGTATATATATATAAATATATAGGCATATATTTAACATATATATAGGCTCTAATCTAATGGCTTTTATGACAGTTAAATTATAATTTGTTTTAGAATTCAAAGGCAAATTGGTGTCGTGCTTTTAAAACACGAACATTTATATGTTTAAATATTTTCGATATCCACTAGAATAAACTCTTTGCATTTGTATTTGATCCGCAACTATATTATATGATATTATTTATATCACTATAACATTAGACTATACATTGTTGAATTCATTATTTGGTGTATTTTTCTTGTATTGCCAGATCTTATTCCAACTACCGCTCAATATCAACACCATTACAAATTACATTTAATTTGAACAATAAAAATAATCGTCGCCATTTTTTTATCTTTTTTTGAGTTTGAATACTCTTGATCGCAAAAAACGTCAAACGCCCAATGACGCGCGTTCAAGTAGAACGGTCCTAAAACATTGAAACCGTAATTCTAAAGCGGTTCTCAAATATCGACACTGTTTCGTACACTAATAACTTATTTTATATGAATAATAAGATGAATCCAATTATTTCATATTAATTTGTAATTTTTCAAATATATTCATATATATATATATATATATATATATATATATATATATATATATATATATATATATATATAAATATATATATATATATATATATATATATATATATATATATTTAAATATATATATATATATATATATATATATATATATATAAATATATATGGTATATATGTTATATTTTTTGTAATTATTAAATAAAATAAAATATTTTGATTAATTTGGTGCTTTTCATTTTATCCTTTCTATACAATTAATTGTCTTTCATATTACTACTTCTTATATATATATATATATATATATATATATATATATATATATATATATATATATTAATTCATTAAAGTAGTCGAAAAACAAATAGTATATCAATGATTTGAAGGAGCGAGTAAATAAATAGATTATATTCATGAACTATTATGTGATTGTCTCATAGATCAGTGATATTAATTTAGATCCATCTCACTGACAGCTGTTAGTTAGAAAAATTAATAAAAAAATATATATATATATATATTTATATATATATATCTAAATATATATTAACTTTGACCAATTTGAGTTGGGTGGCGAGTTCAAAGCCAATGAGAACAAGAACCGCCTCTGTAAATCAGTGGCTTCCAAAATATTACATAAATATTTTCAAATCTGGTTAAATATAAAATTGTTAAAATACGATATTTTGAAGGAAGCAAAAATTTAATGCAAACATTTAGAGACAAATAGAATTTTATATAATTAATTTTATTACTGTTCGAGATCAACATTACAATTAGCATTTTGTTCAATTATATAATTCGACTTTTAACTATTTTTTTAGAAAAAATTCAAGAATAAACAAATTTTTATTTAATAACAGTATTGAAAGTATTCTGACAAAAATTTGCATAATTTACTATTTGCCCGCTATAAAGGCATTCGCGGCTGTATTAAATATCGGGATGGTGGAAAAGGTGATTATGGGAAAGACTAGATAAAACAATAGACTGAAAAATTTCTATTATACTATATATATCTATATATATATATATATATATATATATATATATATATATATATATATATATATATATATATATATATATATATATATATATATTCAATGACACTGGTAAACTTGTGGGGGACATTTTAAAAATCATACCAATATTCTATAAATAATTGTGAATTAAAAATATTTGTTTTCTAAGATGTAATATTGTCTATAAACAGGCGTTTCGATAAAACTCACTAATTCGTGTATAAAGAGTTTTCAGTGGAACATAATGAATCGATGCATTTATAATTTATTTTTATTTATTTATTTAAATAGATATTTTTTAAGTTATCCATCGATTTTCTATAAAAGTGCATTAATTTGCATTATTTGAAAAATGTTCACAAATTATATTAAATATTAAATTTTCATAAATTGATAAAAAAAGACATATTCAATATATGAAAAAGTATTTTTTTCAAGCAATTAGTTTCATCTATATTTAAATATTCAGGTACAATTATCAGGTACATTGCAGAGTTTTTATGTAATTAACTAAAAATATTATATTATTATTATTATTGTTATCGCACTTTCTTTAAATCTGCATAGAGTCCTAAATACACCGAAATTAAATACACCGAGAATATTACTGAGCTGACGATGATCATAAAATAATTAATTTCAACTTTCAATCATAAATTTTACGATGCAAATTAACATTTCAAACCTTCAGAAGCACTACCTCAAGATTTTCTTTAGTTTTTTTTTAAATTATTTGCATTAATTATCTCATTAATGCAATTTTATCGTTATTTATTTATCGCTCTTAACATGGGACAGGTTTTTTTTTATTCGTAAAAAGCCTGTTCCCCCCCCTCTCTCGTCGTTTTAATAGTGAATATTTTAAAATATACGCATTGTTTCTATCGCCTTTAAGCCGTGATTTATTAACATCGTGTAATGAATACGTGTTTCCATTGCATAATATAATAACCCTAAGGTCGTAACAATATATATATATATATATATATATATATATATATATATATATAAATCTAATTTGATTGGAATAATATTTATATATATGTAATTGAAATTGTATTTCCTTTTTTCACTTTTAAAAATTGGAAAATTTTTGTTCTCTGACATTATTGTTATTATAGTATGTCATTATTTTTTATTTTTAAAAATATTTATACTCGTATATAATGTAAAAGCAACGTTTAAGATGAGTTTGAATGTGTAGCCCGCATAAAAAAAATATTTTGAAAATGGCCCGTCGTCCTAAAAAGGTTTTCGATCCTGGCTTATACAATATATAAAAGTTTTATGCCTACCCATTATTAATATTAAAATTATTGATGCGTCCATCTTAAATATTTTTTATTATATATATATATATATATATATATATATATATATATATATATATATATATATATATATATATATATATATATATATATATATATATATATATATAGTCATAAAGTTTTTCTTTTTAATTATTTACTAGTCTTATTTGTTCTTCTTTATGTATATATGATGATATAAGAATATTATTTTTGTTGATCCTAAAATATTTATAAAGGTAATTAAATGCTAATGTTACATGATTTTTGTCATTGGTATTATTATTTAAGTTTCAAGTTGTAGTTGTCCAGAGATGGTTTAGAATTAACAATATAAGATTTTGTTTATTTTAAAATTTGAATTTGAATAAATATGATCATATTATTTTTTATTATTATTTTACTTTTATTTAACCCTCTATGAACCGAATTTTCTTTCGAACGCGAATTTTAATTATTTAAAGTGTTTAACAATTTTAAAAAATGATCGAGCGACATTGCACAAATTTAACTTTATCATATGTTATTAATTATGTATAGCGTTCAATTAAAGAGCTTTAAATTCTCGACTCTTTTGCACTCAGTCCTGCGATATTTAGTCATGTGAATTATAATATTTTATCTATTTATACAAGCACTACTTTTATAGTGCTATTTTTCTGTTATGATATCATGTTAAATATCACAATTAACATTAAGATATTTTTTTTGGAATTTAATATTATTTTATGGTTTCTCAATTAAAATAGTTAATTATATACTAATAAATCAAAGTATTGATTTTGACATTCTTCTCTTTTCTTTTAATATTCTATCTATTTATCTATTTATGTGTTCATTTCACTAATATTACACCGCTATATCAAAATTCTCAAATTCAAATTACTCAGTTTATTAAGTAAAAAGCATATTTTATAGACATTAATATGTATTGATCTCAATTATTATAATTATGATAAATCAGAATGCAATTAAATGTAAACGTCTATTGATCAATATTCACTTTTTTTTTCAGATGTACCGAAAAATAAGAAGATTGTGGCTTATGCTTGCTACGATTGTCCATTCGTCTGCAAACTTAGCACCAATCTCGACGATGATCATAATCGTCTGGATCATAACACCGATACACCGAAAAGTCATTCTTAATATGGAAAATTTTCCACAACATGTTTTACATTATTCATTTTTTAAATACATTTTTCTATTTCATATTGTAGTCTGTTTGTTTTTCTTTATTATGATAAAAATGAATAAATGTTTTGTTTGGTTTTCATGATTGATTGTTTTATTTATTTATTTCTCTTGATCTCATTCACTATTTGTTGAGTAATGAAATTTTCATTTTAATAATCTAATATGATATTTGACAAATATAGTAAATAGAAAGTGAAATAAATGATGTAGCTTAAGTTTAAGAAAAAAGGAAAATAATTTAAATTAAAGAAATATATTAGATTTCATCTATAATATAAATACTTTTTATCAATATTTCACATATGTAATATATGTAACAAATGTATTTTTCATTTATTATTAGAATTTCAAAAATACTACCTAATAGTTTTTTTATATTTAAAAAAATAATACTATTTTCTATAATTAGGATTTTTTTGGATTAGTTTGTCCGTATCATTATTATTGATTCTTCACAATAAGTTAAATTTCAAATAAATTTATCTTATATGTGTCAAGTGAATAGTTTTGAAAGCTATGTAATTAAATGTAAGCATTTAATCTGTTAATTATAAAATTATCAATTAGTTTACGATTATCAATATTTTTTTATCATTAAACGCCATTAGAAAATTTGCACAGCTCTTTCTATTATGATATAAGTCATTTATTTTTCCTGATGGAAAGTTCATTTAACCTAATATACATTGTTCAGAATATCAAAACGTTTACCAATTTTAAAGAAACAGGTCAAATTTATTAGATTAATTTGAAAATGAGGTTAAAATAATATAACAATATTATATACATACATACATACATTCATTATTATATGTAAAATTAAAAGAAATCGTTTCTTTTTTCATTATAACATTAAAAAAAAACTGTAAACTTGGAGTATTTAGTGTAAGTTTTCATTGAAGATATTTGACAATACTGTCGAGTCTTCTGCCATTTAGACCAATGTCCCATATTGTCGGTCCTAACAGAGTTTAAAGGAAGTTCTTGATATTTTCCTCATCCTTTTAAATATAGGTGTTCCAGATTTTGACACTGTTGGACTCCTACGACTAGTAGCTGGTGAATCAGATAAAGATGGATACCCTCTTTTTCTTGGAAGAGTTCAGAAATCGTTTGTTTAAAAGTAAACAGAGATAAATGTTCATTTTTATGCTTTCTGCTCTATAAGATCCAAGCAAGCATTTACAACACAAATGTCAATTATATGTAAAAATACCCTGTTACCACTTCTTTGGTCTTATTTGGATTCTATATGGACCCACCCAACATGGAATCGAGTAGATCTACATCACCCATGTGACTATTATAGATTTCAACTGCTCGGGGACAGTCTCTTTATCTTTTCTAAAATAGTATTTTTTGTTTGTACCCAATTGAAGAAGTCCATCTTTTGTCTAATAAATCCGTAGTTTTGGGTTGTTATAACAATTATTAAAGAAGATTTTGTGGTTTTAAGTTTTTAGTATTATTTTAAAACTTTTTCAACGGTTTCTTACCATCATCAAAATTATATATAAAATTACATTAAATTTTTTAATTACTATTTAATAAATCTGAGTTTAGCACACAAAAAATTGGATATAATGGTTTTTTAACATCTAATTCTGCACATACATCATTTACAATGCTAATTAACGCCAAAATATTTAGCCTATCTTGTGACATATTTGTTCTTAAGTAAGTTACAATAAATAAGAATATATAAATATATTTAAATAACAAATAAATAAAATGAGCCATCTATGAGGCGAACATAATTAATGTTTAAATTTGTCAACGGATGGCGTTAGGTAACTATAGATTGTTTTTTAAGGTTGATTGTTTATTAGATATACTGTATAAATATTATTGATAATGATTGTTGCCAGCTCACGTCAGTCGCTAAATACATAGATATCTAGTAACTGAAATATATGATTTTTCCAGATTTTAAATCATCATCAGTCCCTAATTTAATGACATTCATTATAAGCAAAAACAAATATTACATGCGATATTTGATAAAAAAAAAATAAGGTGAATGGAATTTTTTATAGTGGCAATTGTTGACGCTACATCCATATGATATGATTTGACATACGAAATTTGATTTTCTTCTTCATCATGACAATGCGTCGTGTCACACCTCGCTTTTTTAATTATGTTTTCTTGAATTATGTAATGCTCTGTTTTATATATATATATATATATATATATATATATATATATACTATCCACATCTATTATAATCGTACATTTAATATATAATATTTTTAATTATAAAATACTCAATATGTCAATATATTTTTGAAAATGGAATAAATCTATATATTGCACATAATGC
Source organism: Leptonema lineaticorne (assembly GCA_024500535.1). NCBI lineage: Eukaryota > Metazoa > Arthropoda > Insecta > Trichoptera > Hydropsychidae > Leptonema > Leptonema lineaticorne. The sequence continues at coordinate 2,329,096 of JANIJI010000011.1, read as the reverse complement.
TGTATGCTTTACCGTGTATATTTTTTTAATAAAGGTTTTCATAATTTTCTTGACAACAGAATTATATGTATATATATGTATATATATATATATATATATATATATATATATATATATATATATATATAACATCGAATTTGACAAGTATGATATTTTTTTTCGAAATAATAATGAACGCATTATTGTATTGTCATATAAATTTATCGATAAATGCAACATTTAGTGGTGATGTAATCAATCAATTATTATGTAAATCTGTCGATTGATTTGCATTTTTAATTCAATCTATTACAAGTAAAACCAGTTCGTATATTGAATAATTAAAAAATAATAACGATTTAATTGAATAAGATTCGTAATTAATAAAAATCGAGTAATATTAAAATGGCGGGAAAAAATAAAATTATGGAACGTTCCATCGAAGCAAAATTTAGACGAATCCATAATAAAACAAATTATATGAAACGAGACAATACTTTCGAACTTTGTCGAATTGAAACGACATACACGCACACACACACAAATTTGCCCATATATGGGAATGCGTATTTGTGCATATGTTGAGTTCAGTTGTAGGAGGAACGTCCTGCTGGATGTGTGATTCGATTGCGCGCATTGTTCGAACGGTAATTTTTCTGATTAATTAATATATTTATTTTTTTCGTGTAATTACTTTATTAATTGTATGTTTTTTTATATATTTATTTGTTTCGTCGTAATGTTTAATAACGTGCTGTGATAAATTTGAATCGTTTTTCCGATTATTATTGTATTTTCGTTGTTCGAATATAATGTATTATAAGTTTTGATATCGTATCGTTTGATATCGAGATTGGTATTTAATGTTGGTGTCGATATTTCCGATATTCGGTTCGGGCGTCGACGTCGACATCAGCGACGGCGTCGGCGTCGGCGTCGGCGTCTATTATAATATATAACGGTATATTTTCAAATCGTGTGTGATGAATATTATTGACTAAAAAGTCGATTTTTATTTTTCAGATTTAACGATGCCTATAGAAAAATCGTCTTTACAAAAGAGAGGCAAATTGTTTTTGTGCAATTTGGCCGCTTCCTATCCATCTGGATTTAAGAATGTTAGACGAAATGAAATAGACAATTTTAACGTGGCAGAAGCTTGGTAATCTCTCTCTCTCTCTCTCTCTCTCTCTTTCTCCCTCTAACACGCACATAGACATACTTTTTTACTTTATTTTTTTATATAAATTGTTCTCTTACAGTAATGAACTAACAACAGTTATCCGATCGGAATCACCTACACATATGAGACAAACATTCTTATTAAGCTCAAGGCTACTTCACGGAATAATGATGATTCACAGGCAGCAAAGCCAAAATGCCTACAGTTATCGTTAATTTTATGAATTTTAAATTATCATTGAAGACTTTATTTTAAATAATGCGAAAATTTTTCAGACCTCTACGGCAATTTCATAAATCAACTCAATAAACAAAATAGGGACAAATATGATCCAAAGTAAGCTGTTATAAAATCATATATGTTGTTCATTTTTCCGTGACAAATTTTAATCTTCAAAAAAAAAATGATTTGCTTACAATTAGAAAAGTTAGATTTTTAGAGATGTTGCCATTAAAAATATATTTATTATTCCGAAATCTATGAATCAAATAAATGTTAAGCGCATTCAAGCAAACGCTCGTTTTTGAACTTCAATTTATTTTTATATTTTGGATATATTTCTAATTTTTAAAATTTGAATCCAATATAATATTTTAAGATTTTTTACTATCGTATAATTCTTATATCGCTTTTTTTAAACTGTTTTCAGGTCGAAAAAGAAAAGAGAAGTTAGTTTTTTTATTATCAATTAAAAACACTTTTTTTTTAAATAAAAAAAATCATATATTTTCAACTATGTATATTTTTTTCAGAATTCTAATACTAATGAAAATTTTGAAAATGATCCTAATTTTGGAAAGGTAAAAAAAAGATGCCGACCCAGACCGCTCCTATGTCTTTCCTCGATCTGTCCATCCCTGCTCACAGGTGAAATCCTTGGTCGCACACCCTTTTTTATAGGCGACCGTCCTGCAATCCTTATCGCCCCATCAATTTGGGAAATCCCGTCCACGTTATCATCGTGTGAATAATTTCGTCTATCTATTCTTTTTCTTTTACGTTTATAAAGAAAAGGGTCTTCCATATCTTATCCATATCTAACTTAACTAAATGCCGATTACCTGCAGTATTATTAGTATATTTAATTCATTACAGATTCCGTTGCATCAATTATTGATTGAAGGTAGTTCAATGCACATCGATTCAGCGCTGTCTGAAAATTTTTTGCGTATAATGATCGAACAATCAAAACTTCATCAAATTCAAGAAGTTTCGATGCGTGCACCTCAGCGACCGGCTCTTGAGACGTTCTTCGAAAAAGAAAATGAAGCTTCAAGTAGTCAACAATCAACAGGCGAGTATTTTTATTTTTTTAACATCATTCTAAATGTTAATTTTATATTTTTAAATATCATTAATATAATACACAGTGGCCATTATCCATAATGATCGCAGAAAAATGCTTCGGAAAATTACTAATACAACGGAAAAAGAAAATAATACTGCGATTAATGTGTTAGTTAATTATTTATTTTAGAATTTTTCTTTTCATTGAAAAGTTTCAATTTTTTTCACAATATATTGATTAATAAATAATCAATCATTCTTTCGTTTTCATTAGCGAATATGATAATTTAACGAAAAACATACAAGAAAAAAACCAAACGCAAGTTATTATTCCTCAAATTTTCATCGATCCAATATCAGTGTGAGTGATGATCGTTTTTACAAGTTAATCATATATAAACTTGTATTAATTAAATAATCGTTTTTTCATTTTCATTAGCGAATATAATAATTTATCGAAAACCTTAAAAGAATACCAAAAACAAATTATTATTCCCGGAATTGTTGTCGATTCAATGACAGTGTGAGTATTTATAATTTATAACTTAATCATATATATATGGTAAACTCGTTTTTAATTATTCGCATTCAATTTCTAATATAGCAATAAAATTCAACAAGAGGACGAAGTGGATGATGAATCATCAGATAGGAGCAAATTTGATGAAAATTTTGTGTGTATATTTACATTTCATAAAATAATTATTCAAACTAATTTATATGTATCTCGTTCGTTCATTATTATTATTATTATTATTTGCAGGTATTGTCCGATGTCGAAGAACCTAGAGTTAAACGTCGAAAAAGAGTGCGTATGATCGATAAAAAGAAGTCCATAAGTCGGAAACTGTCCATAGATCAAAATCAAAGTTGCAAAGCTGTAATTTCAGATCTAAACGAACATATTCATATTCATATCAATTTTAAATTTTTGTCTTTGATGTTGTTAACCTTAGTTAATGTTGATTTAAATTGCAACGATAATCTTTATATGTAAATGCATAATTGAATATTTTATTTTAGCATCCCGGAGAGGATATTATTGTATACGAAGATATTTATAGTTCGACAATGCTTTTTTCAAAACCTTCGAGATGTTTTGCGGGTAAATTTTCATTGAAAATAAAGTCGAGTATGGCAACGGAATTAGAAGTTGCCTTTAAGAGAAATTTAATAACTATTCCAAATTCTGTAACTGCACTAAAAGAATTTTTAAGGCCAAAGGTAAAATCTCATAATGTTCGAGTATCACTTTGCTTTATATATACATACACAGGTATTTAAACCGCATTCAATTTCTTTCCATAAATGTTACTAAAAGACACCGTCAGGATTTACTACAAGCAATACAATTCATACATCCACTACTCTAATGTTTCCATTTAATATTGACATGAAATATACGCCCGATCTTCCTAGAGGAACAGAAGGACAACAATCTGTAAGTCCGAAAGACATCGAAGTCGTTGAACAATCAACACCCGAATATCGCCAAAGTAAAGACATAAGACATAAGCAATTGTCACTGTTATCCACTGATATGGAACAAAAATCAAAGGAACATTCGTCCCAATCTCCGGAAATGTCTTCACAAAAGAATATCGATAAACAGTTACATCATAAAAATGGCCGGGGATATAGTTTTCCTGACACAATTGAGGTTGACAATATTGATATTGTTTTAACCGATCCAAAAAGTTTGTGTTCAGATCCGTCTACCGTCAAAGTAGTCCGTAAAAGAATGCCAAAAAAATTAGAACCTCAATTAGAGTTTTCGAAAAAGGCAATTCCACTTCCTGGACCGCCATCCGTTATGGCCGTACAACCTAAAAATATTTCTCCCTGTTCTAGCCGTTGTTCGAGTCTAATTTCAGAACGCACTCAAGTCTCATATGGCTATAGTGACACGGATAGTATGAAAGAAGTTAAAAGAAATCTTAGGTATTATTATTTTTTAAATTATATTTTTCTAATCCAATATATCAATATCAAATAATATTAATTTATATCATCATAAACTAGTGAATATTGGGATCCCGAACCGCTTCTAGATACCATAGCCGAGCTGCAAAATATTCCAAATTTAAATTTATTGGATATAGTGGAATATAAGGCTTCTACTTCAGCTGCAATTTCAGGTCGACAAGGCGTAGTGAGAGCTTTCGGTTCACTCTTAAGTAAGTAAATTAAAAAAATAAATAAACACAATCTTTAGCTTCCAAACTTCCTCCTTTCCTACCTTTACCTTTTACAAACAAATTACAATTCAATACATATTGTAATTCTAAATTCTTATTAATTATATTCGTCTATTTTATATTATATGTTTGTCAAATTGGAATTTTCTTTTTAGGGCAGACTAAAGGTTAAACATGTTTTATTTTCAGAACTCAAGGCTGCAGGATTAGTAAAGGTGGAAAAAGTGGAAGATTCATTGGAAATTAAAGACATTAAGGTATTATTTGTTTTTATGAAGTTTCTTAACAATTTTCGAACGCGACGAGCACTAATTAATTTGTTTTTTATTTCAGTTGAATTTTTAAAATATGACGATTCATATATAATATAAATGAAACAAATAATTTGTGAATTTCTGGTTTTTCTTTGTGATCTCATTACATTAAAATTATTATTTTAAGTATAATATATTTTATACTTTTGTACAAAAAGTATATTTTTAAATGTTATTTAGCTTGTTTTAATTTCACTATAACTTTAAAAGTTATTTTTGCTTTGATGAAGATTTTGTTCTATATGTATTATTTTTGATTTTAATCTTCATAAATTGTAAATTACATTGACATATATATATATATATATATATATATATATATATATATATATATATATATATATATATATATTAGTATAATTATATTTTCGTTGACATATGTATTAGTTTAATTTTATTTTTCATTTCATTTTATTAAATATTCCAATTAAACATGTTCATAAATGAACATTTTGTCATTCTTTTCTACAAAAAGTATATTTCTAAATGTTATTTAGCTTGTTGAAGATTTTGCTCTCTTTCTATTATTTTCTTATTTAAATCTTCATAAATTGTAAATTTAATTTTCATTAACTATATATTAGTTTAATTTAATATTTCTCTTCATTTTATTAAATATTCAAATTGAACAAATTCATGAACAAGCTTTATATATATATATATATATATATATATATATATATATATATATATATATATATATATATATATATATATATATATATATAAAATATTATATTTTATACTTTTCTACAAAAAGTATATTTCTAAATGTTATTTAGCTTGTTTTAATTTTAATATAACTAGAAAAATTATTTTTGCTTTACTTTTATTATTTTTGCTTATTTGTATTATTTTTTATTCAAATATTCATAAATTGTAAATTTGATATTTTTTCACAATTTTCAAAATATGTTAAATTTATAATTGACTATAAATTTAAATACAATGATTAGGTATATTTACTCTACGTGCGGCTGTGTTTTTTTTATGTGTATTGTTGCCAAAAAAATATGCTCCGCCTTCTCTTACAATGTTTCTCAATTTTTATTTTTGAATTAATATGTTTCAATAGTATGTAACAAATTAATTATCTGATTTAAAATATGTGCAAAATTTTAATTTAATTTTAAGCTTTACGTTACTTAACTTAAGCTTAAAAAAACTTTTAATGCATTCAATAAAAAAAAAATTCGCTATATAAAAAAAATATTTACTTTATAAATAAGACAATAAGAAAAAATAATAAAATGATTTAAACGATATATTAATTCATTTATTGAAGAGTGAAGAAATTATTAATTTTATAATTTTTTACTATAGAAACTCTCAGTTGTTACAATTGAACGAGCAATTACGTCAGTATTTGCGCGTTCGTCGCCCAGTAACAACATCAAATATTTTTCTGCTTTTTTACAATTGAAGAGATTTCTATTTTTTGTTACAAAGGTAAAAGCACTTTTATAATATTGTTATGCACATCAACTAATTTATATAACAATCCTAATTCTAACTAAAGATATATCAATTTTATACAAAATATATTCGACCATTGTGATTATCATCTTCGATTATAGAATTATATAAATTATTTAATTGCTAAATTTATATTACAGATACTAAAGAAGAAATGAATATGTCTCGTATGCGTTCAAAAAGTGTGCCACCGAAACTTTTCGAAGATTTGCCTCCTAAACGCGTGAAAACTATGCCCTCAAAATATTTAGAATATATAATGTTCGATCGTTTAACGTTAAAACATTTTAGACGTCCGGAAGATATACCTCCCGAAGGTTCTAAAAATGTGCCGTCCAAATGTTTAGAAGATGTGCAATCAAAATGCTTGGAAGACGCGCAATCTAAACGTTCTAAGAGCGTGGCTTCCAAACGGTCTAAGAATATATCATATAAACGTTCGGAAGATGTGCCATCTAAACGTTCAGAAAATGAGCCTTCCAAACGATCTAAAAGTGTGCCATCTAAACGTTCGAAAGATGAGTCTTTCAAACGTTCTGAAGATGTGCCATCTAAACGTTCGGATGATGTGCCATCTAAACGTTCGGATGATGATGAGCCTCCCAAACTTTCTGTAAATGTGCCATCTAAACGTTCAGAAGATTTGCCTCCTGAACGCGTGAAAACTATGCCCTCAAAATATTTAGAATATGTAATGTTCGATCGTTTAACGTTAAAACATTTTAGACGTCCGGAAGATGTGCCTTCCAAAAGTTCGGAAGATTTGCCATCTAAACGTTCAGAAAATGGGCCTTCCAAACGATCTAAAAGTGTGCCATCTAAACGTTCGAAAGATGAGCCTTTCAAACGTTCTAAGAGTATTCCATCTAAACGTGTTAAGAATGTGTCTTCAAAACGATCTAAAAATGTGACATCCAAACGTTCTAAAGACGTACCTACCAAATGTAACAAATTTTCATTTTTCAATTATTATTTGATTGTTTTCGTATATTTATATATAATGATTTTTTTCACAGATGCCAGAAAGTCGAAAAAGGATACTTTTCAATTATGCACCGACTGTAATGCGGTTTCTAAGATAAAAATGGGCATTGACGCGCATGCGAAAAGCAATCACCGGACTTATACATTGAATCTAGAAAGTAATTTAAAAATTATATTTATCTAATTATAAATTAATGTTTATATTTATATTCGTTTCAGCGCAAATGCATTTATTATATTATATAATATATTATGGGTGTGTACCATAAATGTAAACGTCTATTGATCAATATTCACTTTTTTTTCAGATGTACCGAAAAATAAGAAGATTGTGGCTTATGCTTGCTACGATTGTCATTCGTCTGCAAACTTAGCACTAATCTCGACGATGATCATAATCGTTTGGATCATAACACCGATACACCGAAAAGTCATTCTTAATATGGAAAATTTTCCACAACATATTTCACATTATTCATTTTTTAAAAACATTTTTCTATTTCATATTGTAGTCTGTTTTTTTTTCTTTATTATGATAAAAATGAATAAATGTTTTGTTTGGTTTTCATGATAATCTGTTAATTAGCTTTCATATTTTTTGCCAAGTAATTATAAACATATATATATTCATTATTATAAGTTTGTTGTATTATCTAATTATAAAATTATCAATCAGTTTACTATTATCAATAATTTTTCATCATTAAACGCCATTAGAAAATTTGCACAGCTCTTTCTATTATGATATAAGTCATTTATTTTTCCTGATGGATTTGGAATTTACAATTTAAATCATCCATTTTAAAGGATAGAATATCGAATATAGAATATACAGTGACCAGTAACTCGAAGTCTGATCTTCTTGTATACATAATGAAAAATGTATTTTTTTTATATTAAACAAATAAGTAAAAAAATAATAATAATATATCTTCTATTATCAAGTAAACATCACAAATTTAACAGGTGATTGAGCGACTCCCCCTTCCCTTTCACATATTTTATTTAATATTAAGAGCTCCGCCTTTATATCTTAGTTTCTCAACATTTCAATATTTTTGCATATCTTTTTTCTTTTAATACTATGCATTGTAATTAGATTTACTCATTTTACATTCTAATTGAACTTATTCATGACTGTGGACACCAGCTATGGATAAAATGATCGATATTTCTAGTAAAATTCTCAAAAAAATTGATTCTATATCTACTTAATTATGACCAGAATGGCAAGATGATATTTTGCAATATATATATATATATATATATATATATATATATATATATATATATATATATATATTAAATTAAGTATTTAATTAGTATTACGACATTCATTGTTTCATTTGTATTAAATTTTATTTTCATATATATAAATTTTTAAATCTGTTTTGTATTAAAACAATATGGAATAAAAAGAATGAATCGTAATAAATTATTATGTATTTCCATTATTTCGTATTTAAATTTAATTTATATCAAATATTTAATGAGAAAACAATTACCATCATGTAACTTAAACGTAAATGTAGAAATATAAAAATATATGTATTATTATAAAAGTTAATAATAATGTATTTTTAATAACACATTTTATCTTTCGTTCACACAAGTTTTCAAGAAATAGAAACTCCAGCTTGAAAAACATATATATATATATATATATATATATATATATATATATATATATATATATATATATAGTATCTAAAGAAAGAACTTTTGATTTATTATACGTTAACTGATATAAAATTTTGTACAATTAAAAAGAAACGCATTTTCGGAATATACAAAGAAACCAATAGAAGCTAATTTTCTCACAGCCATTACAGTGTCGATCATGTTTATATGCTTAAAATGGAATTTCGATCTTTACAATTGTATTAATTATTTTTTACAGAAAAATTATTTTTAACAGAAAATTTTATCTCTTTCTATATATAGTCCTAAGGGATAGTAAATCATTATGAATTTCATATTTTAAGATTTACTCAGTTTACACACTGATTTTAATGCTAAGATTTAGTTAGATGTTAAATTATCGATTGGCAAATATTGGCATCTCTCTTCGTAGGTCATATGATCATTTAAAAAGTTTCAAATTTAGTTTATTAAAAATCTGAAAACATTTTTGCTATTGTTATATTTTTTTTATAATATTCTACTTGGTATTATTTAACAGTAAGTTTGCAAATAATTGCATTAAATGTTATAAAAAAACAATGCAATCTTGTCGCTTAGATTGTTCAGTTGATAAGTTTCTAAAAATGACGTTTTTTTTGTTTTATTCTCTGAATTATTATTGCACACTATATTAATATAATAAAATTAATTATTGATTTTGTTGTTCGACTATAAGAAAAAACATGTTTTCTCAACATTGCATTTATACATAATTATTGATAAATTTTCAATTAATTTTATAGTGTGTGTTAAATACATATATTCTATATGCGAAATCTTTTAAAACGATAGTGCATGTAAGCAGCTCAAATAGTTTATTGTAAAAGTGAAACTATTACAAGATTTCAAGTGGTGATTTTTTTTTAAATATTGAACCAAACTTTATGTTTTTCTTAATTAATTTATATATTTATGTATTAACATCTATGGGAAAGGAATGAGGAATGTCTGATGGTGACAAAATTCAACTCTCGATTTACAAACATTAGTTGTAATGAAGATAGTTGGACAGGGTTACATATAAAGTAAAAAGTGGTGTAGCGAAGGGGGGCAAGGGGGTATTATACTCACAATGGGGCACCAAATGATCCGCAACAGAAAAAAATGCTGAAAAATAAATAAGAGTGAGTTTTAAACCAATTGTAATTTTAGTATTAAAAATATGGTATATTAAATGAGATACTAATAATATATGTTTGAAATTATGATTATTTAATAATAATTATTTTTAATACTATTAATTTGAAATTTAAAAATTATTGATGTCTTTGAATCAGGATGTCCTTTTATTTTTCGATGCAATAAAATATAATGTAGGAATTATAAATTAATTGTATTGAAGGGTGTATTGAAGACGATGGCTGTTTATCGCGATGTTATGTCCATCAAAAAAAAAATCGTTTTAACGTACTGTACGAAGGTTTGATGGCGTCGTGGCGTCCATTTCTTTTCTCGTTGATCGTTGACCGACATCTGTCAAGAAATACGCGATGACTTACCAAAGGAAGTTGAATAAGAGAAAAAGTATTCAAACGTTTAACTTTTATAATGAATTTAACTATTTTAGTTCGAAAATTAATTCAAAAACTATACATTCAAGTTTAATATTCTATTTTACATTTGTACAATGTACCATATAATATCGTGCGTTTATTTTTTTCTATTTGATTCATTTTTCACAGTTCTAATAAAATTTATTATTTATAATCAATAATGATATAACATCGCATGTATTCATTAGGTTGTTAAGAAGTACGCGCTTATTTATCACACACACACACACACACACACACACACACATACTTATTTGTACGATTTAATAATAAATTATCTTTATATCTCAAAATATAGATCATCGTTGTGTTAGAGTTCAATTTATTCTAATGCGTTTTCCTGAAAAATATTTTGCTTTCTTTTGATTTTCTTCAACTTTGACATCGAGCCTTTCAAAGTACGGTTATAACGATACTTTTCGTGACCATAATATTCTATACATTTTTTGCACGCGATTTTTAATTATAATATTTTTTTTACAATCGTCGGTTGAACTAATTAAAATTTATTATTTTTTATTTTTATCTTCAATTTGGTTAAATCTGATTTTTTTTATTTTTAACAGCTGGCTGTTTTACAATCGTCGCATAAATTAATTAGGATTTATAATTTTTCATTTGTTTTATTTTTAATTGATTTTGATGAAAATCTGATCTATTTAGTTTTATGCCAAAATATTAAATTAACTCTTTAAAGCGTTAATCGCTTTAAATTATTTTCTTTTAATTAATTTCCTATAAAACCCAGAGGAAACTCTTAATTTGTTTCTGAATAATTATATTTTGTCTTTATTATTTCTTTTTAAATATCGTCGAAAGTTTTTAAATATCGTCGGTAGTTTTGTTTTTTTTTTCAGCCAAAAAGTACGGTATGAAAATAGCATTCTATAATGTTGCAACAAATATTGCATTTAATTTTCTTGTGTTTTTTTTTCTAGGAAAATGCACTAAGACAATTTCTAAAAAGAAATTTGCTATTCGAGCTCGTAAAAGGAAAAGTGAAGAACGTTTAGCTCGCGATACAAGTAAATTAAAAAATTTTACTAATTACAAATTCATATTTAAGTATATTACAAAGTGATTTTCATTCAATTTTTAATCACTTTCTAATAAATTAAAATCAAAATATTTATACAATATACGTATATTTTTTGGTTATATTAATATTTATTTTGTTATATAATTAGTTCCAGGCGTATCGGCAACACATGAAGCTAAGAAAGAAACAAAAATGGATTGTTGTCCAGGTATAATAATTAATTCATTAAATGCGTAAATTATAAGTAAAATCACGCATATCTTTTTAAATAAATATATATTTTAACCAAATAAATTTTTAACCAAAATTATTTATCATTTCTTTAAGGTTCCTCGTCGTCGAGCTCAGAAGGAATTGGAAAATTAAGCAAGATGTTCCAAACTCAATTACCTGGATCTTTAGAAAAAGGAGATATTTTAATTGATAAGCAAGATACTTCGGAGCGGTCAAAAGTTGCCAAAAATAAAGGAAAGGGAAAATCTAGTAAAACTCAAACAACACCAATGGATGTGGAACCAAAGAAAATGGATATGGAACCAGAGAAAATGGATATGGAACCAGAGAAAATGGATATGGAACCAGAGAAAATGGATATGGAACCAGAGAAAATGGAAATGGAACCAGAGAAAATGGATATGGAATGTGATAAACAAGATTCTACGAATATTGAAAAATCTCAAATGTTAAAAAGAAAAAGAGAGACAAGAAGCCGCACTTCTAAAGCAGAAGATGATATAAATGAAACTAAGGTTTCGAAACGTAACAGAAACAAACGAAATTAAAAGAAACAATGAAACGTTTCTAGCTTAAGGAAAATCGATATCGTATAAAAATTACTGGTAATACCAGGGATCGGCAACCCGCCGCCCGCCAAAGTATCAATATAATTTTAGGAAAACTGAATAAAGTTAATAAACTGAATAATATTTATATATATGTAATTGGAATTGTATTTCCTTTTTTCACTTTTAAAAATTGGAAAATTTTTGTTCTCTGACATTATTGTTATTATAGTATGTCATTATTTTTTATTTTTAATAATAATTATAATCGTATATGATGTAAAAGCACCATTTAAGATAAATTTAAATGTGTAGCCCGCATAAAAGAAAATATTTTGAAAATGGCCATTCGTCCGAAAAAGGTTTTCGTCCCTGGCTTATACAATATATAAAAGTTTTATGCCTACTCTTTATTAATGTTTGAAAGTTATACTTTTAAAACATTTTGTTTATGTTAATTAAATGAAAATATTAGATTTATTGATGTGCTCATCTTAAATATTTCTTAATATATAAATAAATAAATATATATATATATATATATATATATATATATATATATATATATATATATATATATATATATATATATATATATATATATATATATATATATATATATAGTCATAAAGTTTTTCTTTCTAATTATTTATTAGTCTTATTTGTTCTTCTTTATGTATATATGATGATATAAGAATATTATTTTTGTTGATCCTAAATTATTTATAAAGATAATTAAATGCTAATGTTACATGATTTTTGTCATTGGTATTATTATTTAAGTTTCAAGTTATAGTTGTCCATCCATGCGTACCAGGCCGCTTCTACATCCGATCGTCTTTCACCGTAGTCTAACGTCCTTCTTTGATCTATCCATCCGGTCCGATCTTCACCGAGCCAAGGCTCTCACAGGTGAAGTCGGGCAGAGATTTGCCTATTATTTCTCGATGTCGATATTTGGTGTTTGGAGTTGTAGAACCTAGTTCCTTATCTCCTTCATCTGATCTGGTAAACCGGAACAGTAAGAATATGGGGCTTCTCGGCCTTATGAGGTGAAGTCACTACTATGTGTTAGTAGGTAATTAGTGCTTTCGAATTTTCCGGATTTTCCGGCGTTTCTGGAGGTTGGGCTCTCTTGACAGTATAGGTGGGAGGAACCTATATCTGTTGTTGGGGTGGTATTTAAGTGGGTCAGTGGTATTGGTTCTGATCGTTGCGTCGTTGTAGAATTTGGTGGCTAGGCGAATGACCTGGTTTCTGACTGAAGATATGTTGAGGGCTTTATGGATGTCTTCGTTTCTAATGTACCACGTGCCATCACGGTATGTCCGTGATGGCACGGAGGATTTTATTTTGGATGACTTGAAGTAGGTGATATTGTTTGTCGGTGGCGGTTCCCCAGATGGGACAGGCCAGTTTATGGGGGTGGAGTTAATGATCACTTTTGGTGGGTCGGGGCGAGAAGCTTTGGGTTTGAAGCAGATTGCTTGTGTTTTGAGGGGGTTTATTTTGATGAGCCATTGGGATGCCCAGGTTTCTAATCGGAGTAGGTATGCTTGTGACTCTTTGTGAATTGTTTGCACGTTGAGGCTTCTGCAGAAGACGGCCGTGTCGTCTGCAAATAAAGCTAGCATGTTGTTTGGACCAGATGGTTTAGGGATGTCAGCAGTGTAGATATTGAAGAGAGTGGGGGAAAGTACGGATCCTTGTGGTACTCCTGCTGATATTGGTTTTGGGTGAGAAACTGAGTCTGATATTGAGACGTGGAAGTTTCTATTTGTAAGGAATGAGTCAATTAATTTGACGAGGGTTAAGGGGAATTTCATATTAAGCATTTTGAGTATGAGGCCGTCCGCGGTTGAGGGCAAAGGATACGAAATTGGTGACTCTGTACAGTTGGTGGGTGGTTGAGAGTAATGGTCTGAAACCGTATTGTTCCGGTGGGATTATTTTATTTTTATCTATAAACTCTAAGAGTCTATGGAGAATAATTCTTTCGAATATTTTGCCGATTGTTGGAAGAAGACTAATCGGTCTATAACTTTCTGTGAGCGTTGGGTTTTTGCCTGGCTTTTTTAACATGATTATGTTAACATTTTTCCAAGCAGATGTGAAATAATTTAGTCGGAGAGAGGCGTTAAAAATGGCCACTATCGAGAGAATTCCTTTGTGAGGAAGGTTTTTGAGTGCTTTGTTGTTGATCTTGTCCGGACCTGGGGCTTTGTTGTTGTGAGTGGAATTTATGAAACCTTGTACTTCGGAAGGGGTAGTGAAAATAATACGTTCACTTGTTTCTTTGATGTTTAGTGCTTCAGTAATCTGTGCTCTAAAAGAGGGTGGTTGAGGAGCGGTTGCTGGTTGAGAGAACGTTGAGGCAAGGTTCTCGCCGAAGGCTTCTGCTTTTTCGAGCGGGGAGATGGCTATTGAGTTGTCAGGTAGATTTAGAGGTGGAATCTCTTGTCGTTTTTTGGTGAGGACTTTTGTCATTTTCCAGATAGAGTTATCTTGGATGGACAAGGACTGGAGTTTTTTATACCAGTTGTCATTGTGAAGGGCAAATAGTTTTTGGCGAATGATGAGTTTGAGGGAATTAGCGGTTCTTTTCGCTGATGGGTCGCCTGTCTTATACCATTTACGTCTGGCTTTGTTCTTGGTTTGGATAAGTTCGCGAATTTCGCGCGGAAGTGGCGAACACTGGTTAGGCGAAACTTCGTAGCTAGCTTCAACTAAGTTAGATAAGATGTTTTGTGCTAGTGTGCTGATTTGGTTTTCGATATCAGCTGGGGTCCGTAGCAGAGAGGCAACGGGGATTGGAATATTTTTAGAGATTTGACCGTTCTTTTAAGGGAGTGGTAATGACGGTGTGAAGTGTTGGAGGTTTGAAAGTCAAATATGACTGGGTTGTGATCTGAGGAGAGATCAGAGATGGTCCAAGTTTCTACTTGGTGAGGTATATTTGAAGCGAGGGCAAAATCTATGGTCGAGGGGTGTCCTTTCTGAAGGTGGGATCACCGGGGGCGTGAATCGTCCAATTGTTTGAGTCACACAGGGCCTGTAGCGCTGTGCCTCTATTACAGTTGCGGGTACGGCCCCAATTTACGTGGTGGGCGTTAAAGTCACCCGCTATGATGGTGGGTGCATTCAAGTAAATTAATGACAAAACGTCAGAGGAAAAAGAGGCATTCTTACGGGGTGGGTGGTACGTAGAGACGATTATATAATCACCTGATGGTGTTGTGACGGCGATCAGAGTTGCCTCGAGCATGATTAAGTTGGGTGTGGGGATGTGATAGTGTGCAAGATCGCGTTTAACAAAGATTCCCTTACCGCCACCTCGCATGTTCGTTCTGTCGTTTCTATAAAATTTATAGTCGACCAATTTGGGTGTTCGTCCGGCTGTTAGGTGGGTTTCGCAGACAAGTATTACGTCTGCGAAAGTTTAGTTAGTTAATTAGTTAGTTTAGAAGTTTAGTCTTGACGCGAATTCGTCAAGCTCCTTGATTTTAGGGATGAGACCGTTCGCGTTCCAGCACGCAACTCTCAGATGCGAGGGTTTGCGCTTAGTGGCCATTAGGGTTTAGTAATGATGCCAAAGCGTTTATTACGATCGAAATAATTAGGTGAATTCATTAGGTGTAATTTAACGTCTTTATCTTCTTTAAGAAGATGAGTGAAATACTGAACTCCGTAAGAGTTCAGTAATGTTGTGCATCTTCTGTAATCGTCAGAAGAATGGACCATTATCTTGATAAAGTCTCCGGAGACTTTTGTTTCTTTAATATTCACCTTGTGTTTCAAGGTTTTTATTAGGTCAGAGTAATTGACCGTGGACTTGACGTGAATGGGTGGGGGTGATCGGGCTTGCGGGGTGGTGTTTTTTGAGCTTACCTTTGGGTTAGCTGGTGTGGGTTTATGGGGGAAGTCCGCCTGAACTGTGGTTGATTCCGTCTCGGCCTCGGACTCCGATGATGCCATCTCTTTGTCCGAGTTGGCGGGCGAGGGGGTCGGTGTTGGGTCGTTTGAACTCGGAGGAGTTTTGTATTTCCTTTTTTTGATGACCTTTTTCTTGGTCATCGCGGGGATGAAGTCATCTCTGGTTGCCTGGGTTGTCTCGTCTTTGTTGGAGACGGTAGAAGAATGAGTAGGTGAGTCATCAGAAGAGTGAGCTGATGGGTCCTCTAGGTCGATCTGGATGTTCAAATCGCGGCTGATCTTCATTAGGATCTGGCTGTACCTGTCCAGTGTTATGAAGAGGCGGTCGATGTCTCTCTGGGTGAGGGCTTCACCCGATAGGGTGTTTTTAAGTATAGGCCCTTGGGCCATTTTTAATTTTGTGTGTTCCACCTAGTAGATCACTTTAACGAGCACTTAATTGAATGAAGTGGTGCACTCAGACAAGCGCATTCACCACACTTTGACTCGATATTGCCCGGGCGGGCGTTTGACGAGAATACTTGGCCGTATACTAACGAACACGTCCGTACACAACCGCGTAACACGCGCCACGCTGGTGTATTATTTCTTGGTCTTACGCCCTTTTTATAGGCGACCGACCTGCAGTCCTTATCGGTTTCAGCCAATAGCGAAATGGTAACGCCCATTGAATATGGGAAATCCCATCCACGATATTACTTTGTGATTATCTTCGTCGCTTGGGTTTTTAGAATCCATTAACATTGTTATTGTAATCCATCTTATCTATCTTCTTTTTCATTTATAAAGAGGGTTTTTCCATATCTTATCTTTAACTTAACTAAATGCCGATTACCTGCAGTAATTATATTTAATTCTGACATTAAACCCCCCAAGGTCGTAACATTTTTTCTGGTGTCTATGAAGAGGATCTACTTGCCAGCCTCCCCAATTTTCACGATGAAAAAACTTTTTCTTGAAATGATGGGTTTGTGGAAATTTTTCTTGCCTTTGATATTTTATAGATGTTTGTGATGATGGTAGTTGAACAGCAACCGTCGGTGGTGCAGACGGGGCTGGTGGACTATGCACAGGTAAATTATTGGGGCTTGGAGTACGTGCTGGTGGAGGTAATTCTAATGAAACTTCTATTGGCGGACTTTCCAATGTAGGTGATGCTTTAATAGTCGGATTTTTTAATGTTCTTGCGGATTTCGAAGAACTTATACAAGTTAAGGGATCAGGAAGATGTTTTTGTGATACAATAGGAATATTAGGCAATGGTGGATCACCATGTCTAATGCCAGAGTCAGGGGAAGTGTTACAACTGGCACATTCTTCTGTTGATCTACGACGTTTGTCCTCCATAGCTGTTGAAGTAAATGAAACAATCTGATCAAATCGGAAAGCTATACGATCTTGCCATTTGCTTTCTTCAACTTCTTCTCCTGCTTCCATATCTTCATCAGGCCTCAATGCTCTCTCTCGTTCAGGCACTTCGTCGACAAGCGGTGTTGAAGTATTAGAATGAGGTTCAGGACTCGGCATCGATAAAGGAAACGATGCTGACACAGTTAAATCTAAATACTGCTTCTTAACTGATTTCATAGGTTTCTGAATAACAGGTGACATTATCTTTCGTCCTGAAATATCGCCATATTGACATAAACTGGGAGATTTCTCGCAAACCTCAGTTTTGATTACTGATGTAGGCTGTGAAGACATTGATTCTTCTATCGTGGGAAATTGTGAACGATCTTCTTCTTTTACTTTCCAATAATCTGAGGCCAAAATACGAGCTTGTAAACTCGCAGCAAGACCCTCTAAAGGTGGTGCTGAATCAGGCGGCGGTTTGGTCTCATTGAAATATGACTCATGATAAGGTTTAATTTCAGCTCTTGGTAATGGTATATATTGAGAATGACCTTGTGATGAATAATTATTTTTGGGTGTTTGATAAACAACAGTTGTACATGAAGGAACAAATGGATCAGATATATGTGATGTTCTATTATGTGGTGAACTAATTGGATAAGTATTACTAGATGCATTATTTGAGACACTTGAATGAGAATGTGGTGATTTCGATTGAACATTACTTGAAAACGAGTCTGCTCCATCTGCACTATTAGGACGGGATATTGGACTATAAACTTGTCTCATCGATTCATGATTTACATCTAATCTTACATTAACTCTCTCAGGTCTTGGTGGTATATTAGCATTCATCATATTACTTGGAGTTGCAAGTTTTGCACTCATATTTACGGCTGCATTTATAATGCTCTGATTTGATATTTCTAGAGTTCTTTCGATCTCTCCATTTACTAAATCTTCAATAGTTCGAGTAGCTACTATAGTACTAGGATGATGTGATAATTTCTCCTGAGATAAATGACGCCTTAAAGCTAGTTTTGCTGGAGATACTTGTGTATAATCAGGCTGTATGACTGTTCTAGCAGTCGGAGAATTTTCCCTTGTTTGATTAGGTATTTCTGATTGTCCTCTAAACATTTCAGGTAACCTTTCACTTTGTCTAATA
This sequence comes from Leptonema lineaticorne, assembly GCA_024500535.1. Taxonomy (NCBI): domain Eukaryota; kingdom Metazoa; phylum Arthropoda; class Insecta; order Trichoptera; family Hydropsychidae; genus Leptonema; species Leptonema lineaticorne. The sequence goes on along the minus strand of JANIJI010000011.1, from coordinate 2,310,164 downwards.
ACGTCATTGCGATATAAATCCATAGATCTAGCATTATTATCTGTAGATCGGGTAAACGTATCTGAATTATGATAACGTTCAGATGTGGAATGTTTATATTCCTGGATAACAGGTTTAACGTCTACAGGTGATGCCTGTGGATGGGTTTGATTATGTATATGAGACGAAGAATAATTTGCTATTGAAGTCATATCGTTGTTATACAACATTTGATTTGAAGAAAGAATAATTTTGTGTTTGTGAATGGCTATAAGAATTTGCAGGAAATGATTGATTTGGGACTTGACCAGTTTTTCTTTCTTGATCAGCATTTAATACAGAATTAATTACACTTTTTAATCGATCTTCAAAGTTATCACTTTAGGTGATTCTTGTACCTTACTAACAACATTAAGTGGTTTTTGTACTTTAACGGGAGACTGTTTTGGCGGATGTGAAGATAAAGGTGGAGCTCGAACATGACTCGAACTTGTTACTGGCAATACGTTATTCTTCTTGAATTCACCTAATTTCTCAGATTCCCTTACATGACCATTCATATGAGAATGATTATGTTTTGCATTACTGACATTCAATTTGCCAGCTTCAATTTGTCTTCCAGTTTCTAAAATCTTCTGAGCTAATATCTCAGGATTTTGTTCTTCAATTTTTCCTACATCTGGAACATCAGGCCTCTTCTGAGAACGTAAACGATGTTCCCGAGTCTTTCTGGATATTTTAGTAACCGCATGAGGTTTTACAGTAGCAACTGGAACTACTGGTGCCATTTTCCTTTCTTTCTGGATTTTTAAGCTGATTGTTTTCAGCTTCTAATCTACTAACATGAGAATGGAGGCGTTTCTGATACGACAATGTAGCTGATACTTCTTTTAATATACACTCGTGTGCTAAAGCAGGAGAGATTTCAGTATTTGGTGGAATTTGACCCAAAAGTGCATATTTATCTGTAATCTCTTTAGTTCTTTGTTTGACCAAAATTGCTTGTTCATTTTCAATACTGTCCACCTGTGCTTGTAATCGGCTAACTTGTGCTTGCAAATCTTTATGTCTGCTGACGATTTCTTTCGCTTTAGATAACAAATCAACAGTGTTTGTAGCATTTATATCTAACTCACTCATTCGTGATTTCAGTAAAACAACACTGTCATCAATTAAGACTCTCACTTGTTTTTCCAACTGTGCAACACGAGATATCAAACGTTTCTTACGTTCCTTTTCCTTTTCGATTTGAGTAGTATTAATAGCTACTTTATAATTAGGATCCTTCATAGACTCAATAAATTGTAAATATTGAGCTTTAAATAGATCAAGAAGTATTTGCAAAGCATAAGCTGTGTCGTTAGGTGCTTTTGGTATATCTAATTCATGATGAGCAGCAGATGGCTCTTCGAAAACAGATAAACCTGAAAGTTGCTGATCAACACAGCCTGGAGGTGGTGGAAGACGCTCTCCTCCTTCAATTTCAGCTCTAGTGCTTTCTAAAGTATGACAAAATTAAATAAGAGAAAGATGAATTTAAAATCGGAAAAAGAAGAATTTTAAATAGAAGATGAATTTAAATTAGAAGAAAGATGAATTTAAAATCGGAAAAGATGAATTTTAAATTGAAGAAAGATGAATTTTAAATTGAAAAGATGAATTTTAAATTGAAGAAAGATGAATTTGAAAACGGAAAAGATGAATTTTAAATAGAAGATGAATTTAAATTAGCAGAAAGATGAATTTAAAATCGGAAAAGATGAATTTTAAATTGAAAAGATGAATTTTAAATTGAAGAAAGATGAATTTTAAATTGAAAAGATGAATTTTAAATTGAAGAAAGATGAATTTAAAATCGGAAAAGATGAATTTTAAATTGAAGATGAATTTAAATAGAAAAATGATTAATTTTAAATAGAAGAAAGATGTATTTAAATGGAAGAAAGATGAATTTAAAGTCGGGAAAAGAGGAATTTTAAATAAAAGATGAATTTTAATTAGAAGAAAGATGAATTTAAAATCGGAAAAGATGAATTTTAAATTGAAAAGATGAATTTTAAATTGAAAAGATGAATTTTAAATTGAAAAGATGAATTTTAAATAGAAGAAAGATGAATTTAAAATAGAAGAAAGATGAATTTAAAAACGGGAAAGATGAATTTTAAATAGAAGAAAGATGAATTTAAATTGAAGAAAGTTGAATTTTTAATTGAAGAAAGAAGATTTTAAATAAGAGAAAGATGAATTAAAACTCGGGAAAAGATGAATTTTAAATTTAAGAAAGATGTATTTAAATAGAACAAAGATGAATTTAAAAAGAAAAAGATGAATTTTAAATTGAATAAAGATGAATTTCAAAAGAAAAAGATGAATTTAAATAAAAAAAAAAGATGAATTTAAGATGAAAGCAATTTAAATTCATCTCTCCTATATTTAAATTCATCTTTTTTCTATTTAAATTCATCTTTTTCATCTTAAATTCATTTTTTTTAATTTAAATTCATCTTCTTCTTTCGAAATTCATCTTTTTCATCTTAAATACATCTTTCTTTAATTAAAATTCATCTTTTTCAATTAAAATTCATTTTTTTTAATTTAAAATTCATCTTTTTCTTCTTAAATTCATCTTTCTTTAATTTAAAATTCATCTTTTTCTTTTTAAATTCATCTTTCTTCCATTTAAATTCATCTTTCTTCCATTTAAATTCAACTTTTCAATTTAAAATTCATCTTTTCAATTGAAAATTCTTCTTTTTCCGATTTAAAATTCTTCTTTCTGTTATTTAATTTCATCTTTCTTCCATTTAAATTCATCTTTCTTCAATTTAAATTCATCTTTCTTTAATTGAAATTCATCTTTATTTAATTAAAATTCATCTTTTTTGTATTTACATTCATCTTTTTTGTATTTAAATTCATCTTTCTTCCTAAAATTCATCTTTCTTTTATTTAAATTCATCTTTCTTCAATTTAAAATTCATCTTTTCAATTTAAAATTCATCTTTTTCATCTTAAATACATCTTTCTTTAATTTAAATTCATCTTTCTTCCATTTAAATTCATCTTTCTTCCATTTAAATTCAACTTTTCAATTTAAAATTCATCTTTTCAATTGAAAATCCTTCTTTTTCCGATTTAAAATTCTTCTTTCTGTTATTTAATTTCATCTTTCTTCCATTTAAATTCATCTTTCTTCAATTTAAATTCATCTTTCTTTAATTGAAATTCATCTTTATTTAATTAAAATTCATCTTTTTTGTATTTACATTCATCTTTTTTGTATTTAAATTCATCTTTCTTCCTAAAATTCATCTTTCTTTTATTTAAATTCATCTTTCTTCAATTTAAAATTCATCTTTTCAATTTAAAATTCATCTTTTTCATCTTAAATACATCTTTCTTTAATTTAAATTCAACTTTCTTTCATTTAAATTCATCTTTCTTCCATTTAAATTCATCTTTTCCGTTTTTAAATTCATCTTTTCCGATTTTAAATTCATCTTTCTTCCATTTAAATACATCTTTCTTCAATTTAAAATTCATCTTTTCCCGACTTGAAATTCATCTTTCTTCTTTTTAAATTCATCTTTCTTCCATTTAAATACATCTTTCTTCTATTTAAAATTCATCATTTTTCTATTTAAATTCGTATTCAATTTAAAATTCATCTTTTTTCAATTTATATTAATCTTTCTTCAATTGAAATTAATTCGTCTTTCTTTAATATTAATACATCTTTCTTCTATTTAAAATTCATCTTTCTTCAATTTATATTAATCTTTCATCAATTTAAATTAATCTTTCCTCTTTTAAATTCATCTTTCTTTTAATTTTATATTTATCTTTCTTCAATTTAAATTAATCTTTCGTCTTTTAAATTCATCTCTCTTTTAATTTTAAATTTATCTTTCTTTCATTTAAATTCATCTTTCTTCTATTTAAAATTCATCATTTTTCTGATTTTATATTCATCGTTATTTAATTTGAATCGGCTGAAATTAAATACACCCAGAATATTATCGAGCTGACGATGATCATGAAATAATTAATTTCAACTTTCAATCATAAATTTTACGATGCAAATTAACATTTCAAACCTTCACAAGTACTACCTGAAGATTTTCTTTAGTTTTTTTTTAATTATTTGCATTAATTATCTCATTAATGCAATTTTATCGTTATTTATTGATCGCTCTTAACGTGGGACAGGTTTTTTTTTATTCGTAAAAAGCCTGTTCCCCCCCCCTCTCTCGTCAAATATTTTAAAATATACGCATTGTTTATATCGCCTTTAAGCCGTGATTTATTAACGTCGTGTAATGAATACGTGTTTCCATTGCATAATATAATAACCGCAAGGTCGCAACAATATATATATATATATATATATATATATATATATATATATATATATATATATATATATATATATAAATCTAATTTGATTGGAATAATATTTATATATATGTAATTGGAATTGTATTTCCTTTTTTCACTTTTAAAAATTGGAAAATTTTTGTTCTCTGACATTATTGTTATTATAGTATGTCATTATTTTTTATTTTTAAAAATATTTATACTCGTATATAATGTAAAAGCAACGTTTAAGATGAGTTTGAATGTGTAGCCCGCATAAAAAAAATATTTTGAAAATGGCCCGTCGTCCTAAAAAGGTTTTCGATCCTGGCTTATACAATATATAAAAGTTTTATGCTTACCCATTATTAATATTAAAATTATTGATGCGTCCATCTTAAATATTTTTTATTATATATATATATATATATATATATATATATATATATATATATATATATATATATATATATATATATATATAGTCATAAAGTTTTTCTTTTTAATTATTTACTAGTCTTATTTGTTCTTCTTTATGTATATATGATGATATAAGAATATTATTTTTGTTGATCCTAAAATATTTATAAAGGTAATTAAATGCTAATGTTACATGATTTTTGTCATTGGTATTATTATTTAAGTTTCAAGTTGTAGTTGTCCAGAGATGGTTTAGAATTAACAATATAAGATTTTGTTTATTTTAAAATTTGAATTTGAATAAATATGATCATATTATTTTTTATTATTATTTTACTTTTATTTAACCCTCTATGAACCGAATTTTCTTTCGAACGCGAATTTTAATTATTTAAAGTGTTTAACAATTTTAAAAAATGATCGAGCGACATTGCACAAATTTAACTTTATCATATGTTATTAATTATGTATAGCGTTCAATTAAAGAGCTTTAAATTCTCGACTCTTTTGCACTCAGTACTGCAATATTTAGTCATTTGAATTATAATATTTTATCTATTTATACAAGCACTACTTTTATAGTGCTATTTTTCTGTTATGATATCATAAAAGGAAATTTAATATTAGCGACATCTATGTACAATGTTAAATATCACAATTAACATTAAGATATTTTTTTGGAATTTAATCTTATTTTATGGTTTCTCAATTAAAATGGTTAATTATATACTAATAAATCAAAATATTGATTTTGACATTCTTCTCTTTTCTTTTAATATTCTATCTATTTATAATTGTGTTCATTTCACTAATATTACACCTCTATATCAAAATTCTCAAATTCAAATTACTCAGTTTATAAAGTAAAAAACATATTTTATAGACATTAATATGTATTGATCTCAATTATAATATTATGATAAATCAGAATGCAATTTTCGTTATATAATGTTAAGTATAAACTAGAAGCTTTCGATCACCTCAATCAATATGATCATTTTTATTCCACTTATTATTTGAATTATGTACATAATAATCATTCATTGAATATAAAACAACCTTTAAAATGAATTTTATAAGTACTATTGAATATTATCCAATATAAAAATTGCCATCTAAAAAAAAATCTTTAACCATCTTTTCATCTATATTATTCACGTACATTATTAATATTTTATGTAATTAAACTTCTTAAAGTTTACTAAACTAAAGACAAATATTCAATCTTTATTTTATTATTTATAAGTTATTAATTTTAATTGAAAATAGATATCGGAAAGACAAAAAATACTAAATAATATTTTTAAATACTTATTTTGGTAATAGAATTAATAAATTCGAAATCCTTACTCACATTTGTAATATTTGTTAATTTGAATTTCATATATTTGAGCCATTTTTTTTGTTATGTCCCATGTTCAAAACAAAAATTAAATTGAATTAATTTTACAATTTTAATGTTTTAAAAGATTTAAAATAAAAAATATTTTTTATTCGTCTAAAATTTAAATATGACTTAATATATTTTATATATTATTTTTATATAACAAAAATTTCACGCAAGAAACTACTAAAAACGATATTTTTTCATATAATTTTATATGCCGGTTATGGACAGACATTGTCGTGCTATGTTGAAATCAATTAGTGCCAGTGACATTGTTTTTCCGGGTGTGTCTGCTTGGGCTGTTCTTTTTACTGTTCTAAGTTATCAACTTTTGAAATTCAGAATATCTTTGTGATTGACAGCACATTATGGCTGGCAGTGGAGAAACATTGACCCTGGCTAGAGGTAAAGTTAATATCGATTTTATTTCTAATTAAAATTGACAGATTGTTCCTCTTCATATTTTTCATCATTATTTTTAAAATATTTTTTTCACAATTATATGTAGCCTATTTTGTTTATTATTAATACTGTTAAATAATAAATGAAATAAATAATATTATTAGAAATTAGATTTTTAATACATTGTCAGAATGGAAAGACAAGGTTATGATGGATAGTCTGATTTAATAATATATGTATATTGAATTGCTTTTATTTAAAAGTGATATTGAATATAATATATGTTTTGTTTTTTAATCACTTTAATACGTTATGGAATCTCGGAAAACTGATTGTATGAATTTAAATGAAATTTTTTGTAAGTTTGTCAAATATAAATTACAGATATAAAAAGATCTATAGAGTTACTTGAAAAACTTCAACAAAGTGGTGAAGTTCCTGCTACAAAATTAGCTGCATTGCAAAAAGTCTTACAGAGTGACTTTTTAAATGCAGTTAGAGAAGTTTATGAACATGTATATGAAACTGTTGACATACAAGGTATAAGAATTTTTATTAAAAATAAATCAAATTCTTGTGACTACACAGAATTTTAAAATACGTTATATTTAAGGTTCTGCTGATATTAGAGCTTCTGCGACTGCCAAGGCAACTGTAGCAGCTTTTGCCGCTTCAGAAGGTCATGCTCATCCGAGAGTTGTTGAATTGCCAAAAACTGAAGAAGGTTTGGGTTTCAATGTTATGGGGGGAAAAGAGCAAAATTCTCCAATTTATATTTCACGTATTATACCCGGCGGGGTTGCTGATAGGCATGGTGGTTTGAAAAGAGGAGACCAACTGTTATCTGTTAATGGCGTTGTAAGTTTTTAAGGTTTACAAATATAATAAAAGTTAGTCGTATTATAATTATGGTAACGTTTTAGTCTGTCGAAGGAGAAAATCATGAAAAGGCAGTCGAATTGTTAAAACAGGCAGCCGGTTCTGTAAAATTAGTTGTGCGATATACTCCAAAAGTTCTCGAAGAAATGGAAATGAGGTTTGATAAGCAGCGAGCTGCGCGACGGCGCCACAATTACCAATAATTCATTTTGCGACACCATTCATTACATTTAAGGTATTGAATTTCGTGTTCATTTGCATTTGCATTATATATATATATATATATATATATATATATATATATATATATATATATATATATATATATATATTAATTTGCATTGCTTCAATACCGCTTACTGATTGACTTTCATTGTGAGTATTTTAATTCTTATAGCAAAACGAACAACAAACATATGGACATTCACATTAGAACTTCGAGAGCAGCACTTAAATTTTAGAAGTATGCAGTTATGAAACTAAAATATATGAATATGCATATAAAATGTAGATTTAAAATTGTATTTCTTCAACTTAAATTAGGTATTCTTCCATTAAAGAAAACTTTAATTTTGGATACATTTATAATATGTATTGTTATTTAAATTATATATGTTACCATAAATGTATAGATTGGTTTGATAATGTGGGTAATATATAGATCAGTTAGATAATGTGTGATAATATCTTGTTAATTTGCAAATAAACGCACATTACCCAGTTAATTTATAGACTAACAGATACCCAGATGATGAAGCATGGAACTTACCTTTAAAATATTAAATGCAAGGTAACCTGATCTGTCATTATAAAATCAAGACTATAATTATAAAATAATTTTATATTGTGTCACTTTACATTTTCATTCATCTACTTTGTTTGGAAAGTGATAAACACCATTTATCTGAATAAAGTAAAATAATTATAAAGAATATACATTAATGAAATTGTTTTTTGTGAATACAATACAAAAAATAAAACTATTAAAACCAAATTCTGTAATTTATGATAGATTTATTGCGATACACTATCTTTCATAAAAAAAAAATACTTTTATTATCATTTTCTAGTAGCGCTAGTTTTTTTGGAACTTGAAATATACAATTTTGAGTTTCTTTTTATAATCTGGCTTATTTGTAATTTAACAGTCTGTCCTTCAGATGCTTTAATCATTTTACAAATAAAAATAAAATAAGCCTAAAAACTAAGTATTTGCAAATAATAGTTTACTTGCATGAATATTGTACAGAACAAAATATTCAATTACGCAACTTCACAAAACAACTTTTTTCTACATTAAATATCAATTGTCAAATTTTTTAGATAATATAAAGAAAAGAAATACAATTTGAACTTCACGTCTGCTACAGTAAATCACATATACATTATCTAAATAATCTATAGATTAATAATTCGTATTTTAATGGTAACATATACAATATGTCCGGAATAGAATTTTATACAATGACCGTATTTATTAATATGTATATATAATTATTTCAAAATATTCAAATTATAAAATATTTCACTATATATTTTAAATTTATTTTATTCGTGGAAAAGATCATATTCGTAAGAATAATTATACGAGAATTACGACATTCTTATAATAAAATTATTAAAAATTTAATATTTATCATACGAAGTTGAAATACTTACTAGTTATATAATACTCACAAAGGAAATCAATTTTGTTTGTCACAATTTGTATTTATTTAATTAATGAAAATAATTTTAATTAAATTATATATTTTTTTCATGTTTTATTTTAGCGTTTGCAAAATTATGCGAATTAATTTATGGTTAAAAATTGATTTATAATAATGTGTGTTATTTTTTTTTGTGGACGCATATGCGAATATATATATATATATATATATATATATATATATATATATATATATATATATATATATATATATATATATGTATATATAATTGAATTTTATTTACAAACACACTTTAAGTACGGTTCGTAATGTGTAATTTTACCATTTCATTTGCATTTAATAAAATATGAATAACCCATTCTAAACAATTAATTACATTTTTTTTGTAATTAATTGAAATCTATTCGTAAATAAAATATCCTGCTTAAGCGTGTATTTTGTTTTTAAATGTGTTTCTCAAATCATTTAAAATATATTCTACATTAACTCTAAATAATAAACAGTAAAATGTAATAAAAGTAGTACATATTATTGAAATTACACAAAACTCATTGCAATGTTAGCGTTTAATGCATATTATATAATATCATGTAATAAAATACTACTCGTGTGAGAGCTGAAAAAAAATATAATAACGTGAAAACTGTTCTCATAGATTTATTATTAAATTTAGCTATTGTAATTAACACAATTTAATTAAAAGTTTTATTAACCATTTTAAAATATTAAATCTTAAACGTTATTATATATATATATATATATATATATATATATATATATATATATTAGATGTATTATTTAATCCATATAAATTTATTGATTAGCATTTTTCTCTGCATAATATATACGTACATTTTAAGCTCTCGTGTATGTATGTTTACATATATATTTAAAAAATATTTTTTGTTTGTATTTATGTATGCAGTATTTATCGTATATGTACTAGTATGGTTCAATAAAGGGTTTTGTTAAAATAAAATATTTTATTATCACGAAAATTTTGCTATACATTTATTACAATCTACAAATACATACAAAGTATAAATGAACTAACAATTATAGAATAAGACGATTTCGTTTGCATGCATGAATAACAGAAAAAACAGATTTGTGATTATTAAACATTATCTATTTGTATGCAAAGAATGAAAAAAATACACTGGATTCGATTAAAACACATACTGTACAATGACTTTACAAATAGATGTTATTTATAATCATATAAGGCACTATTTTAATCATATTTTTGGTCCGTCCTTCTTGAAACAAATATATATATATATATATATATATATATATATATATATATATATATATATATATATGTGTGTGTGTAAACTAAGCGCTATGCGAATAAAATAGTGAGAAATAATCAAATGCGACATGGTACAAATATTACATAAATATTTTTATAACTAATTTAATAGAACGTGTAAGAAAAAAAATTATGCTCTTTATTACGAGCCGCCGTTTTTCACATTAAAAATTAATTAAAGTTTATTTTCACTAATGGTTTCTGTAAATTATTTAAAATTGTAATCACGTTGGCGGTGCTGGTGGGAGACGACGCTGCTGAAATTGTTGTAATGGAGAAGTAGAACGCATTGGTGAGCTTGGAGCCTGAAAATAACGTTTTCAATTAAAAGAAATCATAAACTTTTTAATATTATATTATTGTATAATACTTAGAACAGCAAAATAAAAAATTTGGAGTGTTTAAAACTGATATAAATTAAAAAAAAATAGTAAGTACAACATTGCTCGAAAGAAGAAAATGAAGAGAAAAAAATGTGAACAAGGTGTCATTAAAACTAATCTATTCTATAATATATCATCTTATCATATATCAGACTATTATCAAAAGAGGAATCTTTCTAGTTGTTATTTCTCATATCAGTTATCATATTTATAATTAGGTTAATTATTTCGAATAGTTATTGATTATTTATTAATACAGTAGAAGTTGTTTAATGCGACCGCTGTTTAATAATAATAAAACATTTAGAAATATGTATCAATTTTGTATTTTTATAGGAACAGCCGCACAATCGGATCAATAAGGCTGTGTCCCATGGTAGACTGATTAAACAACTTCTAATGTATTTTTTCATTTTAACAACTTACATTACTAAACCATGGATGTTGTAAAACGCCGTTCATCGTAAGACGTTGGTCAGGTATTGCTAATAATAAATTTCTAATTAAATCTTGCACTGATTCGCCAACACCATCGAAATGCTGAGATGGGAAACAGTAATCACATTTTACTATATTTGTAGTAGTCTCCTCGATGGAGTCGTCTAAGAATGGTGATACCTAATAAAATTATTCAAATTGATTACAATCTATTTATACAAATAAAGTATACATGTATATATATATATATATATATATATATGTGTGTGTGTGTGTGTTTAAATAAAGTCAACGTACGCCACTTAAAAAAACGTATATTAGAACTCCGAGACCCCAAGCATCCGTGAAAATACCTCTAGGTCGACCCAATACACTTTCCGGTGCGGAAAATTCTAAATGTGCAGGAGCTGGTGGTAAAACTACACTATCTGTATTGGATGCTGTAGCGCAACCCAAATCAATTAATTTAACTTGCGGTGTTCCATTAGGGGGTATGTCTAACATGATATTTTCAGGCTGAAACAAATATTTAAATTTTATTTCATCAATTCATTGAAAAAATATCCTATATCTATGATATTCATTTTTTTACCTTTACATCTAAATGTGCGATATTGTTTCGATGAAGCCAATCTAATGCAGATACTACTTGAATTATATATTCGGCTACAGAAGACTCGCTGTATTCCTTTTTTTCTATAACGTAATTAAATAGATGTGGTCCCCTAACCCTGAAATAAAATAGTGTGGATATTGATATATTAAAGTATGTAGAAATAGAATTATATTAAAATATTTTATATAATATTGAAAATAATGATGAATGATAATGGATGAGAATAGTATGAATAAAATGAGGTATAGTTTGTGGTCCACGTGGATAGGGACTGTATGTGCAGATATCAGAAATTGGGTAAAGCGCTAAGGCTGGCCATTTGAGGCACCATACTAACATAGGTGTAAAAAATCCAACAACCCTCACACTTAAACAGTATATGTAATTAAATAAAGAAACTGTATTTATTATTTTGAATTTTAATGTACAATTTAAAAAAAATAAATTGTAAGAGTATATATTTTAAACTAAATTTCATTTCATTTTTTTTCATATTTATTGGGAATAAAGTAAAATTGTAGAAAAAAACATTTATTGTTATTATTATTGACGAGTGATAAGGTGTATATATATATATATATATATATATATATATATATATATATATATATATATATATATATATATATATATAGAAAAAATACTTACAGTTCCATGACTATAGTATCAGTGTGAGGATTTGGGGCGTTTCTAAAAAGAGCTAACGCTCTAGGAAGAGCTGGATGCTGCGATAGAGATAATAATTTATATTCACGTTGCGCATGTTCAACTGTGGTCTGTTTTGATGATATTTGCTTTAAAGCGACTCTTTGGTTGGTACCTTTGTCTCTGGCCATATGTACTATGGAGGTTTTACCTCGTCCAATTTCATGTAATTCTTCATATCTATATATATAATATTTCGATTATAAAATAAAACTCATTTTTAATATATAAATATAAAAATGAATATTTTAAAAACCTTCTATCCAATTGTTGTTGTTCCCACGAACAATTGTTTGCGAATAAATCGGGTAATGTCGGCGTATTCGGAGTATTGGGATAATTTGTTTCAATCGTGGACGTCTTTTTATCGTCGATTTGCAATTCACACGAACACTGTATAGAACCGAGTTCGTTTGATATTGAACAACTGTACGTTCCGGCATCAGAATGTTTGCAATTTTTTATCACCAAACGCGCTCTTCCATATTTGGACAAACTAATTGAATATCTATCGGTAGGACAAAGCAATCGGCCATCGGGAGTGACTTTCCTCCATAAAGCGCTGATATGTCTGGCTCCTCTTTGTAACATGCATTCCAAAATAGCGGTGCCGCCTATTGGCACAATGCAATTTACAAGTTTAGTGCAAAATTCCGGCGCGCACACTTCCGTTATTGTACCATCGCCGGGCGTACTGTCCGATACTTTTCTCACTGTAAAACTAGGTTTTCTAAATTTAAAGCCCCACGGTTTCTTGCTTCCTACCGCGCCCGGTTCTAAACTATCGCATCGATGCTATTCAGGAAAAAATATAAAATAAGATTGATAATATAAAAATATTAGTATTATATAATAATATTTTTAAAACAATTCAAGCTACCAAAAAGATGATAAATGTTACATTTTAAATTAATGAAAAAAAACTACTTACCTATATTTCTAACTATTTTTAAATTAGTATATTCATATATTATATATAGCGTAATTTTTAACTATATATAAATCAATAGCTAATTAATCAAGTCAATATTAGTGAAGATTCGTCAAAATTCAGGAATAGTAATTTCAATATTAGAATCTTGTATGCAATTTGTTTAGTCTGTATTATTATAAGTAGAAAGAAAGGAAAAAGGTTTGTTTGTGAATATAGTGGTATGTAACGTGCATTAGATAAATACATTGTATTCAAGCATTGTTTGTACTTATATAATTCGTGTAATAAAAAACAATAGAAAGATTTCCTTATCAACAAAGTTTTCATATCCTTCAGTGTTAACTGTTTTCTAGAGTAATTTATATGTTCTGTTAAGGCATAATTTTAAGATGATTTATCATCATATATATGTAAATTATGCGAAGATTTTTGAAATGTTGAAATAAAGGTATGATATAAAAGGAGGTTGGAAAATATTGATATGGTTCATTTAAGACTGTTGTTCAACATTTTTTTTCATTTTATATCGACGGAAACGTGCTTTTTTTGTAAAGTATGAGAGCTTTAACAGTTTTTTAAAGATTCAAAATTTGAATACTTTTTAAGAAAATATAATATTTACTTGATAAATCTAGTGAAAATATTTATTTATTTAAATTCTATTGAAATTAATAATAGTAGTTTGTAGAGTAAGTAAAGTAAAATATTTTTAGCCAAAAAAAGTATACTAATTTATGTTGTCAGTACAAATTCTTTATTTAAATAAGTACGATTTTTCAACGCAAAATTTTACCATGCACTATTACAGAAATACAATCAAAACTTCTATCTTTCGTTAACGTTAAATATAGCATATAAATTAGAATCCATTTTAACAAGTAATTTATTATTATATTATTATAGTCTTAAAAGTTTTAAAAAAGCTTTTCTGCATGCTAACTAATATTAATAGAATATTTTTATGAATACTAGGTCTTATAGTTTGACATTTTTCCTATTCAGTTGAGAGTAAATATATCGATTACGATATATAAAGATTAGAAATAGAGGAAGTACAAATATCAGAATGTTATATAAAACAACGGAAGTGGTATCAGTATAAGCAACGTCATGCTGATTGAATATTATAGGTAAAAGAGTCCAATGTTAGGAAACTACGCCTCAACCAACTATTTTACTTTGTTCACAAACGGAGACTCACCAGAGTTTCACTGTTAGTTTCAGACCAACGCCGTTGTGGAGGTTCTATATCGTTATACACAATTTTATTTTGAGGAATGGGAACTGTTGGGGAAGGAATATCTATAGTGTTCGCTTTTGTGTGTGGACGTTGGTGACGAGATCTCGCACCATTTTCAGTGTTCTTTATATTGTTCTTTGTGCTCCACGACTCCAGATTCCATCTAATCATCGAAAAATAAGTACATAAAAACCAGTTAATAACTTGACACAAAAAAAAAAATTAAAATAAAAGAAAATCTATATATATAATCATTAATAAACTTAAAATGATTAATTATTTTTATTAGTGGCATCTGTTGAATAATTAATATCACTAAGTAAATATAAATAGATTTTCTTTGGATATTCTATAATGAAACTTTTATAAAAACTATAGTCACAGAAAATGGAAAGAACTGTTTCTCAAAACACATCATGTATATATGTATAAAATTAAACATTAATAATTCTTCATGCATAAGTGTTATAAAAAATCATAATACATACATGTTTTACATTAAAAAAAAAGTAAGTTAATTAAAATAGAAGATAAAATTTGGGTAAAAAAGAAACACAAAAATAAAAACAAGTACATAAAAAATACATAAAATTAAAACAGAGTTCATCATGTTTCCTGTTTCTCATTTTATTCTAGTTGAAAGAAATATATGTATTTTATACAATTAGTTATTTACAATATAATGGGATAAATAATAGCATCATATTATTACATAATTATTTATACGCAATATCAAAAACAAAGCTCAAATTGATTCCAAAAGTGAAAATTGTAAAAAATAAAAAGTTTAACACCAACAACTTCATGAAGCTCTCATTCAAATATTATCATTATCGTTTATTACGATTGTAACATATTCACATGAAAGTAAATAAATATGATTACATAGATGTGTATTTTAAACTGATCATTTAATTCAATGAAATATTCATTAATAATTTATTTCTATCTATATGAAAGACATTTTTGTAAATATAACCGTGAAATTACAATTAAACAAATCTCTTAAGCTATCTCATACAAATACTAAATATTCACGGATCGGATTAGTTTATGTTTTTTTTTCAAATATGGAAATTTTTCTACATTATACACTGACAAATTATCATCATCATTATCATAGTTATTACTTATTATTATTATTATTATGATCATCATCATCATTATTATATTATACATTATATTTTATATATCACAAAACATGAAAATGTGAAATTGAAAAAATAGAGAGCATCGTTATCAATATAGACGTAATTGTCATACGCTAATGAAAAGAAAAGAAAAGAATGAAAAAAAATCAAATTAAAAAATAATACAGTTAATCGTGTAAAATTCTACTGACTATTATCATATAAACATAGTACAGAAAATTACCAATAATAACACTTTTTGAATGATAATCGCTGTTAAATACTTTATTGTCAGCAATTAAATACATGTAAATATATTAAAAAATGTTTTCTTTGTTACAATGTTGAAATGTAATGAAATAATTTTCATTTTATTTTTGGTGTAAAAGTTGGGATAATAAATTGAATGAAAAAATAATGATAAGCTATTAAAATTATATATATATATATATATATATATATATATATATATATATATATATATATATATAAAGTTACAATATAGATATGGAAAATGGGACGATAAAAAACATATCTACAATAAAAATGATGAAAATCGCTAATCGTCACTATTCAGTCGTATCAACGTGGATTTCGTAAAAATAATACATATAAATACAATAAAAACATTAAATGTGTAGAAATTTTTAATACTCGTGCATTTTCTAAAGTTGATCTTGAATGTATTAAATATAACACCTTTGAGTGCAAAAAAAAACAAATATATTAGGAAAGTATTACGTGAATTATTTCACTCATCACAAATATATTTTATTATTTTGAAAATATTATATAGAAATTATGTGTCATTACAGAATGCAAAAAAATCCATTTCTAATTTAATAATATCTAACTGATAAATTTGCATAAATTACCAAATCAACATTTCTAATGTTCATTTGAATTATTTTGAAATTGTATTTTTGATAAACAAGAGATAAAATAGTATGTAGTGACACTATAATCAAAAAATGAAACAAATATTCACATAATAAAAACAATACAGCAATAATATATATATATATATATATATATATATATATATATATATATATATATATATATATATATATATATATTATTGCTGTTATTGTTTTTAAATGTTCATACATGAAAATTATAATTTATAAAGTTAACACTGTGTCATTTCAAACACCATTGCTTTTGTACGAGCTTTTTTTTTATTAAATTTAATAATAACTAGGGCGTTTAAGCACCCTTGCCGATAATTATTATTACTCACCATATATTACTATTAAATACATTATACTTTTGAAAATATACATTGAATGATAATACATTAAATTTTCAGTCATAAAGTCCCCCCCCCAACCCGGCCACGTTCTTGGTTGTCATTCATATATTAATATTTTAATTACTTGTTTGAAAAAAATATATAGGCGAATGTTTTTTTTTCAATAATTTGAATAAGAAAATAAATTTACATAAAAATGGACAAAATTTGCAAAGGACATGTATCAAAAACTGTATCGACAATATACGAAGAAATTGTTGCAAATTTATCGCTTTTTGCATACCAATTTCCTTTTACATACAAAAACATGTATACAAAAATATCATTACAAAATGTATGTACGCGCGCACGTGTGTGTGTTTGTTTGAATACTGTTTACACGAAATAATTAAAAAAAAATATTAAAATGAGAATACTAATGAATAAAATGTATTTTAAAATCAAAATGAAAACTTTATAGATCATATGAAAATAAAAACAAAAATAAAAAATGAGGAAAAAATAATAGCATGAAGTATGTCAAATACGAATTAAATCATGCGAAAATGTTAAAATGGAGTTATTGCTGAAAATTCGTTCTTTTAAAATGAATTTTTTATTTTTATTTATACATTTTTTTGGTATTTTTAAAAAATTTTGTAATAACTGTTCCCATTGATTACTTAGCTCGATGCCCTAATGACTTAGCCATTTGATATATACAGCTCTAAATTACTTAAAACTTATAAATTAAAAACAATTTTAGCGTTTACATTTATAAAGGTAAACAACTTGTATTCGTTTACATATTAATGTAATTATGTAAAATCCATCTAAAAATTGAATGAAGTTGTAATTCTATCATTCATTAATTATATAAAACAAGTAAAAATCAACTGTATTTACGTAATACACTTTTCTCAGTATTCTATTAAAATATAATTATTGATATAACAAAATAAATACAAACAATTTGTATAATAATTCAATACAAAAAGTGGGGTATAAAGTAATTTGATATTAATAGGATATTAATATGGAAATTATTTATGTTTTCGAATAAATCAGATAAAGTTATGAATTCGTTGGAATTTTAAAAATAATATGAAAACTCAGAAAAAAAGTACAAATATATGTATGCACATTATCAAATGTGTTTTTAGGAACGCCTCAAAAATATTAAGAGACTTATCAGATTTAAATCGTAATATAACTATTGCTGCAGAATATATACGATTGGACAAAGAGATATAGATATTTCAAATTTCAGATAGTCAACAGACACACAAGTATAAGTAAATTCATACAAAATGAGGTATTAATATTTACAATTCTATAAATTAAATAAGTATTAAAATTCAAGAAAGAGGCATTTGACAATATTCATATTTTACACATTTAACAAGAAATCATGGTCCACTTGCTGCCAATTAAAATTAAATTATTAGGAGACATCAACGTAAGGCCAGAAGTATTTATAGTTTCGAAATAAAGTAATGGAGTCGATTTTTGTTTATTTATTATTTAATACGTTAATCTCGCTTGAACTTTGGTAAATACATATACAAATTCATTAAAGCAGTTTATGAACACAAATAAATAACGATAAATATATGTATATAGTTAAAACACTAAAGATGATTGCTGTTTTGGATAATATATAATTATAACTATTTATCATTATTATTATTATTATTATTATTTAATTATTATTATTACTATTAGTTCTAGTAGGTTTTTAGTATAATTTATACGAAATGTTTAAGTATTTTTAAATTGCGCGAAAATATATAGACTAGTTATAATACCGTTAATGCAAATAAATACATGATTATTTTGCATGCAACTTTGATTAAAATGCAATATTATGAAAAAGAGCCTGTAATAAAAAGAATTCATACAAAAACTTGATTTCACTCCATTTCTTTTTTTTCGTTTTTGCTCTTTATTTTGACAAAAACACAGACTACACGTTTACACGCATGTAAAACTAGTAATATTGATTATATATCAAAATATTTTTTTATATATAAATATATAACAGTATATTCAACGTTAGACAGTTGGTGCAATTATTTATTATTACTATTATTATTATTATTATTATTAAGAATGTAAGTTATCTGAGCTGATTACTCACTGGAAAGAATCTCTTGTAAGATCTCTTTGATATGCGATAGGACTTTGAAGAGCCTTCAGGAACTCCTTTTGTTTTTGTAATATATTTGAAATTCTCTTCATCCAATCTTGTCTTACAGACTCACTAGCTCTACAGAAGAAACTGAGCGGCGGTTTATTGTGGTCTGTCGAACGTAAAATAAAGCCATTCTCCTTTTCTTCCATTGCCATTTTATTAACCTACACAATACAACGCAAATATAAATAATGGAAAAAAATATTTGTCAATAGATATAATAACATTAATTAAGAACTTCTAACAAACGTTATAATCATATTAATCCAGTCGTAACTCAATTACTTAAAAGTTTTTCGATTAATATATATATATATATATATATATATATATATATATATATATATATATAATATATATATATAATATATATATATAATATATATATATATATAATATATATATATAATATATATATATATATATATATATATATATATATATATATATATATATATATACATAATTTAAAAAAATATTAGAAAACATTTATATGAATGTAATGTTCCAAAACATTTTTCATTTAACACATAATATTATTAATATTTTCAAAAAGGTAAGTAATAGCTAATATTTTTTTTTTAAGTAAAAATAATAATAATCGAAAGTAAAGGTTACTTTTTAGATATCTAGGAATATTTTTATGGGGATAGGTTTAAAAATTAACTTAACGAAAAATATAAATATATAATCGCTTATAAGTTGCAATTCGGCATTATTCATAATAAAAAATAGAATAAATCGCAATTAGCATATTAACATCGCGCATTAAAAGTCATGTGTTAAGTAAAAAAATATTACCTGTATATGAGCTCTATAGTTGTATGAAGGACTAGTAAACTGCGTTTTCTTTCCAAAGGCTTCAGAAAATATAATACTTTGTTCGAAGAGGAATACTTGCAGCTCCCTTGGTTTCCCAACATTTGTTTCAGGTGTTGATATATCAGTACAAGATAATGGACCCCTAAGTAATAAAGTGCCTTGAGAACTTATTGTTCCCTGTAAAAAAAAATTAAATTGATTTAAAATATACAATGAATGCATTAATAACGAATTACATAGCACAAATGCTCACTTCGAAACCCTGTAAACGTCCAACGTCCATCATATCATTTGCAGCCTCAGGAATTTTTGATGTAATATACATAGCTTGATGCAACGCACTTAAAGCTTGCTCACTACAACCTGCTTTTTCCGAATATCTAAGAACATCTCGAACTAACAAATGATATTTTTGTATACGCTGTACAGGCTTAATGAGCAAGTCATTGAACTAAAATAAAAATATAAAGAAATCAAATTAAAACTTGGACATTTTCTTATATTTTAAAATATATTAATACTATTATATTACCTGTAACTTGTGTCCCATTTTCTGTCTTAGCTCTTCAAAATATGATGATATATATTCGGAAACAATAATTTCCGACATTGGTTTATTTTGACAGTATCTCACATACATATGAAGTTTTCGTTCACATCGACGAAACAATGGTCCCAATGCCTCTGGTGTTTCTTGACATTTACGAAGTTCACCCAGCAGGAAACTACGACAATTAAAATTTTGCCATGCAGCTACCAATCATTTTCTTTCTTTTGAGCATTACACGTAAAATACTATACTAATTGATTAATATAATTTAATGTGTTTGTCGCACTGCTTATAAAAACGCATTACAATAAAATTTAAAATTTTGCATACGTATTATTAGATATTACCATCTATCAAGAAAACAAAAATTTATATTAAAAATATAAAATTAAAATATTACAAGAACAAATTTCAACTTATTAGATTTACTCTAATTTATCTCTCTAATAAAGTGATTGTATTATGTATATTAGCATTAGATTCTTATATAAAAATTAAAATTTAGTTTCAAAATACACAAATAAAGCCAAATCTTTGAAAACTAAGGTAGTTTTCAAAGTATCTTTTAATATAATCTTAATCTTAAGGTAATTTAAGTATCTTTTAAAATATAAATTATAAATTTAATTATGTCATTGAAAAGCTATTTAATGTTTTACATTGAAAAAAAAACTATTTAAGACAAATGCTGGAAAAAATACAACATATTAAAATATACGCAAATGCAAGAATTTCACCTGAAAATGATTTAAAATAATATTATTTTGAAAATATTATACAATACATTTTCAGTTGTTACCCATTCATAGTAATAAAAATCAAAGATCTTCTCATTGAATATATATATTATTTTAACTTCAAAAAATATTTGAAATAAAAATAATATAAATAAGAAAACTTGACAAACAAGAGATTTCTTATATTCATAAGAATATTTATCATACACAAATCGAATGAGACAAACAATCAAAGTAAATAATTATATAAAACGCATATGCCATAAAATAATATATTACGAAAATTGAAAACGCGCTGTTTAAAATCAAATAAATATTAAAAAAGATACTAACTATCGATGCCATTCATATATAGCTTCAATATTTCCAAAAACTATCTTGTCTTTCCCTTGCCGCAGATCTTCTGGCATTGGAATAGGGCATTCAGGATCGCGCATAAGTGCTAAATAACCATCACAAATCATGCTTAAATCCTCTACATACTTTTCTTCCGTATCTATAAGTTCTTTCATAACGTAAGTTCTTTTTTGAAGAGCGGTGTCTGCTGATTCGCTACCATCTTCATCAACGGCATTTTGATCATTGGAAGTGTTCGTAGTGCTTACAGAATCTGATAATCCATTATGGGGGATTACGCTTGATTCTGGATTGGAACTAGGATGACTGTTACTACTGCCGGAATTATGCTGCTCCTAAAAACATGAAATGCAGTTATAAATGTAATTTAATTATGTTTTATTGCATAATCAAAATATTCCAATACTATTTCTACTATTATTTTTCCATTTCATGGGAGTTCATAATTATCTATAGATTAAAAGCACTACTAAAGAATAAAATAATAATAATGTGCCATAAAATTTAATTTAAAAACAATTAGTATATAATAAATATTCATATTTGGTATGGGTATATTACCATACCATTAATTTAAAGCATGCCAAACTTTTTTGTAATAATAAAACAAAAACCGTTAAAATTAAATCATAAAAAAATATTTTAATACCATTATATAAAGAAATATTCTACAAATAAATTCAAAAACATATCAATTTTGAATAATACATTTACATTTACTCAAAATAAACTCACAAACTACTATGTAGTTAAATGGTAGTTTGTCATGCTAAACTATAAATGTTAATTAAATTAAAAATCAAACAAAAAAATCTTACAGCTATGCATGTTTCAAAATAAAATATTAGCCTGTAGTATGAATACTTTTCGAATAATAACAAATGATTAGATTTCTAGTCATCAATCATCCTCTAGTTATAACAAATTTCCAATTAATATATGAACGAATAAAACGTATTAAAATTTATTGAATTGATTTTCTAGTAAAAAGGTAAGAATTTGGAAAAAATATTTAATATTTTTGGAAAAAAAATAAGTTAAATTAAATTTTGAGTGTTATTAAAATAGACGATATTACTATGTTTTTTCATAATTAATCATTGTTTTTATTCGAAAGATATTTAAAAATTATATTTCTTAACAATTCACCTGCCACTATGTGGAAAAAAACTAAGAAAACATGTGCAAATCGCTCAAACAATACTGTTTTTTTAAAGCTAAAAATCTACTAAACAAAAAAGAAGCATATATTAAATAGTAGAAAACCGCACTAAAACTTAAAAAAAACGACATTACAGGTACGAATTATAAGACATAAAGATGGAGCAAACCATTCTTTCTTTGACAATTTGTTCAATTTCAGCTAAGTCGGCTGTAGGATTACCGGTATCCATTGATTTGATGGAAAGGGCCGATGTCTGAAATATTCCATCGACAACACATTTTATGACACAACTTATATGATATAATTATTATACAAATTCGATTAGACAAAAAAATATTGATATATAAAAACAAAATCGACAGAATGATACTAACAATATATTTTAATACACAGTTAAAACAAAGAATTGACGAAATTTGTCAATAATACAATAATGAAATGATATTGAACACTGATTAAAGATATCTTAAAATCACAATGATATTTCCATAAACCTCAGTATTTCCTTTACAAATAAATTAAAATGTTGTTTTTTTTTTAATTAAAATTAGTATGTAAAAAAATCAAACTTACCCGTTTAGGTTGCGATGAAAGGATTGGTAGTGAATTGAGAGATGATGATGGAGGAACTGGTTGAAGTAAAGTCGGATCCTGAAAAATAAAACATATTGATGATTTCAGTTCTAAATTACAAATAATTAAGATTAATTTATTTTAAAATAATGTTATATATAATAAAAATAATAGTATTTTATTAATATTGTTTATATTTATATAGATATAGAAAGGAAGATCATTTTATCTTGCGTATCAATTTAAAAACAAATCAAACCGATTAAAAAACTTTTTTCTTTGAGTTTTATATATTTTTAATATTCATATTTTTCTAATTAAGACTAACTATTAAATCAATACCTGGATAGGCCTCATGGGTGGTGGAAGTTCAACGAGGGCTTCATCTTCACCTTCGTCCATTTGAAGACCGGGTGTAGTTGAACCACGATTTATTCTAGCAATTTCATCATCTGAAACGTTCTCATTTTCTGCTTCACTTACAGATTTACTCATATCAGCAAATGGCAACTGAAAAAAAAGTTGAAATAAATTATTAGTTAGTATAAAAACTGGATCTATATATAAAGTTTATAAAAAATATAAAATATTATCCTTAAAGAAAAAAATATAAGCTACAATTTTATAAAGGCAATAATAAAATAAAATAAAATAATACTCACGTCAAATCGTTTTTCTGAACCAGTCTTTTTGAGAGGTGCACTAATAGATTTTTCTACCTTTCCTTGTGATAGTTTTCTCAATGGGGGTGGTAACCATTTTCGCCTGTAATATAGTAATTAAAAAAATATAATATTATTAATTTGGCATTACAAATATAGTTATTCATAAATAAGTTTAAATTTTCTAATTAATATCAATTGAATGCATTATTTGTATAAATATAAATTTACAGATATACTATAATTATATTGTAACTGTATATCTACATATATATGGAGTATTTATGGCGTTTTACTTTAACGACATAACAATGCAAAATAAAAGACCAACTAAATATTGAAAGCAATTGAATAATGAGGTGATTGAATAAATGATAACTACCCGCTAAATCTTCGTTTGTTAACAGGACTGGAAGTGTTGATTGCGCTAGATCCTTCACTGGTTGTAGCGTCTGCAATAATAAAAGATATAATATCAATATTATGCATTTTTATAAAATAACATTGAAAAAAATCAAACCCATTATAAATTTGGATATACAGTACATCAATTAACGATTGATATAATAAATGAAATGCAGAAAAAAAATATGCTTCAAATATCAAATTATGATTACACGAAATAAAAAGATAAATGGAACTGAACAAAACTAAAAAAAAAATACTTTTAATATGAGCGCATTTTTAAATATTTCTCAATTCGTTACACGTTAATATATATCATATAATTTTTGTTTTATGTTGTAATACGATGTTTTGTGAAATAAAATAATAATGCTCGGTTGCGCTGACGATTGCCATATATGGTTCGAGGCGCCATGTGGCGACCCCGACACCTTCAGATCGATTTATACGATTTTGACTTTGCCAACAGATGAAATAATATTAAATGTCATAATATATAAATATGGGGGTGCCAGATAAGACGCGGGGAGAAATTAGCGATTTCATTTTATTCGAATAAAATATACGAGAGCAGAAGTGAAATAATCACAGAGATATATTTAATGAAATAATTGGAAGAAATTAGATAAAGAAGATTGATACTGTTCCGAGAAAATTAGAAAAACATGTACCGACAGAATAAATCCTTGAGTTGATTCAATGTTTTATTATACATATATAGGTATACTACACTGAATAAATAAATATATAGATTATTTATTTCACACAATGTTTACCGTTGCGAAACAGAAACCCTTTGAGACAACGCAAGAGTAGATTCATTTGACTTTTAGTTTTAAAGTTTATATATATAAATACGTATAAATATATTCGAATAAGTTTTATATGTTTAGATAGTGGGGCACAGTTCCAAGACTGGCATCATCGCAATACTGATGACGATACTACACAGTCAGGTTCAATCCAAATGGCGTTAATCGCGTGGAAAATCCCTTTTTCACAGGTGGCGGCGCAAGCTCAACCACCCGAATATGGCCTGCACTTCTCAAAAAAACATCGTTTTCCGGACTAAATGAATCGATAGCATTTTTGGAAGACGAACCTTCACGATATTACACGCTAATAAATATATTTACATTGATCGATCGCACTTCTTATTTGGCAAATATTAATATACTTAAAAAAAAAACACTAATGAAAAGCATTTATGTTGAAATTAATGAGAAGCCTTGGCATTTTAATTGATTTTCATGATATTGAATGCTTTTGATCCTATAGTTTTCGAAGAGAGAACGATATAACGTAAACAAATATGGATTGTCGTAATATTTATTAGATTTTCTTTATTCTACAAAGCTCTTATTGAAAATTTATGTTTGAAAACATTTATGGGCTATTGTCTTAATTATATATTAAACGTTTATGTCGTTTATATTAAAACATTTCATAATATTAAAAAAAATCGTTGTAAATTTGTTGTAAAATCTACTTTAGTTTTACTGAGGCATAGACCCCAACGGATTTAGTGCCGTTGATTTTTTTTACTCTGTATAATTTTATTATAATAAACAGGTAACCGAGTATTTGAACTGAGTAGTAAAACGATCAAGGGTCAAGAGTTCAAAGTAAATAATAATGTAATTTGTGGATTTTATCCCATAAGAATTTCGATCCTAGAAATGTGTGGATGAACGCACGTTAAAATCAAGTTAATATACAAGAACATCAGTCAAATGACAAGGTTTGTAAAATCATAAATGAATAATTTAAATAAATGACAAGCTATCCATATTAACACTTGGTATATATTATAGAGATTATAATGATGTTAATTATTATATAATATTTTATATTCTACGAGGAATAAACATATTCCATATAAGTTCGCTACCAATAAAAATGTTCAAATTCGCTAACCTTAAATATAATTTACTAGTTAATGTTTAAAATATGAGTTATAAAATTTCATTCAAATTAAAAAAAATCAAATATTAGTTAAATATGAAAACAAAAATAGACCAAAAGATGTGGCAAAAATCTGATATCATTTTCACGGTGACAAGACTGATAACTATGAGGCTCGGAATTTAATCTTAAAACATATAATGACTCGATAAGAGAGAGCGTTTTATAAAAACCGTGATAGCAGATAATATAAAAGCATATAGCAGCATATGGTTTTTCCTCAACCTTTTTCTAATAGATTTATTTTCATAAGCAGATGAATGTTGTAAACTTTCTATATTTTGACCGGAACTGGATATATGTAATTTTGAGAAGCATCCACAGCTCGAGCTCTGGTTAAAATAGTGTCAATATTTACCAAATTATTTTTAGCAAAAGATTTCATATAAATGACGCGCGAAGAGATATTGGTTAAAATATACATAAGATTCGTCACGACGAAGAAAAAAAGAAATAAGAAACAAAGAAATTTTAATATGAAATTTCAAATATCAAGGATTTTCAAATAAAACTATTGGATTTGAAATTATAAAACAAAGATAAACTGTAAAAAGTAAAAAAAAAACTAAAAAGTAAATTGTAGCTTCCAAAATTACGTACCACAAGCATGTACGTAAAATAAATTATATTTTATTTCTCTTAAAGTAAATTTATGTCCTAAGTCATTTTAATATCTTAATTGGAAAATTAACTTAATTTTGAAATTATTAAATCTTAACTAATCATGAATGCAACACTGTAAAATAAATAAAGACAAAAAGGAAAATAATTACTTTCATTTTTTATGTATTAAATAAATTATAATAATATATTGAATATTTTGAAATATTCCATACCATTCAATAGGAAAACGTCACCTTTAATAAAACATAAAGTATGTACTAAAAAATAGTTAAATATGGCTTCTAAAAATGAGCAGGTACGACTTCTGCTTTAAATAACACAAAGAAATAAAGTTTCTATTGTAAATAAATGTATTTAAAGTCACAGAGTTCGTATTACAACTTGTAATATGTAAAAAAACGAGTACTACGTCCGTTTTTCATTACAATTTTGTAAAATTTATTTAGCGCTTTTTAATGTAATAATAGTTTTAATAGTAAAACACATTTAAATGTATGATGAATAATAAAAAAAATTTAGATAATAAATCAATACATTGGTAGACATCATATCACCAAAGTATTTCCGTTTGCATTTTATTAAAATATCACTGTATATTTTTAAACAATAATATTGTATGTATCGGTATAAATTTAATAATTATACTTATGATAGTCATAGGAATAAAAAAATATCATTTATTAATATTATATATCACGTTTGATTATAAAACGTTAAAATAATAAGTAAGAAATATAGAAAAACCAGGAAATATCCAAGTACGTATATTAACAATGAATTACACATCAGAACATATAAATACAATAATTAACGATTATTTAATATATATTAATTACTAAGTGTTGCAATAAAATTGTAACATTTTAGTCACACTAGTAATAAATAACGCGTCATTTATTAACAATATATATATAATTAAGGAAATCACGGATGAAAAAAGTTACACAAATTGTAACTTTCACTTCAATTAGAGTTACGTCAATTCGATATTATTTATTTCTCAAACGTCTTATAATTATAATGACGTTATGCCAAAAATTGAAATACGAAATAAATAATAGATTTTATATTTCTATTAAATATAATCAATTTTAATATTGTAATTTTAATTCGGCGTATAGAAAAACAAACACAGGAAATAATAGACTGCCGTATGACATTCTTGCCAAACATTTTAATCACGGATAGTGGGAGGCAATATAAATAATGGAGCGTACGTGAAATTAATTATCATTTTCTTTAATAAATGGATATTAAATTTATCGATCGAATTAACAATGTCGCGTTTTAAAATTGAAAATAATTGAATGATTAAATAATCAATTATACATAACTTTCTAGTAAATTAAACGTTTTTTGGTTGAGATATTTTATGATGTCATATTTTCAATATTTTCATTATATTATATTATATAATACCATTTTTTTCAGTGTTGACATTTTTAATCTTACTCTACGTACTAACAAAAATGCTTTAGCATTATTACAGAAAAAAGAATAAGGAATTTACACGAAATTATTGTGACATTTGAATCGCTACCAACCTCAATGTAACATGTTTCATTCTTATCACTATACCACCGATAAATAAAAAGGTACGTGGCATGTACAAAAAAAACTCAATGTCTAAATATTTTACAATTTGAAGATAAGTAAGCCACAAAATATTAATAGTTTTTTTAATACTAATTCAAAAATTATTTTTAAAAAAATAATCTATTTTATTAATTTCTATAATAACGTGAAAAGTACAAATTATTAAAAACATAATTGACTAAAGATACTAAACAATTTTTATCGTTCAAATTTTCTAATCATTCAATCCACTGACATGTATCACTTTTTATTATTCAAATAAATGACTTTTTTTCGCTTTGAAGATTTATTAAATAAAAAGAATCTATTCAATTATTAATTAATCATTCAATTACATACTTTATACAGTCAAACAAATATAAAAATATTATAAAAAATGTTTCCAAGACAATAAATAGATTGATGTATCAAAGATATTTTTAAGTTAAGAAATAATAAATATGTTCCTTCAAGAAAATTTAATTTTTAAAAAATGTTGCATATTATACCTATAATTTGGATGTTTTTTTTTCTTAACACCATGTAATAATAAATAAAAAATATATAAACCTTGAGGTGAAAGATATCGTTGTACTCGATCACACATGGATCTTATATTGGCCATGGATTTTTTTCTACTTGGCATTGGAGTTACCACTGGAGAAGATGGTGCTGATGAAGAAGTAATCGCAGTAGTCGTCTGCATGTTGGGTTTATTAACTATCACGAAAGTCTATTTTCTGATAAATAATTCCAAAAATTATACGATAAATCCAAGTATACACTCATGTTTAATCACAGAAACATCTAACAATAATTTCACACATTATAAACATTTTTTCTTCTAAATCACAAAGTCGCTAAGAATTATTCAATTAAAAGTACGTTCATTTTTCACATTATATTCACAATTGTATTATTGATCTGCAGAATGAATTAAACAACTTTGAAGCCAAAAATTCGTTCTATAAAAAATACAATCGTATTTCCGTTACAAGGTCCGAACGATATGGATTGCTTTGCAGTACGGTATATAATGAGATGACAATTTGATTCAACAAGAATTACGTAGTGACTCACAGAAATTACGTGACGAAACTGTGCGATGACTGTTCTATATATTTATCATTATTGTGATAAAACTTGATATTGATTTAAAAATTGCGCAAACGATCGGTTTTTTCCTTCTCCCCACCTATATTATTGTTGAGCATTATCGAAAAATTGAAATGCACATCTTATCTTTAAAACACAAAAGACTTATATGATAAAAACGAAATTCAAAGAATCGACATTTCAGAGGGAGATATTAAAAAAAAACATTTTTGAATCCGCACGCCGACAAACCGAATCGTTATAGGCGTCTGTATAATTTCCAGATTATTAATATCTTTTCTTTGTCTTCTCATTATTATTGGAGATAGAACGAAAAAAAAGATATAAAATTTACGATGATCAACAACAACTCGATCAGATGTTTTCGTCTGAGGATATTGGCACGAAACTAGACTGTTCTGAGAGTCAGACAGGCGACCCGAATTTATGGCAGTGCAGCTTTTACAGTGCCAGCAAGGCAAACGAAAAAATACTTTCTCAATATAAAAACAGATATCGGCAACCTTTCTACGACCCATCATCGATTTATAATAAACGCGTTAAATTCAAATATAAATATGGATAATTCGATCGATGTCTTATTAAAAATATGGTGGAGACGCTTTATATTGTTGCATTATTATTATTATCATTCGTAAAATTAGAATTAACACATATTTCTATTCAATATTGTAACATAAATATACAAAAAGCGAAAAATTTAGTAACTAAATTAATTAAATATAAGATCGCGGGTCGGGAGTTTTATATTTCTGATGTAAAACGTTGAACGAACAGTTTAAGTAAAAATATATGACTAGCTAGTTATAATATTAATTTGGTTGTAAAATTGAAATGCCATTCATAAAAGGCCAGTATAGCGAGATAATTTCCATCAATAATTTATTTAAGTCAAAGTCAGGTAATGAAAATCTTTAATCAATTATTCTCGTTTTGATATTTAAATTATATAAATTATTAAGTCAATAATTGCTCTTTTATTAGTTTCTTAAGTAATGTTTTTAATTATTATATTTTTATATACAGCTTTTAATCGGCAAATATTTATAAAATATTAAAAGTATTTAATAATATTTTATTATAGGTAAATAAATAGAAACGAAATTAGTAATAAGAAATACATGCATTTTAAAAATTGATACTTCAACATAGTATCTAAAAATAGATCAATAAATATATCAACGATAATGTGTTAGTTTTTTTATGACTTAGTTTTCAAAACACAAAAAAAAAGAAACCACTAAGAAAAATTAAATTACTAACTCAAGTGAGAAAACTTGAAATTCTATTAATAAAACTTTAATTAATATAACTTTTAGAGTATTTAATCATAAATATATTTACAGATCATTTTCAAAATAGGTCCATCTGTTTAACATACGGGCAAAATATAATTGGAGTAAAATGAGAAGCGGTCAGTAGGCCAAAGGAATTGATATCTTTATATATATTCAAACGTATTTTTAATCATTTAATAAATTATTTTTCATTATACGTTTATCTTTTCTAATTTTATTTAGACACGTTTGAATCAATCAAGAAAAAACAAATTTTCAACAGATACTATTTATTACTGAGAAAACGATTTATTTACGATT
This sequence comes from Leptonema lineaticorne, assembly GCA_024500535.1. NCBI lineage: Eukaryota > Metazoa > Arthropoda > Insecta > Trichoptera > Hydropsychidae > Leptonema > Leptonema lineaticorne. The sequence continues at coordinate 2,278,733 of JANIJI010000011.1, read as the reverse complement.
TTTTTCTTTTCTTCTCGATAACAATCATTATTCGAAAACAGCTGGTCGATTGGCGTTATAAACTAAAAATGTTTGGACTAGTTGTGGCTTATGACAGAAATATATACACGCCGTATAAAATTTTATTTAAGAATGTTTTTTTTTATTTAGTAATTTATATTTAAGTATCGGTAGAGAGCAAAATCAACTTGCACCACTGTTTTATAAACGCGGCAATGTAAATATTATCTTTTGCATCTTTTTTTTCTGCACATTTGGATTTTACATTTCAACCGAAATTTATTTATTTATCGATTTATCTGTTTTCTTTTCAATGTTAAACAACATATTGATGTGATTCATTGAATTATTGTAAAATAAATATGTTGTAAAAAAGCACAATAACGTGAAAACGCAAATAGCTATCTTTAAAATAAATGAAATAAAAAATATAAAAATGTTTTGTTGTTTATAAATAATTTATTCAATTGTTCATCAAATTAATTTATATTTATAGGATCTGTCACAATGTGTTGCAAATTTTTACATTTGTCGGTTATATACTATAAGTAACTTAATAAAAAAAACCTATTAACAACATAAGATAATTTAACCTTTCGGCTGCTAAAGAAAGATATATATGTATACATATGTAAAATGCTTTTATTTGAACATAAAAAATAATAAATTGTATTACGCAATAAACAGTTAGAGTTAACACTTTTAAAAGTCGAAATTATGTGGATTACATACATTAAAATTAAAAAATAAATAATTAGGAAAATGTTTACAACACAACAGAAGTGTTGAAAGTAGATGAAATTTGACACGCGAGTAAAAAAATAAATATTCTTTGGAACAATATTTTTTTTCTCAACGTCACCTTCATAAAAATGACACTAATATGTAACAATTAGATATCGTCAATGAATTTCATTAATTGGCAACGTATTATGGCGCGCGAGCGATTATATATGGAAAACATGATACGTAAAAATATTCTGGCAGGGATCATAAATTTATATAGTCTTTTGATTGATAAACTGCTTTAATTATATTTTTTTTTATGTATTTGCACAATGGCTTGTTAAAACAAATTCACGATTGTAGAATAAAACCGCTTAGTATAATTAGCATTGCATGCAAAACAAAATGATAACAAACTAACTAGATAAAGAAAAATAATTGACAGAAGAGGAAGGGTGGTGAAGGGTAAAACAGTAATGTTTCGACCACAATCGACGTTGTTGATTATGAAATTTAATAAAATTTCCCGTATTTTTAATACTTTTGTATAAAAACATCCGCTCTTATTACTAATTAATATTTAATGCATGGGTGATGTGAAAAGCGAATGACTTCTATTAAATGAGCGTTCGAGTCAATATGGAAATTACCTTTTCCTATAAAATCTAAAATTTCCTATTCCCAATAGGTAATTATTATTATCGAAATTATTATTAATATAGAAAAAAATGAATATAAGGGACAAAATCATAAATTATATATTATTATTAGTGTACTATATCGTAGAATGTATAATAGAATATCGTTAACTATTATTTTATTTACTATACTGTCATCTTATTACTCTGTCATATATAATGTTATACCAAATTTATGTTTTGGAAATGTTAAAGAAGAATTCGCCAGAATCAACGTTAATATTTCGTTTTCTATGTGTATCAATTTTTCAATGTATGTGACTTATGAACATTTTTTTCCACGAATGATAGATAATATTTTACCATTAACATACTGTCACAAAAATATTCAAACATATATTGGGACAATGATAACTATCAAATATGGTCTGATGACAATGACATTTTTATCTATATCAAAAAAAAAAAAAAAAATATATATATATATATATATATATATATCGCAAGTATGAAATTAATTTCGGAATAAAAATTAATTAGAAGTCGTAAGTATTCAAATAATAAAAAAAATATAGAAAAAATGCGATTATACATAATTGTTGACGACCGTTTTATACTTATTTGTAAGCAATTGTCATATTTTAATAAGTTGATCATTTTAAAAATTGAACCAACATAATATAATATATGAAAATATTATGAAACTTGTTAATCAATCTTTAATTTGTCTATAATACAATTGAAAAAAATGAAATAAACGAAATATTAGTTTGCATGAAGTTGTTTAACCACTTAATGTTTAAAGACTTGTACTTTGTATGATTCACGAACGATCTGCGATCGTGGATATAGTTTTATTTCTTATTTACTATTACAAAACATTCCAATAAAGCAACTTATAATTTTTTAAGTATTTTTTTTTTAATTGAAATATTATATTATTTTACTGGTTTTTTTTAAATTTTGCTTTTAACTCTTTTTATTTATAAATAATATGTACATTTGAAATATAAAATAAAAAAATCTAATGTTTTTAGTTACATTTTTGGGAAAATAATCCGAGTATTAAGTGAAGTCAGTATTGTAAACAATATGATTAAAGATTTTATAGGACTTAGTTAATGCTAATCAGTTTGAATTCTCCTGTAATATAAAGTTAAAGAAATAATTTGATTAGAACATAATATATTTTATATACTGTAATATTAAAAATTGCTTTACTGGAAATTCCAAATGACCGTTCATGATGAATCCAATGAAATTTTCGACGTTTAGAAAAGTTATTTAATTGTTTTTGCAAAATTCATATTTATTTGTTTTACAAATATAAACGAGTCCTCACAAAAGCTGGAAAAACAATATCTGAAAGATACACGCACTATGTAGAACCTTTGTAAGCAAAATTTCACTAAAACAAACAAGAAAATTTATGAGGGAACATCCCTAACAAAATGGGAAAATTTCGTAAATTTGCGAACGTTTAAATATTTAAGAAGAAAACTATTACAAAAAAATATAATAACTGATCGGAAGCAAACAATACATACTCGTACATTGTCTAACTGTATTATGATGTGTGTGATGTGTAATCGTATGAGCCCGTATGTTTTATTAACAGCGTTGACGATTTATATTCACTTATCTACTTTAACATACCGGTAAAATATTATTAATTCAGGATAAAATATAAAATCCTGAATGGATTTTTATATTTCTCATCGTTGAACCGAAGTTCGCTTTCCTGTTTATTTACGGTTCGGTAAACGGAAAACGGAAAATTGATACAAATTATAGAATATTCCGTCACGCGTCTAAAACGTGTTACACACATACACACGCGCATATACAAAATATAATTATGCACATTCCGAAAAAAAAAATAGAAAAAAGAAAATTTAAACTCGTTACAAAATTAATAATCTATATGTAAAATGTTTTTGTAATAAGAAAAAAATTGTTCGTTAACTCAGTGACCCATAAAAAATTGCTGTATAAAAATATATACTAAGAAATTGCTGGTAAACCTATGAATATATAATAAATATTAAATTCGTGTTATATACATATTTTTGCTTCGTATAATACAAAAATGAAAATTTGATATTAGACGTTTTAAAATTTAATAAGATGTATCAAAATTCGGATAAAATAGTCGATTTGACTCGGGACTATAAATTGTATATATTTTGTAAAACAGATATTCTTAAAATTAGATTTTAACGCTGAATATTTAAGATTCGATTTGAAATTTTGAGCCAGTATAAAAATAATCTACATAATAAATTTAATTGATGAAAAATACAATTTAATGTCGATTAATTCCGCATTTCATATTATTTCTAAAGATAATACCGTTTACATTATTTTTAAATTATTAGGTAAGTTGTCTATAAACAATATAAAAGATATAAATCAATATTATGGTATACTAAAGAAATACAACTGTTCGTAAATTAATTCAATTAGAATTTCTGTAAATGATACTCACAAATTATTTTATAAATGTTGAATAAAATTAATATAATATTTCGTAGTAAAAATTCATTATTATTCAAAAGTAAACTGAAGTGAAAATATCCATTCCCACTTTTAATAGAATATTGCTTGTTATTTAAAGAATAATGAATTTATAAAAGAAAAATAACAAATAGAAACTGAAATTTAAGTTAAATATTATTGTTGAAATTGGTTTTAGATGTAATTTAAAATCCAAAAAAGGGTATATTCATATTAATAAACTACAAAATATGTATTGATCATAAAATTTCTAACGATTTAATTAATAAAATATTCATAATTAAATAAAATTAAAAAAGTTTTAAACAGTAAAATGGAACACAGAAACCTTTGATCTTATAATATAAATTGTTAAATTATGTTTTTTTCTCATATTTAGATCTCTAAATAAAATTAGAAATAAAGAAAAAAAAATATGTTGATTTATTTTACAAAAAACAGAGTCATCGACAGACATGAACTGAGCATATATTTCTTTAGCAAATATACGCAACTAATTTTAGGCGAAGTTTTAAACGAAAACAATATTTTTATTAGAGTATATATATAAATTTGAAAAATTTCGAAATCCAAATTAATAAAACACACATTAAATGACGCAACACTGAAATTTTCACTTTCGAATATTGAACAGCGTTATTTTTTTTAAATTTAATATTTTACATCAACACTGCTGAAAGTGTGTAGCTAAATACAAAATGCACACAACACCTACGACGATGGCATTCATTGAAACATCTCGTAACAAACATCGTTGGCAACACTCCCGAATCCAATGTACGTATATATTTTATTCAAATACGTGCGCTAAGCGAAAACACTTATCACAAAACGAAAATATAACATAAAAATGCAGACGGAAGGAGAACAATAACATATATATTTCCAAATTTAAATCAGAAATTTATATATAAATATATATATAAACGATGGGTCGTTGAAAAAGTTTTTCCCGCGCGAAAAAAATACCGCGAAATGTGAAAATATATATGAAGTGTGAATGCAAAAAAAATGGTGTCGCGAAAAAAACGTGATCACGCTAAACGCGAACGATCGCGACTGACGTTGAAAACGACGCGAGCATCGAAATTGTAAAGGCGGAGCTAGACTCGACAACTTTACTACTCGTTGAAAAAACAAATCCAATTATCAATGACAACTCTTTAAAAATCCAAGTAAATCTAAATTACTTTACGAGCAAAGGAAAATTCAATTATTATTATTATTATTAATGTATGTTTTATAAAATAGACCTATATAAAAAGATATTTAATTATAATTAATTAAATATCTATTACAATAAAAAAAATATAACTTTTTTGTCGAAAATACATAATTTAAATAGAATTGCATCGTTTTCTCCGGTAATTGATTTATTATCGATCATGACCCACGGTTCAAAGCTTTTTGCACTTAACAATACTAATATAATTGCAATAACATGTTATAATAATCAATATTTCATGGTATAATTAATCACATTTGGTGCAAAATTTTCATATATGGTATCTACACACACACACATTATATATATATATATATATATATATATATATATAAGTATAAATTTATCGGCAGTCAAATTTACATATATGCTATATAATAGATAGTTTAATGTTTTAACGATAATCTAAAATCAATTTTGATTACGTAACTATGTATTATAAATAAGCACGTTCACTAATAAAATGGGTATTTTTCAAAATGACTGAACGGAAAAAATCACGCTGATAAGTCATTTAGTGAAGTGTCGATTCATTTGTATAACTGTTACATTATCGTTCTCGTTTTATAAAGTATTTTATTAAAGTGACCCCGATACTGTTGAAGTGATTCGTTTCAATACGTGATAAATAATTATGCATTCATATAATTAAAAAAGAACGTGAATATATTGTTTTGGAAACAGGAAAAATATACGAAAATATTTTTACAGAAATTAACTTTTAACGTTCAACAAATGAACGCTTATCGTTAAGCATCGATCGTCACGGTGTTTGAAAGCATTTATTGGTTTATGTAAGATCCTTTCTTTTTTATTATCTGATCTCCCTTTCTCTGATAATTCAGTGAAGTGCAAACCAAATATTGTATATAGAATGTGCATGGAGACTGAATATAGTCAATTTTGATGAAAAAAAAATATACATATGTCATTGAGTCCAATTTGTTTAGAATTTAGCGCTTCGTAGTTAATATTGGTCAAATTATTGAAATATATGTGTGTATATAAATAATGTAAACCTGTTGATAAATGTTTCAATATATTGGAAATTTATAATTCAAATTTAAATCTTAAACTTAGAACAGAATTTTTCAAAGTAAACTTATAAATGCTATAATTATTTAATTGCACTACATTACAAATGTATTATGTCATAAATAAATGTATTACGAAATGTAATTATTGAACAAGCAAATTTGTAAATAATATCTAAGATTAATAAATTATTCAATTTTGAAAAAAAATATTTCTACAAATAAATTAGTGAATTATTAAAATATTTCCAATAATATCTTCAGTATATATTCAGTATATATAAAATATTTCCAATAATATCTTCAGTAAATATTTTCAATAATATTCATCAGTTGTTTTCCTTATTTAGGGGTAACGTCAACTTTAAATTTCCGTCCAATATACAAGTTCTGTATTTGGCATATTTGTAGTATAAATAAAAACAAATTCCATATAAAGTGTAATAAATTTTAAAATACGTTTATAAATGTAATGTAATTCATTCAACCAGTTTTATTTAATAATTACCGTAAAATATTAAATTTAATAAATTATGTGTTTTTAAAACACGCCAATTTGAATACCAGTATAAGCAAACTACCATTTAATTATAACTACTATAAAATTGTAAAAAATATAATTCAGATTCAGAATAGCATTAACCACATTTAAAATAAATGTGGTTAAGTTGAGTACAAACTATCGTGAAACTGATTATAATTATTATAAAAAAAAATAATATTTTTTTGCATATGGTCAATGGAAATAATTACTAACATAAAAAACACACTTAAAATTGTAAAGTTTTGTAAATAAAAATGATACGACAAAACATAGAACATAAACATAAAGATGTTTTTTGCATTTGAATTCATCGATTAGCATTTTTCTTGACATAAATACTATTATAACTTAAAATATATATTGTTTATATATCAAAATATATTTTATTATAATTAATTTCCTGCTAAAAAATTTTAACTTTGACAATTTACTATTTCATACTGTAATTTATTTTGTACATATTTTATTGTACATATTTTTTGTACATATTTTATTTTTCATATATGGTAGCTAAAATTTTAATACTAAACAGTTTATTTTCTAAATTCTAAACGTATACAAAAGAAAAATATGTAAAACACAGAGACTGAAGATACACTTGTATATCCGTACATGAATTCATTCTGGAGTCCGCCTATTTTACAAAAATCGAATATATAATAAAGTTTTATAGAAACTAGGAATTGTTAATATTTTTATATATAATATATTAACAATATAAGTGACCATACGAATGTTTCACATAAACACACACACAATATATATATATATATATATATATATATATATATATATAATAAAAATAAAAATTGTACATATTTATTTTAGGAAATACAATTATTGTAACATAATTATAATACAAATAAATAATGCAATCAATTGGTTTTGATAAATGATTTATGTTTTCTTTTTTCAAATGAGTATTAAAAAAGGATTTAAAAGAAACCATGTGGAATCATGATTATAATTTTTCATAAAAATATTTACGAGTAGAGAATTAATTAATGAAAAAAAAAATCAAAAAATAATAATCCGCGGATAAAGAGAATAGTACATTTTATTCGTTTTAGAAAAGTTCAAGGATATTTTAGTTTTACTAATTATCGCCTTTCTAAATTCGTCATAATATAAACTAATAATTAATTCATTTGGAATTTATTGATTTCTATATGATTTCAATCGTATTAAATGAAATAGCATTACTCTTTTTTAATTTCATTTATACAAATCTAAGAAAAGAGATTTATTAAATATTGAAACAAAAATGTGTACGTTTGATATATACCAGTGATTTTTGAAGATATATTTCGTGAAAATTTTATATATACCGAGATGCAAAAAAAAATTATTTAAGAATTTAACAAACCGTCGTTATTGCTTATTCATAGATATGGATAGAATTGTTCAAATTATGCAAGATTTTTTAAAAAGTATGTGTATATTACTTTTATTAGGATATATATATATTTTTTTGGTAAATAGGTGAAATTAATTTAATGTAACTTAAATATAAATTTTTAACGTAATAATTTTGTATTATTAATATTTAATTTATTTTTTTACAATACTACTCAATATATATATATATATATATATATATATATATATATATATATATATATATATATATATAGTTTTACTTTTAATACAAATTAATTTGTCAGTTTTCTAACAGCGTCAATAGGTTTTCTAAAGACTATTTTTTTAATCTTTCCTCTTCTATTTTTTGTGACAAAAAAGCAAACATATTATTTTAAGTAGAATTTAATCCCGGAATTTCTTTATATACTGTCATTGCGGTTGTTTTATTTTTATAATGCATAAAATTAAACAAAACAGAAATTACTCATTGCTGTAAAAAATCCATATATGGGGTGTCTTAGTCCGATTGTTACAAAAAATATTTTTGTAACAAATCAATGGAAATATTCATGGTATTATATATCTAAAAGGGTTCAATTTGATGATGTCTTTGTATAATTGATTTTTGGTTATTTCACATATAAATTATAGTTATTCGAAAAATACTCGTATAAAATTATAACATTAAAATAAATAAAATCGAGAAAAAAATCGATTCCCATACAATTTATAAAAGATTTAATTTATATATATATATATATATATATATATATATATATATATATATATATATATATATATATATATATTTATATATATATATGAATTGGTATGTCGACGTTCTATATCAAAATCCTTTAGTTTTAATGTTTAATATTTAAATAAATATTTTATTATATTATCATGATGCTTTGAAAAAAAATTATAACGAAAAAATATTTTTTATTATAATATACTTGGATTTATGCATTTAAAATCATCAAAAACAATTGTTCAATTTATTGATGTATACATATAGTAACTTAATTTTATTTAATTATTTCAAAAGCTTTGATTTTGTGATCAAACTATTCAGACGCCACAATAAAGTGTGAAAAAGATGAGTAGAATTTTGAAATGTCTTAAATTTTACTCGCCATGAAAATTTTTTTTCAAATATTTGGTAATTGGAGGAGAAAAACAAATAGTGTATAAAGATGCAAAAGAAAGCTTACGCTTGTAATCTAGGAATTATGGAATGAGGACAGCAAATGCGAAATATATGTGGAATAAATGTGGAATAAAGAAAGTAAAACGTTTAAATTTGATCATTACGATTATAAGGGTGTAATTATTTATCATAACAACACTACACTGTGTGTAGGTGGCAAAAATTTCCTAAAAAGAAAATGTTGAATTAAATTGGAAAATTTTACTTTTGCCACAATTCTAATATTGTATTACCACTTTTCCATTGAAAAACTTTCTTTATATATATATAATACTTATTGCAAAAATATTCAAATGTTATAGTGGAAGACTAATATATGGTTTAGATGAAATAGCTTTAATGAACAAAACAGCCATATTTAATTTATATAAAATACAAAAAGTATATTACAACATCTAAATTAAAATATTTTTATTTTGATTCAAATGTTAAAAGAAACAGTGCAGAAACAGTTGATGAATATTTTGCACTATTTCAATTTATAAAGATCTACTAAAGATATATTAAGAAATAATCAAGATGTAAAATGAAACGTGCATTCGGAGTATTAAAAATTTACTTGCACTGAGATTTTCCACAAAAAATATTCTCTCCCATTTTCATACGGGTTTTTTGCACTAGGTAATTCTGGATTAGCGTGCGCGTATACACGTATGTGATTTTATACGTATTTCACATGTTTATTATGCATAAAAGGAATAATTCTATGAGACCTTTAATTAAAGCCTCCTTTTAATATGATAAACACAACGGGAAAGACACGCGTTGGTGTTTTCAAAGTCGTTACACAATACGTCCGGGAATCTTGGCTCAAAGCCCCCCGTAATTATTATCCGAAATATATTTTTAAATCGGACGCACGAACGTACAAGAGCAGTGATTCTTAAAAATTAATGTATTATTTGACTTGAATACATTATAAATCTATTATATATATTAAAAAATCTAAAATTAAAATAAAATGCACTGTCATTATTTGTAGCAAAATGATATGTGATAAAAAATGTATAAAATATATAAACATACGAATACTTTTAATAGATCTGAATTAAATAATCTCATGGCCCTAAACATTCATTACCTTCAAGTTTAAGAATCCGGAAAAATTTTTTTCTCATAATCTAGAATATTCTTTATAAAAAATTGATACAACATGATTTTTTGATGGGTAAGAGGTGCGAGTGGTATCATAAGATTTTTTTACTTTCTGTATGTAAAGTTTACAATGTTAGGAGAATAAAATAATTATGATAGACAATAAAACAATATAGTTTAAAAAATAAATTAAAGACAAGTAATAAAAAGATTTAAAAAATGAGATTCTTTAATACATATTTATTTCAAAATGTCAAAAAGAATGACGGGTTAAAGAAAATATAACTATAGCGACAAAATTGGAAAATTGTCCACGTTTCCTTTTTGACAATAAAATTTATATGTTTGTTTATTTGGCACAATCGATTAAATTCAGGGATATTAGTATAAATAAAACTTTTACTATTATTTCTTTTTCTAAGAATTTTTTATCAAACATGCTGTGAAAGCGATCCGAGGAATGCAATATAAAAACAAACTTCGAAGAAATGATACGTCAACTACACAATAAAGCGATGTATATATGTATATATGAAACGTAGATCGGTACAAAAATTGCTTCGACGGTGTTTATGAAAAGGAAATTTAATTGTTCTTATAAATATTGATTACATTTTTGATTAGAGAATAATGCATTGTCACGACTGTATTCTAATTACTTTATATTTATACGGAATTTTATTTATAAATTGAAAAAGCCAGTTTATAATAGCGAATTTGAAACCGAATGCTTAATAAAATGGCAAAATCAAAATATTTCTTTAATGAAATATTTTACGTAGATTAATATTTATTTTGACTTGATATTACATTATTATTTTATAATATAATTTACGCCACTTGATAATACGTGATTTTATTTTAGTTTCGTTTGACATTATATGAATTTAAGTACTCGTTTAATAATATAATTTTCTAGATCTCAAATAAAAAAATATTAATTTTCGGAATACTAATCTTCTGTATAGTTCTCTCAAATAAACGATTTTTTAAACGAAAAATCCGCATACAAACATAATGTAAAGTTTTTTTCTTGATCGTAAATAAAACCGCTAATGCTTATTTACCAGACCATGTTCGCGACTAGCCTTAAGTGATTTAACAAATGGCGTAAATCACTTGAATTGCAGACTTATTTTGAAATGTTGAAAAAGAATTATTTTTAGATAAAACATTAAATTATGCAATCAGATGCATAATAAAGAAATTTAAAAAATATTAATGAAAATTATACTAACTCTAAACAAAATAATGAATTCGACAGATTTATTATAAATTGTTTCTATCAATTAAAAAGAAAAAGAAATAAAATGATTCTAATCTATTTCGTTAAAAGTTCTTATCTTAATTTTTATATTCCGCTCACAATAAAATATAAATTGTATGAAAATTATATAAATATATAAAAAAAGATTTCTTCCAGTCGAACTGTTAAAAATAGGTGAAAATTCCCATGCAGATTTGATTTTATTTATAAGAGATATATTCTAGAACGCCTTTTGACTGTAATAGGTTTTTATAAATATAAATATAGAAGCTATGTAAAAAAAAAACCATCCGAAAATAATATTAAATATACTGTAAATATAAAAATGGAAATATTTGATAAACAATTAATTTAATTTCTATACTATAAATAAATACGAAATATATAACTTATTTTATGAAATTAAAAAAAAATACTTTTGGTTAATATTTTAGTATAATTATAAGTTTTAAGTATCTATGAACTTAAAATGGTGAATAAATAAGTTATAATCTTTAATTTAAAAAGAAATAAACGCTTTTTTGAGTTTTAACACTATACATAAATAAAAATTGTACGATTGAGATAAAAATTTCTAAACAAATTGCAAACATAATAAATATTTTCAATTTTCTCTGTAATATAAAATATATAACAAAAACCAACTTAGATTGAGAAGAGCATTTAGATAACAAATAAATAAATAAATATATAAAATAATTTAAGGAAAAATATTATTGTTCAAAATATATATTTATAAATAAATATAGACAATAATAATCTTTGATATTATAATATATTTGAAGGTAAAAAATATATAAATATACATTTTCAATTGAATAAAATAAACTTTACAATCAATAGATGATAACCAGTATAATTATATATAAATTGTGGTGATTGAAAATACTTGATTAGCAATATATTCTAAAAATGTTTTGAATCAAAACAATAGATGTCGATAAATTTGCGATATTATAACTATGATAAAATAGATGTAATTTTTAAAATATAAACAGATAATTGCAAAACTATCACAGAAAAAACAAAAATATATATTTTGTTAAATATATACCTTTTAAAGTTTTAAAACATGTCAAATAATTAATAACTTACAAAATGCAATTTCATTATTATATAAAATATTGTTTTGAAGAGTTGTATAATATTTTTTATATTAATTCTTATATTATATATTTTCAAATGCGCTTCATGTGTTTAAACGAATTATAATAAAAATAGGGATTTTATAAGTCGTGCATTCAATGATAAATATTAAAATGTGCCATACGTGACTAATTAAACAGGAAATGATTCAAGGTCTAAAATAATGCTCTTTCTGATAACTGTTGGTTAATTGCCACCACAGTAGTATATCGATATCTCATTGATATGTTACATAGTTTTTTTTCTACATATACATAGTAAACATGAATTCAATAGAGACGAGTGTAGGGTCAGAGGAAGCGTTCGTTTATAGCGAACATCGAATTTTAACTAAAACTTCAGATATCATTGGCATTTTATTAAAACAATAATCGACGTGGTATTAAATGATGACACGTAATTTTAAAAAAATATATACATAAATAAATATAAAGGAAGAACAACGCAAACCAGTAAAAACGTATATATGGGTCATTTATTTTGAAAGTGGCGTAAATCCATTTTCCAAAAGAATCGAGTTAGATTCTTATCTCTTTAATGCTCTTTCTGATAACTGAAAAATGCGACTTTAAAAAGCCTAAAAAATAGTGTCGATGAAAGAATAAATCGGTTTAAAATATCTTGGATGACATTTTTGATAAAAAGGTCTATATAAATTACTTTAAAACATTGAATCTACTACCAAAATGAGAAACACCGAAAAACTTTAATAATATCAAGTCGGCACCACTAAGAAATAACAAAACCAATCGTTAATCCAATATAAAAAGAATTTAATAGATTTATTTCATTATACCATATACCACCTTCATAGTATAATTATTTTAAATCCCTCTCGTATGCGTATTCTTGAAAAGATTAAATAATAATATTAATTTTAACGAAAAAATATCTAAAATTGAATAAAAGTTGAATATTTTATTTATTTTATAATTTAAAAGTGCTTTATTTTTATTTAAAAGGAAACGAGCTATCAGAAACACATTATTTATTAAATAATGATAATTATACTGATTGGGATAATAAATTTGAATTCTTTAGATGACCAGAAACACGATTTGATTGTGTCATCTGTTACCCATATTTTTAAACTGAGCCAAACGCAAACCCTTCGACATCTCGATTTGAACATAAATGGACTTACGCCACTTTCAAAATAAAAGGCCAATATAAAAAGAGGATAAATTTATCCCACTTTAGACTTTTTTGTATATAAAAAATTCTAATTTGTTATACAATATGAACTTATTAAGAAGAATACGTGTATAAATTTATAACATGATCTTATTTTATAACTTTTCACAGTTTATAAACATATCACGTATAGCTTTCAGCAATCTTTAATACTATAATTTTATCTTTTTAATTTTTAAAAGATTACACACAAATTCATCCGCAAGCGTGCACGCGCGTGTATGTATATATATATATATATATATATATATATATATATATATATATATATATATATAGTTTAAAGAATAAAACGTGTATAATAAAATAATGCATCAATAAATTTGAGATATATATAAAAATTAAAAAAAAAGAAGACCCGTTTTATCAAACGATGTTGATATGAAATCAAAGATGACATAAAAATAAATAGAAAATTATATTAATCAGAACGTGTCTAAATACACATATGCTTAGTTGGGGTTTAGCACTTGCATATTAGACATTCGTATGATTTTAGCTCGTTATTGCGATGACTAAATATCTTGATTTATAAGGCAATCCAAGACATATGCTCTCATTGCCAGATAACGCAAAAAACACACTTGTTCACATTGTTATTTTAAATGCTAAAAGCGAATAAATATGTATAACAGTCTTAGTACTGATGAATATCCGAGTTCATATAAAACTGTTTGTCTGTAAATGACATCAAAGGAACGCGCCAAAGCGTCTCTCTCTCTGCGCATGCGAGATTTTCAGCTTTAATAATATTAATAATGAAATAGTTAATAGGGAAAAATTCGATGATTAAATGTATAATGTCAATTAAAGAATATAAATTAAAGGATATTTTTAAGTAAAATCATAAACAGTATCAGATAGCAAAAAAATAATTATTATAAAAAAAATATCCTTAAAAAAGACTTAAATTCCATATTTCGATGGCAGAATATCAATTTAATGTGTTTATTATAGTGATATATGTATGTATATATGTATAGGTGACAACGTAGAAGAAAACTGAAAGCGGACTAACTAAATTAAGGAGACTAGAAGTGGTCGATATCGGCCATCAGGGGTTAAAAGGGTAAATCCGAAGGGTGTACATAATGTACTAAAAATATTTGATTTTTTTCATTGCAATCTTTTGCTGATATTTCTCATCATGTTATATTTATATTAAAAAATAAAAATAACATTTTGATCAAAAAGTAAGGTGAATTTGTTTTTAAAATGCAATTCTTTATTTATTCTTCCAAATCAATTTTATCTTCTTCAAAGTAATCCCCGTTCGACAAAACGCATTTTTGCCAACGCTTTTTCCAATCCTCGAAAGAGTCGGAATAGTTTATTTCCGGTAAAGCCTTCAAGACCTTCTTCGATTCGGTTTTTAACTCTTCAATCATGTCAAAACAGCGTTCACGCATTGGCCTTTTCGGTTTGCTGAATAACCAGAAGTCGCACGAAGCCAAATCAGGCGAACACGGTGGTTACGGAACGGTATAACTTGAGTTTTTGACATCGTGATGAAGGAACCAAGAGTTATAAAAACACCTGTAACTCGGAGATAATTAAATCTTTTGACAAACAGACGCTTGGTAAATATAATAGACAGTCCTACCAACCTAGGAAAAAATTACAATTTCACCTTACTTTTTGATCACAATAGTATATATATTGTTACGACCATGGGGGGAGCAGTATAATGCATTAAATATATTTACTGCAGGTAATCGGTATGTAGTTAAGTCTAGAGTTAAGATATGGAAAAATCATTTTCTTTATAAATATAAAAGAAGATAGATAAGATGGAATGGATTCTGAAAACCCAGGGGTCAAAATTATTCACACGGTGATAACGTGGACAGGATTTTCCATATTGAATGGGCGTTACCGTTTTGCAATTAGCCGAGCTCGATAAGGACTGTAGGACGGTCGACTATAAAAAGGGTATGCGACCATGAAACAACGGCTTCTTGTGTGAGCAGTCTTGGATCGGCGAAACCCTGCCCGACTTCTTCTGTGAGCAGCCTTGGCTCGGCGAAGCTCAGACCGGATGGACAGATCGAGGAAGGACAGATCGGATGTAGGAGCGGTCTGGGTCAGCATCTTGGAGCTCTACGGGCCCAGAAGATTATCTGAAAGGAGTTCTTCGAGGAGTCTCACGTTGGATATCTATGATCTGGTTCTAGAAGGAATAACGGTTATACTCCAATCCGGTGGATCAAATATGGAATATGGGTTTAGAGATTAAGGTTTCGGTAACTGTAATTAATCCCATGTCGCTATAACGGTTTTTGCGCTTATTTTATTACCCGTAATCCTTGTCAACAAAAGACAAGGATTACGGGTAATAAAATAAGCGCAAAAACCGTTCCAGGTGGGTCAAACGGGCGCCACTTCTGGATCGTATAGAGAAAATCCTGTTCTTTATGATGTATAAAATAAAAATAGCCGATTACTGATAGATTTCGAAATATTTATCGCGAACTCCAAAAGCACTTTTTTTGCTAACGCGACATCTCCTACTTTGAGGGCTTCGTTAGAAAAAAATAACACAATTACGCAAATTATGAATAGAACATTTTTAATGTAGAATTTTAAGAGGAATATTTCTTCTATAAACATCTTTTTAGTCCGAGTGATAATTTTTGAGATATAAGCGAAAAACTGAAGAAAAGTTAAATATTGAGAGGTTTTCGGTAAATGTGGAAGGAAGCTTCCTCTAAAGAGGATATTGCTTTTCGGATTCTTATTTGTTTTAAAATTATTTATATATTTACAGAAAAAAAATTTACACTCTCGCTTTTTTTGTTCCCGAAAAATGCATTTGATTGTCGGAGTGACGTAAAAAATCGTCGGATCGAGTTCGGGAAATTTGTAATTTTAAGAAAACTGAAACAATTAATATAAAATATAATAACTGATTATAATAGAAGAGGATATGCTCTACAACTTTTTTCCTCTTCGATACCCCCGTAAAATTGATCCCTTTTGAGATAATCGTCGGTAAAACCGCGCGACGAGAATTTTTGGTCGAGAGGTCCATTTTAGGCCTATTTTCGAGCGCTTTTTACGAGAAACTGATAACAATTACGCAAATAATGAATAGAACATTTTAACTGTAGAATTTAATGAGGAATAATTTATTCATCGGCACTTTTTCAATCCGAATTATAGTTTTGGAGAAAAATCCTAAAAACTAAAAAACGGTCAAATTTTGGGAGGTTTTTCGTGAATTTCGGAGGGAAGCTCCCTCTCTACAGGGTGCAACTTTTCAGCATTTATTAACCTCGTTGTCTAGTATGCATTTCCGTAAAAAAACTCTGCCCTCTCGACATTCTTCCAAAAATATCTTATTTGACCGTACTATTGGTAAGACCGATATACACGATTAGGAGCGTATCATTTTCTATCCTAGAAACCCCCACCCCCGGGGACGTAACATTATCTTTCAATAAAATAAAATTAATTAAGTTTGAATATAAGTTTATTCTAAACTTTTTATATGAATTTCTGTCAGACATTCGAAGTAATTTATTAAGCAGCCTATTTTAATGCTAGTCTTTTTTAAGGAGATTTTTCTATATGTGAATTTCTGTAAACGTATCCACCTCATAAAACGAGACCTTACAGTATATAATAACTAAAATTTCAGTGGTATAAAGTATAGCTTCAAGTTATATTCCAGTAAATTACGTCCCTGTATGCACTTAAGCGATCAGCCGTCAAAATTTAAGTAAAATTGTATTGTAAATCGCTAAAATACCTTATTCAAAATTAAAAAAAATTAATGTGAACGACGCATATTTTCAGTGAGAGAAGAAATTTCTTTTGAATAAAAATACGAATACTGATGTTAGCGGCATCATTATTTTAACTATATAAAAATGTCATAGATTAGTAAATCAACTGGAATAAAAAAAATATATTAACAATAATAATAAGCAAAATTTGCGAAAATTCAACAAAGGAAAACCGTGCTATAACAGACTTCATATTTACCTGACAGCTGTCAAATATCAGTCAAATGAAGAATGTGTGCCTATAAGATTTTTGAAAAACCGAAAATTATTAAGAAACAAAATTAAAAAGTGACGAAAAAATCCAAATTTATAATAAAAATTAAAGAAAAAACACAATTCAATAAGACAATGTCAATTGTTGTAAATAAAGTGAGTTTAACAAATTGAAAGTGCAAGCTTCTAATGAAAATAAATATTTGTATACAAGAATATATGGTATATATATATATATATATATATATATATATATATATATATATATATATATATATATATTCATATTTCCCTAAGCGGTTTGTCATAATTCTAATCGTTATATTTTGTATACGAAAAATCACAAATCACATGTTATTTATTATTTTTAAAAATACTTATAATGTAAATAAGTTTTTCCGCAATGATAATGGTTTGGTTTTCCGGTCACATTCGATCTGAGCTGGTAAATAAATATAACGAATATCTCGTATATCATTTCAGCTATAAAATAACACGATTCGTCCTTGGTGAACTCTGAAATGATTCACCAAGAGAACCATAGACGAAACCAGATAGGAAAAACCGCAGTAATACGAAGAAACAGTATACGTGTCAAATGAGAAAAAGATAGCAATGTCAATACTGAATCAGCTAATCGATAATTATATTGTTCATTTATTATTTGTCAAAGAGAAATTATAATAAAATAATTATAATAATTGACTATTTGGGACAAAATAGTAGTTTACGGGTGTAAATTAATAATTTGTTTAGAAACTAAAATTGACAATTATATCATATATATATATATATATATATATATATATATATATATATATATATATATATATATATATAACTTTAATCAATTCAAAATTCCAAAATTGTATACCATTGATCGAATAAAAACAATGAAAGTTGTTATTCTGTAAAATTCAAAAATTTATATATGTATTGTAATGTAGATACTACAAGTTGTGACGTTTTCTTATGGCGCATTTTTGTAATTAAAAATCTCGCTTCATATTTTACATTTTAAGTCGATTGATGTAATAAAAGAAAATTCGTTGCGATACCTCAAAAGGTTTTCACAAAAATAACTTTTAAACATGTTTTAAAAACTAGAAAACAATATTAACAAAAATGTATTTCATTATTCGCGATCTTTAATAATAGCACTGTATATTAGTTTTTAAAACTAAATTATATTTATTATACGTCTATATAATAAAATATCAACGTTTAATAGATACAAGATTAATATTATATATAAATTGTACAATATAAAACATATTAAAATACAATATAATAAAAGATACATTAATCTAAAAGTGAAAATTATAAAAGATGAAGTATATAAGGATTATCATAAAATTCCGCAAAGTGGAAAACTGTATAGAAGTCAGCTAAAATATACGAATTTTCCGAAAAAAACTAACTCAATCAAATGAATGTTTAATTGATAACAAGTTCATTACATTCACTAGTTTTAATATATCACCGAAAGTAAAAACAAACAAGTATTATACGAGGAAATAAAAACAATATATATATATATATATATTCATTACGAAAATATTCAATATAAATAAAATTATCGGGATGATTTAATACTCACAACACTGTACCACGATAACCTAGAAATTTATTAGGGATTAATTATAAGCTAGCTAGGTCGAAGTTAATTTAAACCAGGATGAAATTCCGTAACTGCGACGCATTATTTAATTAGGCTGCCATTAACTTTGTATTACATATAAATATGATCGTACACATGTATTTACTTATACAAAATATACTAAAAACAGATTTTTCCTCGAGTTAATCAAAAAACAAATAAAAAGAAATACAAAATTGTTTGCACAGAAAAATAATAACAAAAAAGTGACAGGATATTTTTAAAAGCTCAAATCTAACGTGATTATTTTTTTGAATTATAATATTTCAATATAAAAATTAATTGGAATTATATTCAATTCAGCAAATCAATGGAAACAATATTAAATTTAATAAATTAATAAAAATTATAATCAATTAAACAAAATCTAACAAAAAGATAAATTTTGTAGTAAGTTTGATCTCAATCTTTCACTTTCTTTCACTTCGTGACGTATTTTGTCTAATTTAATTAATTTTACAAATCAATTAATAAAAATCGAAATCTTAATTATATTCATACAAAATTAAATAATTAATGCATCTAATAAATTATGAGAGAAAATATTTCTAAAATATAATTTTATGTTATAAAATAAACAAATATGTTATATCGAATGTATCGATATATTCGATTATTATGTTATAAAATATACATAAAAAAATATACGAATAGCCAGTTTGGAGTTGAAATCATTTCAACTCCAAATTCACAGCCCTGTTTTCTTACATGATTCAATATCGCCGAAACTCCTTCGACAAAATTGCCAAAATCTAAAAAGGACCTAAGTATCAGATGAACGGACAGACAGACAGACAAACAGAATACACAAAAGAAGAGGGGTCCAGGAGTTTGGGGTTCGAAGGGGGGGCGTACGAAGGGAATGCGGGGGAGCAGGTGCCGGGGGCGCCCCGGGGGCCGACTCCCGGGGCCAAGGTCGCCATCGGTATTGATCTCCACGCGTGTGAGTTTTTGCGTGTGCCAACCCCTGCTTGAAATTACCTGATGATGGATGAGACGACTTAAGATTTGGAATCGAACGTATTTCGCCATTAAACTCTCATTCCTTTGATCCAATGTTTTACCGTGTCAATGTCATAATAGTGCAAGATCGATGATACTATAATATAGTTCTCTCATTCAATGAACACACACACACACACATATATATATATATATATATATATATATATATATATATACACCCGTGTATGTATATATATATATATATATATATATATATATATATATATATATATATATATATATATATATATAGGGCGATGAAAAACATTTATAAATATTTTTATATATAAATTTATGTCTTTTGTACGATGAAATGATTTTCATAAGTATGGATTTTGAATACATATAAAATGAAAATCTTCTACGAAAATTATACTATGGAAAAGTTAGTTTTGTGTTTTTCCCAGAAAATTCAACGTTTTTCCAGTATCCACAACAATACAATCCGTGAAATTCAATTTTAAACAATGACCGATGTAAAAATAGATACATTCAAAATATCATTAATCTATTAATATTTTCTAAATAAAAACTATATACTTTATATTTATTTATAAAATGATTATATTATACATGGTAATAATTTAATATCGAAATTAATAAATTGTGCTTAACTTGTAATTAATTAAGAAAATTCGTTCAAGTGAAAAATTGATAAGACATTTTATTTGCCAATAATAACCGATAACGTAATTCTTTAGATTTATGCTTTGTATTTTAGGGCATATTTTTAAATTTACCGTGATGGCGCACGATTATTTTAAAGAAAAGGCGTTAATGATTTAATTGCATTGTATATGATCTAGGGTAAACAATTTTATTCTAATAGAGCAATAATTGAAATTAATAATAATAATCGTAAAATAATTGAAGTTTACAATTCAAAACTTATAATATTCACCGTTTGTAATTAAAATTATTAAATGGGAAAAGTGGTCATTCCGTTTTGAATGAAAGGATGCAATGGTGTGGGCAATATATCGAATAATCTAAGAGCATTATATCGAATGCATTTTATTTATTCAGCGAATCTGTCTGCGCAACGTCCCGTATTTAAACCATATAACGTAATCGAAATTACATAATAATACGGTATCAAATAGACGCGTGTACAATACATCAATTTTAATGAATGAAAAATACGCATGTTTCAGTTCGAATAATATAAATTCCAAAATAAAATACAAAAATATTCTGTGTACATATTTTTGTTTCAATTGTAATCAATTTGTCTGACACTATGCAAATTCCAAACACATTTAGTATAATTAATATCTAAAAATATTAAATATATTGTTGGTATATACAAATTTGAAAAAAAATCTTAGTATGGTTCTTGGTGAAAAACAAAACTCTTCCGATTATGGTATTCTATAGATAAGAGGTATGATTGTAAAAATAAATTTTCCGTAGAAGAAAGAGAATTATGGAATAATTGAAAAATAGTTGGGATTCAAAGCGAGAATATTTGTCGGAAATTCCATAATTTTGCAGCATAATATATAAAAAGACACTACCATATTTAAAAAAACTTTGAACTTATAACATTTCAAATTTATAAAAATGTGATATAAAAATAAGCATTCAATATATACATATATATACATACATATATATATCTATATATATATATATATATATATATATATATATATATATATATATATATGTATCTATACATATATATCTATATATATCTATACATATATATCTATATATATACATATATATCTATATATATATATATATATATATATATATATATATATGTGTGTGTGTGTGTGTGTGTGTGTGTGTCAGTGATACGGATAACAACTATAACAGCGATAATGAAACAGTATATTTTGGACTATTATCTTGGATGAAAAAGATAAAATAGGGTGGAACAGATAATCCGTTTTGTCTTGTCTAATTGAATTCAATCAACAATGTAATGGTTTTAATCTCCATAAAATTTTTCTACTTCTTTCAGGGAGTTTTTGCATGAAAACAATTTGCCGACAGATATTCAATCATACTTGAAAAAATTAATTTGTCGATATACCATTGAATGTTTTATCAAAAGATAAAACCGTGAGACTAATTTCAGATTATATATATATACATATATATATATATATATATATATATATATATATATATATATATACATACATATATATATATATATATATATATATATACATATATATATACATATATATATATATATATATATATATATATATATATATATATATATATTTAATCATTTCTTTATTATAATGAAAAAATACTGAAAATTGTTTATGATACATTTAAATAATTGAAGAAAATAATGATATCACATCTTATTGTTTTTAACGAAAACATTAATACACTCAAAGTTATTGAAACACCTATTAATTCATGTTGCTCGCGTGACCTATAGAGTAATTACTATAAATTCGATTAAGAAATTAAATAGTATCGTAATATAATGGAATTCTAACTTCCCGGAATAAATAATGTGTATTTCCACATACCTGTATTGCTTTCGGTAGGTTTTCTTGACGGCGATGTATGATGAGGTTTGAGAACAGCTATAGGGACATATCCATCTTTTGGCGATGATGACTCATCGCAGACTCGAACAAAACACCAGTCTGGTCCTCTGGTAGATACACCCGCAGCAGTAGCAGCCTCAGTTCCAAGCATTTCCACTTGTTGTCCTTTTGTTACTGATAGTTCACCCTTGCAACTACCATTAAAGTCTGATACAACCCATGTCGCTTCGGCTCCAACCACCTAAAATAATTAAAAAGCACAAATTTTTAATATAAATATGATTTACGACATATATATATATATATATATATATATATATATATATATATATATATATATATCTTTTTATGTATCTTTTAAAATAATTGACTATGATTTTTTATTATTATAGGAGTGTACGTTGAAGTTCGCCGGTTTTTACAGTATGTGTCGCTAGCAGGATGTAGGCATTTTTATGATTTGTTATATACACGATTGTTTTCTATTGACATTAACCTCCAAAAACACCCAAGTCTCATTCTGTCAAAATAATAGCGTCATAGTCGTTTATATCAATGAATATGTCGAGTTTTGTTCCAAATAAAGAGTATTTGCGGCATTCGTTGCTTTTCTTATTTCATCAAAGTAGAAACTTATGGTGAACATGCTCCAGTGATAAAATCCAGAAGTATGGAAAATGGGTGCCACACGCATTGAAAGACAGGCAAATGGAACATCAAAAAACCATTTGTGAAATGCTGCTTCAACGGTTCGAAAGGAAGTCTTTTTTGCATCGGATTGTCACGGGTGACGAGAAATGGATTTATTTTGAGAACCCGAAGCGAAAAAGATCATGGCTTTCACCTGGTGACGCCGCCCCATCCATTGCAAAGCCCAATCGCTTTAGCCGTAAGACAATGCTCTGTGTTTGGTGGGACCAGGATGGTGTGGTGTACCACGAACTATTAAAACCTGGTGAAACGGTAAATACGGATCGCTACCGACAACAAATGATCAATTTAAATCATCCGTTGATCGGAAAACGACCGGAATGGGCCTGAAGACATGGCAAAGTTATTTTGCAACATGACAACGCGCCGTCTCATACCGCTAGATCCGTGAAGGACACATTAAAAACACTTAATTGGGAAATATTATCGCACCCGCCATACTCTCCAGACCTTGCCCCGTCCGACTTCCACCTTTTCGCATCGATGGGGCACTCACTTGCAGAGCAGCACTTCGTCAATTTTGAAGAAGTTGAAAAATGGCTCGTCGAATGGTTTTCCTCGAAAGAGAAAAAATTTTTTTTGGAATGGTATCCATAATTTGCCTAAAAGATGGACGAAATGTGTAGAATCAAATGGTCAATACTTTGAATAAAAATATTTTGAGATTCCCCTGAAAATTATGTGTTTTTTTTTAAACGAAAAAACCAGCAAACTTCAACTTACACTCTATATTTAAATATAAAATAAATCTAAAAGCTTTATTTCCTATCAATTATATTTTAACGTAAATTATGATTGCTGCAATATAACATATCCTATTATACGAAAATATCAATGCGTTTATTTGATATAAAATATATGTAAATATAACACAATTTTTAAATTCTATTTCATCGAAATATCGTTTCTAAAAAAAAATACGTATATATTTGAATTCAATGAAACGAAAATAACCGTCAACTATGTCAAAGGGATAATTCGTATTTTTTATTGTGTGATATTTACCCATTTTGCAATATAATACATATGTAGCTGCGCACACAATGATTACTAATAAAATAGTATTGATCACATACTTTTCATCTTTTGTCAAACGTATTTTAAAGTTATAAATAAGTTTATAAAAAAAGTTATACAAGAAATATTACTTTTAAAATGTGATATACATACGCATAATTTATTTTATAGATATTATTTTTGTTCAATTTACCAAATAAATTATCATTTTCTTAATTATTTGTTTTCAAAGTAGTCCTCGTTCAATTATTTATGAATCAATAGTTCAATTTCATTTTAATCAATTTAAAATTACAGGTAACTTATAACGTTGGTATTTTTTCATATTAATTAACATATAAATTTATAGTCATAAAACATTTTTGAAGACTAAATAGAATGTAATTACTTTCAAAAATTAATTAAATAATGTTTATATTTTAGTTTTTTTTCAAAAAGAATAGTCTCCTGAAAAAATCTTCAAAATATAAAAAGTAAATTTATAATTTTGATAAATAAAATAAAAAAATCGATATTCACTTCCTAATTAAGAAACAAAATATTATAAAAGAAAAAATAACGTTGAAATATTCTTAAGAGACAACTAAGTGCGTTTCTAAAAGAAAAATTAACATCGAATCATTCTTAAAAGAAATAAAAATCAAATAAGAACTGCTAAATTTACAAAACAAAATATTTATAATTCATCTTCAGGCATTTTTTTGACATGAGAAAAAGCAAATATTTAAGAACCAATAAATAACTAAATATGCATAAGCAAATATATATATATATATATATATATATATATATATGTGTGTGTGTGTGTGTGTGTGTGTGTGTGTGTGTCTTAAAATTCAGAATAAAATCCACTAAGGGTAAATAAAATAATTTTGCTGGATGAAGTATACAGAAAAATGGCTAAGAAACACAAAAAATCACGTTTAGTCTCGTGTTAGTTGATATATAATATAATACTATATTATAATAGAATATTAATTATTTTAAAATCTTAAACAATATTATTTGATAATAAATATGTTATATAGTGTAAATTAAAAAACACATGTAAATTAAACTATTAATATTGGACTAGTTAATATTGGAATAAATCTATAATCATTTTAAATGTATTATTAATCACTATTTATTTGAAAAAATAATTAAGAAATAATATATATATATATATATATATATATATATATATATATATATATAATAATAATAATAATTTATAAGTTTAATATAAAACTATTTGTATTATGAGATCTTTTACATTATAGAACAGTTCAAAGATTTTCGGTTTACCGGATTGATAAAAAATAAGAATATGAAAAAAAGCGAAGCACTGAATGAAAAACATTCGTTTATGATTGTGTGATTTGATACAAATATTATCAAGATCGAATAATTCATATTTTAAGTCATATCTATTAGATTTAGCTGATAGATAATTTATTATCTAAAACACTCGTTGTTATATCACTGAATTTTGAAAAAAATCTTCAAAAGTATTAACTATCAGTAAATATATTGAGAAACTAAAAATTTTGATTTCCAATATATACCAACTTACATTTCATAAAATATTGTATAAATTCAATTAAGATAAATTCGTAAAAGGTTCTAATAAGAAACGTCTACTTTCAAGATATTAATCAAAATTAAGTAAAGTTTAGAGGATAGACAATGTTAAAACACAATCAAATGGACATATTACATGTGGACTATTATTTATGAACTATTTGTAGACTGCAATGTACTCCTTTTGATAATTGAAGCGTGAAAGAAAAAAAAATCGGAAGAAAAGGGATTTCAATAGCCTTTGAAAATCTGTCGACAGAAAATAGAAAATGATCGATTTCAAAGAAAATTCCCTATAAAAAAAAGGTGAATAAACGCAACATATAAATAGCTTTTACATTGGGACAATTTTAAAATACGGCCATGTTTTAAATGGGTTGCGATTTTCAAAAAAATATGTATATAATCAGCATTGACATTTTAATAACAAATTTTTATTTCAATATAAAATGAAATCTCTTCCTAGATTTTTTTCAAATCTAAAGGTCAAAATCTTTATAACTTTTCAATCAATAGAGCTTTTCTTGCAAAAATAGTGTAATTTGAAAGTAATAATGTTAATAGAAATTTCATATATATATATATATATATATATATATATATATATATATATATATATATATATATATATATAACTAAACTCTTGGTGTATATATATATATATATATATATATATATATATATATATATACACCAAGAGTTTTCCTTTGATTGCTTCTACATAAAAAAAATATATAATAAATTAATTTTGCTCAAACAAATATCGATCCATCTTATCAACATATTTTTGTCATTTTGATGGCAGTTGATTGGTGCCGCTTTTATAAAAGTGTACTAATTTGATATCGATCAACTCTTTAAAGAAATTTTCTACCGCTATTCAAAAAAAAAATGCTATATTAAAAATTACAATAAAAAATGATATCTTGATGGATATCATTGATATTAACATAAGAAATGATATCAATACGAGATTTCCAAATATATTATATTTAACATTGGGATGATTTATCATGTATATTGCGGTTATGTAGAAGCAGAAAAGAGCAATTGACTAAT
This sequence comes from Leptonema lineaticorne, assembly GCA_024500535.1. Taxonomy (NCBI): domain Eukaryota; kingdom Metazoa; phylum Arthropoda; class Insecta; order Trichoptera; family Hydropsychidae; genus Leptonema; species Leptonema lineaticorne. The sequence continues at coordinate 2,251,234 of JANIJI010000011.1, read as the reverse complement.
ATCGGTTAATTGCAATTGACTTGAAGATCACTCTTTACATATTATAATTTAATGAATAACATTGTTGTAGAAATATCAGATTATTAATATTTTCTATAATGATTTTTATTTGAGGTGTTAATATCATATAATACAAAATTTGGATTATATTCATATATAAAAATCAAAATATTTATTTTTGTAATTTAGCCGCGAAAAGCCTATGATAAAGTTTATATGGAAAATTCTAACTTTATTGTCTCCAATTCAATTATAGTATAAAAGGAATACAAACATTATTTTTCATATAAATATAAATTCTAAAATTAATTTAATATAATGGAAAAAAATATATTGATAACGTGTCATTTTTAGTTATTATATTATTTGGTTTATGTGTTAAGATATTGTATTACATTCATTTTATACAATATGTATTTATAATAAAATCCATTTTTAAAGACAACATAAATATTCAACTTGTCTATTATGATAAATTGAATAAAGTTGTATTGAAAAATAAAAATTTATAAAGACAAATTAAAAATTAATTCTGAAAATAGAATATAATATTTACTCGATACAGAAATGAGGAATTTAACGCTGAACAAAACTTGAGAAAAGTCAATTTGATAAGCATCTATCTTATATAAAACAATAATAATTTTCAAATAATATTGAAATAATTATTTATCACGATTTCGAAATAGTCATTTAAGTCTGCAAGAACTTTTGTGCAACATATTTATTATAAACTCTATATATTTATGAATTGCAGTTAAGTAGTAATTTTAAAATTTAGTAATATGGGCAAAAATGATAATCTAATCGCTTTTAAAATTTCAAAGTATTTGTGTAAAAATAAATAAAACAAACATATTTTATCGACGTATGCTATTTACTTATCGATAATAATATTTGTTAAAGAAGAGTTAAGGAAATGAAAAAAATAACTTTAGATAGTATAAAATATATGGAATTTGTATTACCGTCACCTTATTTTTTTTTTAATTTAATTATATAATATAATAATCATAAAATTTAATCCATATATGATGTGCACACAATGTTAAGATAGTTATTACTTTTGTGAATAAAAGAATGATATAAAAATGCGATGGAAATCAACGATTGCTACGAGTTTACATTTCATATCTATACTAAGAACTCGTGTTGAAAACGTCAAAAAAATCAAGTACGGGCGAAATATTTTACTTTTAAAGATAACTAACCACAAAATAGATAATGAAGTACTACGATAGGGTACATATATTAGAATTATTTTTGAGCGAACAATTTTAAAAAAGATCGCTAGCAAAATATACGAAAGAAATTCATATTTTCTCAACCACTTTCTACTAAATTATACAAGTAAATTAATAGAGAAAAAATATATAAAGATATTCAACACCTTTACGAAAAATTAATATTTCTAGTTACAAATCAAGATAAAATGAAATAATAAGAACAATTACTACTATCAACATATTGCGGTTTAATAAATTTATTTTTGTAGTAAATTATTATTTCGACACAATCCGTTACGTATAAAGTTAAAAAAAAAATCTTTCGAAAGAGTTAAAATCAAAAATCCAAATAACAAAATAATATTAAATAATAATGCGAAAAGGTAATATTATAAATTTTTTTTCGTTACAAATATATTAAAAGAGAAAAATGTATTAAAAAAAAAATATGATCTTCATTGAAAACATGTCGTATAAATATTCTTAACGTTCCAAGTAATAACACGATTATAATAGACGAATTGTATGAACGTATGAACGAACATAGTAATTAATTTACAGTAGACGACGACATCTTACAGAATTATAAGATATAAATAATGACGGTATAATAATCACAAACGATACGAATGAACGGGTCGGCCGTCGTAGTCGTACCGGTGCGTTGTCCGTGTTAAGCCTCCGCATATAGTCGACGAACGCCTCCGGGGTGTCGATGGTGTGTTGCCTGTTGAGCCTGACCGTGTTCGAGGCATTGTTCCTTCTGAACCAGGGCAGCGATATTTTTCGGCGGGGTCGCGGCTTCGCCCCCTCTGACGTCATGGCCGCGCAGGGTTCGACCGGGGGCGAGACGGGTGAGGTACGGCGGCTGTGAAGAGGGCGCCGCGCGTGCGGCGGCGGCGGCCGCCCGGCCGCTAGTGACCCGCACAAGCGCAGCCTCCGCAGATACGCATACAACGACGCATGCACGTACACTAATGTAATATCGTTACGTAACCGCTTTTCTTCCATCCCGCACCGTGGCCCACCCTACTATTGCCGAAAAAAATAAAATAAAATAAAAAAACACGAGCATTGCCGCGCGCATGTACGTCTCGCGTTCTATCCGCCGCCGGCACCGCACCAGGGATGCTTGATCTTTTGTTCCAATTCTGCGCACACATCGACTCGTAATAAGGAACCGCATTCGACGAACGGGGCGGCTTTATGCCGTTTTCTCGGAACACCCACTCTCCTGTCGAAGGTTGACGACCCGTATTTTATTAATATCGCGAAATGAATGAACACAATAGGGGAAGGGGACGATTCTAACTGTGAAACGTGTAAAACTACGATATTGCACTTTGATGATTTTACATATATATCTGCACTATATTAGGAGTCGTTGACACTATTCTTTGAGAATCTTTAATTCTCTAAGGTGATTCAAAAAAATCCCAAGTGGAAATTTTAATACGAAAAACAAGCCTCATAAGAAAAAGGTTATCAAAGTAAATGATGACATTTTAAAATGTGAAGTCGAAATAAATTCAACAAAATATATTCAACAGTTTATAAGTGGAGAATTAAAAAATGAACAAATTTCACAAACGAGTCTGAATACCGTACAATCAAAATGACGACAAAAAAGACGTACTAAAACTGATATGCGACAAATTACTCGAATTACAAGACGAAATGTCATTTCTCCTAAATTTGATGGATGAGTACGAAGAGTGGATAATATAGTCTAGCCATATTCGACAAAGACGATACTTTCAAAGACAACCAACGTCTAAAACAAATTTCACCGTCTGCAATTTCATTTCATCTGGTCCTTTTGTCTGTGTGGTTATAATGCAAAGGAAGTATCTACTATAAAATGCTCCTATATTTCAGAACAATAACAACAGAAATATAATTCTTCTAATTTGATAGATTAAACGACGTATTAAAAAATAAATGACCCAGAATACATGCTTCAAAAATTTTTTTTCCAACTTGACTTACGCAAAGTGCTACACCAATTCCACTCGCGTAGTATTTCGCGTAAAAACCTAAATATTTTTATTCTAAAAGAACAAATATGCTTCTAAATAGATGGAAAAATATGTAAATTACGAATTTAGAATGAATATTTTTTTAAGCAATAAGTAATTTATCATCATTCTTGTCCAGTACTCCTAATATTTCAAATTTATAAATATATATAATAGTGATATTAAATTATTTTATTAAAAGTAGCGATTTCTTCAATTTAGACTAATATATATATATATATATATATATATATATATATATATATATATATATATATATATATAAATTTTAAAAACTAAAATCATTTTAATCATAAATTAACAATTTTATAATTTAATAACGGAAACATTAAAAAAATAGACTTAGCATTTGCATTGTGTGATGGAAAACTCGATTAATATTTCAATTTTTTAAAAAAATATTATTCTTTTACTTTTTATTTTATGAATAGAAAGAAAGAAGGAACGACTCAAATATATATTTATATTAGTTTGAAAGAAATTTTTCGAAAAAAATACTGAAATTCAAATGTTATAAAAATATACCAAGTAATAAATGATAAGTTTATTTGATATTAATTAAAAAAAGATATATGATCGAGATTCGTAAACGTTTACGTTGAGATAATTATGTATGTATATATTATATAAGTCAATGAAAAAGTTTTACAAAATTTAATATTATATAAAATGATATATAAAAAACTAAAGCAAAACTGCACTATCTGAACTATTTTTAGATCGTTGATAACAAAATGATAAATTATAATTTATCAGCGTTTACAATATCAACTAAAAAGAAAGAAAATTAAAAAGCAATAAATAATATTCCCTGATAAAATCCATTTTATGATTTAACGTAATTATATAGTTGTGAATAATAAATATTTCATAAAAATACAATTGATTACAGAAAACGTACACTATTAAATATCACATTAGTAATTGAGACAATAGTTAACGACAAGTATATTTATATAATATATTATACAAAAAATATATTATAATTATAAATAATAAAATAAATAAAAATATCTTGTGTTAACTATTAACAGGTCCAAATTTTGGCGTTTTTTCATTCATTTAAAATAATACTTAAATGAAGTCGAGATAAATATAAAACATACAAAGAATTTCATAAAAACGATATTTACAGCTAAATATAGAACTAATTATTTTGTTGAGTAAAAGTTAAATCACTAATTTAAATTTATAAAGACGAATTAAAGAACTTCTAGATGCAAAAAGCAAATGTTTATTAAACAGCTATATAAAATGAAAAAATATCGTCGTTAAAAAATAATTTAATGATATATATCAATGTACTTCCTGATATGAATTAAATAATAATTAAAAAAATTATATAAATTTCATTATTAATTTATAAATTTATCCGATATAACCTTATTTTCTATGGAATCGAACTGTTGGCCTCTATACTCATTATTTTTTTCAAATATTGATAGATCGTTGCACTTTGGACAGTTTCAAGACGAAATAAATATGCATAAATATAATATATTAATAAAGTAATAAAGATTCTATTAATTTATATCCGACTATTATCTTGATTAACTAGAATTTCTTTTTAAAATTTCGGATAAAAATAATGCGTCATTCGTAGTTATTAATTCGATAAATAAAATGTTATTTTAAATCGTGATTTGAGAAATATTTACCATTAATGATAAAACGCTTTAATTCTAAGTTAACGTCGATCCAATTCGAGTTAATCGGGAATTACCTGCGCTATATAAAGTGATATCATTGAACGGAACAAAGTTTCCATAAAATTGATAGAACTCATAAATCCCTGCTAAAAACTAAAGACGTCTTATAAACAGGTGCAGCGTTTCGCTCAATTAAGATATTTAAATCGATTATAAACTAGAAATTTTACAAAATAATTAAATGAAGTATAAAAGGAAAATGGACGTTATTTAAACTATGGATTATGAACGTGAAAAATGATGTATAATTTAATACAAAGATATGATTAAATTGGACATCGACGTAAATTATCATATTAAAAAAGGCAATGAACATTTTTTGAGGAAAATATGACCATAAAAATACGACAGAATATGCGAAGTTTTTCAAATAAATGTATGGGTTGTTCATTCTGTCTACATTTTTCAAATTGGAAAATATAATAAAATGATTTTGATATATATATATATATATATATATATATATATATATATATATATATATATATAAACTTATGAAACTGCAATAATTACTTACTGTCTGGACAGATAACTAGTTAAAAAAGAAAAATATCAAAGCGACCATATAAAATATGTATGCTATAAAAGGGTAAATTGAAAACGTATCATGCATAAAGGGATAGTGCAACGTTTGTTAAAAAAATAATTGAAACATCCATTTTCTATATATATATATATATATATATATATATATATATATATATATATATATACACACACACACACACATATATATATATATATATATATACACACACACACACACACACACATATATATATATATATATATATATATATATATACACACACACACATATATATATATATATATATATATAGAAAATTGAGTTATCATAACGTCAAACAGACTATGAAATTAAATAACATTCGACTGGTATGTTTTGAAATCCCATCAATTTCCCCTTTTCTGGCATATTGTGATTTTTATTTTGTTTAAAAATGGTGCGGATTAAACTGTTTTATAATATATATATATATATATATATATATATATATATGTATGTATATATATATATATATGTATATATATATATATATATATATATATATATATATATATATATATATATATATATATATATATATATATATATGAAAAATATAAACACAGAATTTTTGGAAGTTTAATAATTAATATTATATTTTTTTACTGCATGTGTGTAATTCTTAGATATTTTTATATTATAAAAAATATTGTTTTATCATAAAATAGTTATCAAACTAATATTATTTTATGTAATAGAAAGCGAAATTTCATATATATTTTTATATTATACATATATGAAAATAATATTGAAAATTTGTATCCATTAAATCGTTTAAAATAAAAAAAAAATACAAAAGTAAAGGACTTGTTAAAAGGTTAAAAGAATAGAATAATAATGAATTGTTAACAAAACAAACACGATTTAATCCTAGCTTTAAATTATGTAACGAGTCAAGTAGTCAGTTTAGCAAAGAATTCTCCATTTGAAAGATATAAAATGTTACAACAGTTTTTTTAATAAAACGCGTTCATATGTTAAATAAATAAACCATACAGGTGACATAAATCACACTTCATATACGTTAAATAATGACACGTAACGAGGATACGGCAATTACGTAATAATTAATGTTGAAAATTGAGAAAGGATAATGATGTGTTAAACAAATAAACGTGATTTATATTATAAAATATTTTTGTTATAATTTCATTCTAATTCGTTTGAATGGATATTAGGTAAACGAAATACGAGTTCACAACCCCTGGCTTTATACAGCCGTAGCAACTCAAAAATCTTGCCGGGAGTTAGTCTCGGTTTCCTGCAACTACATACCGTCATATGGTACATGTAGATATAACGTTAAGCGGACGCGAATATTTCGACACTGCGGCATTGTACTGTTTTTTTTTTTGTTCTTTCTATGAGATCGGAAAATTCTATCACGTCTAGAATCGATTCGTTCATCGAATTTTTTATTTTCTTCTACAAAATTAAAACAGGATTGAATTTTTTGGCTTTTCGTCCTATCTCTAATATAAATGAATATATCTTGAAAAAATCGTATATTTAAAACGAATAATTCAAATGCGTCATTTTACAACTTATTAGTACGGCTAAATGTTCAGTTAAAGTTATTTTGTACAGTATATTGAAGCTTTATTCAAAGATAAAAACATACTATAATTAAAACATCAAGACGTATATTTTACATTCAAAAATAAAATCGGCGACAAAACAAATCTTAAAAGCTATGGCACTGACATTTTGCAGTCTCCAGTTTTACTATATATTTTCTTTTATTTTGATAATTCTTTTTTGTATATATTGATTATCAATTAATCATCAGTCATATTAATACTATGAAACTAAGAATAAATCGGCTAACCGTATATGTATATTATCAATAAATTCTAACTTTTGGATTCGTGAAATGTTAAAAAATACCAAATTTCTTGCTACTAAAAATACAATTTTCTATTTTTTGCGTGTATTTTGAAATAATAATCATAAGTTCAATAAAAAAAAAATGACGATAAGGATTCTAAATAAAATTTATAAAATAGAAAATAGAACGAAATTTATACTTCTTCAAATAATTAATTGAATAAAAAAAACCACTTTATTGTTAAAAGTTAATCGCTAATAACATTTTCTTAGGTATCATTGTAATTATAATAAAAATATAAAAACTAACAATATATATATATATATATATATATATATATATATATATATATATATATATATATATATATATATAACAAATTCAGTTTTCTGACAAAACAAAAATATAAAAAAAACTATTTTATTTATTTTAAGTATGAAGTATTGATTTTGTGCATGTAGTTGTTTAAAACCGATAGTCTCGTTTCATATTACGATTCAGGTAGACATAAATAAATAAAAAAACAAAACAATAATGTACTTTTTGGATGTGTTAATTAAAAATACATAAAATCGATGTACAATAATATAATTGATGTATATAAAAAATATATCTGTTAAATTTAATCGTTAGTGTTTTTCCTCTTACAATATTATTTATAAATGATAGTTTACAAAAGTTTTTCCAGCATTTTTTAATTCAAAAATTTATTTTTAGTTCAGATAGTAAATATATATTATAGTAAGCGTATTATTCATAATTCGTATTTATTAAAAAATATATTATTATTAATAATGAATTGCACTGCCGATTTTTTATATAAATAAAATCATGAGCCATATAGATAAAATTTACGTTTAATTTATTATAATAAAATAAACAGATCTCTAAAATAATAATCATTAGCATCAAATTAGCACTGAAACCATTTTAAATTTCATTATTTTTTGTTTTATATTTAACACGTAATATGTAATATAATATGTGCGTATTGTGCATACCCTTGAAATGAACGGTCAATAACGACAAAGAAAACGAACGAATATAAATTTACGTTAGGTTTTGATAACGTCAAAATAATCGGGGGTGAAATATTATATAAATAAACTCAATATAAAAATAGATTACAATGATATTTTGGCCAATGGTGCTATCCCTTTTCGACAGTGTCGAAATTCAACAAACGAATAAAATTCCATTTTCTATGTTCATTCAAACGCCCCAAGCGTGATCTTCAAAGAGACTTTAATCCTTTAAATGCCAAAGGACCTGTTTATTTATGCCCACAATGCAAAAATTAATATACATATAAAAAAATAATATTGTAAAATATACACTTTTTAAAATGTATATTATAAATACATAATATGATCATGAAATGTTTATTTGAATCTAGAAATATATACCGAGAAGAGATGGATCATTTTTGAAATTAAACTATATATAGGAATAGCCAGTTCATCATCTGAACGTCTTTGTAAATCTATCTAAATTAAAATTTCTTAAATATTATGTGTTTTTTAAACTTCTTTATAGAATAGAATTGTGAAAACTTATAAAAACAAAAACTGTTTTGTATGTAAGGTTAAGTTAATAAAAAAATCGGTACACTTCATATATATCATAAGATCTATCAAAATAATAATACGTTATAACATTTTATAAACTAAGGAAAAATAGCTAGAAAAGAGAATATGGGGAAAAAATATCTGGAAATTAAAAAATATTATGACGGAATAACAGCTGAAAATAGTTTATTAGATATTGGGGTCATTATTTAGAGCAGCAATCGATAAAATATAAATAGCCTAATTGATTGCTATTATTTATTAAGCTATTATAGTATTTGTTTTTTCATTAGTAAAAAAGAGATTCAATTAAATAAATGACTAGAAATTCGTTTGTCTTGTAAATAAATATGATGCTTATAAATAGAAAATAAGATGAAATCATACGTACTTCTCCTACCTTATCCGAATCCGTTGTGTTACCACTTCCAAATGATGTAAGAGAATTTCTATCCAAATTCTCTTGACTTTCATCGAGCGATGTACATTCTTCCAGATCCCTATAATAAAAATTTTAATTTAAAAACCCATTTTCTAACTATTAAAATAAATGAAACAGTCATACATACCTGCTAGATCTTTGATTTTGTAGAGGCTTAACTTTAGCTGGACTTTTAGGCATATGTAAAGGTACAGAACTAAAGTATGTTTCTTGAATCACTTCCCTTAATCTTTTAACCCATTGTTGTTTAACATCCAAACAAGGTGCACGTAACACAAGACGATAATCACTAAGTACCGGTGCACGTCCTGTCCAAACAGCAAATTTACATTCATCACCTTCTATGTGCTCAGTGATACCTAATTCTGAAGTCTGAAAATTGATAAATATTGTTGTTATTTGTACAGACGAAGAATTGAGGAATATATTACTGAAAAATAAAATTACCATTAATCTATTTTTATAGATATATTTCGCTTTTCCATGTGAATCTTTCACTTCTTTAGTGAGTAATAAATACATTTCAAACAGAAAAGCACGTCTCTCTCTTCCTTTGCGAACTAATCCTCTCGATTCCCATGTGAGGAACGAATCTTGAAGTAAAACTTCACCTAGTGCACCGCCCTGAGCATCATTAGGAAGACCTTCAACTAATGATAAATGCATAGCGTCGTTTGCTTTTTTGGGCACTGCAACCATTACTTCTAAACCATCCTAAAAAAGAAAAACGTATATTTAACATTTAGGGTATAACAACAATCACCATGAAATACGTAATTAAACAGAATAAGATTTTGTCAATAAATATCAAAAATTAAAATAAATATTATTTATTTAAAAGCTTACTTTTATTTCTCCTTGACCTTCCACACAACAACCTTGCAAATCCTTTAAGAGTAATTGATATTTAGTGATTCGCTGCACGGGTTTTATTAAATAAGCAGCAATTGGATGTTCCACCTAAAATATTTATTAATTTTATATTCTCCATAAATTTAAAAATATGCAAAATAAATAATTATAAAAACCTTATGTTTGTGTTGTAATTCTTCAAAATATGAACCAGCATGTTGTACTAAAAGGCTATTTGAATCTGGTTTATTTTTGCAATAAAATACATACATATCAAATTTTTGTGCCCATGTAACAAAACAATGACCCACGTCTTCAGGCATTGTTTCATATTTTTCTAATTCTTTTAAAAATATATGATTATGAAATCTGTAAATTTCTTCTATATTTCCAAATATAACGTCTTCTTTCCCACTAATACCGGATGGAACAGATGATATATTCGATTTCATTTCATGAAGAAATGATTTAATACAAGTTTCTAGATCTTTAACATATGTTCTTTCTGTTTGAAGTAATTCCGCCATGATAAATCTTAAAAGCAATAATATCATTATTAAAAATATGCAATCTTTTTATAAATATTTTTATAAATATAATAATGAATAAAATTTAAATAAGTTAATACTCTTTTCTACGGGCACTGCGACGTTTTTCTTCGTTCAATTCTTTAGTAGGGTGTGTTGCTAATCTAGCTTCTAAAGGTGGATCAGACGAACATTCTGTTGTAGAAGTTGTAATAGAACTTCCATCAGTGGATCCCATTCCAGAAGAATTAGATCCTACAGAAGCACTATTTTCATGAGACACTGAACCAGCCCCTAACTGAGCGCGATATAGCTCCATACTATTACTGAATTCTTTATATCTATAAAAAAAAAAACAAAAATATATAGTAACAGTACAATTTAACAAATATTTTAATATATAATTCATTTGTATGTACATCACATATAAACAATTAAAACTCCTTCACAATTACATTTATTGAATTATTTTGTTAAAAAAATAAATATTAAATGATAAAATAAATATCAGGATTACCTTATATTTTTAACATTGAAAGACACTTTATAAAATATTAGTTACGAAGTTCAGCTTTTGAATCTTGTTTATTTTCATGAGTATAATTTTAACATATAAAGAAATAAAAATATATATCTCATGAAATAGTATTAGTATTATATATATATATATATATATATATATATATATATATATATATATATTCTTTCTTTAATGATTTGATTAGAGAAATTGTTTCTCAAATTAAAAAAAAATTTGGTTACGGTAAGAGATTATTTTTGTTGTATATTTAATTATATATACGTATTTAGTAAAATTCAGATTTATAGAGATATATCTGATATATGTATACAAAAACATTTAAGTGTTTAGAATTTTTAATATATATTTTATAGGACGTTTCTTTGCTATGAAAACATATAATGTTGGCTTTCATTCTATAGAGATCAAAAATAATAGATAACTAAAATGGCACTAGGAGAAAAATTGGAATAGACGTACATACTATAATTCTAATGTATGGTAAAATAAATACAAAATAGAAAGCATAATATATATATATATATATATATATATATATTTATATATTTATAAGCATACTTGGCATCAACAGCAGCAACCCATTGCTTGATATGCGCTGCATGAGCATGTCCTTTATCAACCAATCCATCTGCTAATTGCGTGAGTAGTTTTACTCTTTCTTTACTTTCACGAGCTGTACCACGAAAATCAGCTTGTTCTTTGACAAGTTTTTCACCATCAGGTGGCGTCAAAGTAGATTCCGCATTTACAGCTTGTGTAATTGAACATGCTCGTCTAGCTGCTAAGTATTTTTCTCCATTATCTTGAATCCATTCAATTGCTTGTCGAGCGGATCTTTCAAATAAAACAAATTGTTGGCATTGATCGAGACGCTTTTTGCGAATTGTCCAATGTTCCAACACCTGAAAATATGATACATAAATTATTAAATCAAAAATTTATTAAAAAATATATATATACATATATATATTATTAAAAAAAACTATAAATTCAAAACTACATATAAAGAGGCAAACGAAAGAAATAGAAATTCAAAGTAATGGGTATTAAAATATAATGAATACTTACATTATTCTCTTGTGATAAAAGTTTGTCTAATATTGATCGTACATGTGCATCATATGATGGTGGTGTTGTAGTCGGACCACGATTACAAGCCCTTGCACTTCTTGCAGCATACTTAAGGAATGTTTCTGCAGTTCTTCTTGCTAGAGTACATGCTTTTAAAAATGCTTCTTTTTGCTCTTGATGTTTGCTAATGAGCTGTGAAACCTTTTACATAAAAACCATTATTATCCTCTTTCTACAGTAAATAATTAAAATATATAGTATATTTTACGAACCTGTGATGCTTTATCAGTGGGAGGCGATTTGGAAATATCACCTGGCGCAGTAGCTCCTCCACACCAATCCTCATCTCGCCTATATTCTCGCTCCAAGGAATCTAAAACTGAACAAACTTGCTCTGCGGTTTTATAGAAATTAAGGCTTGCAGTTACAAGTTTATGACGTTCTTCAGCCAAAGTCACTAATTGTTGCCATCTTTTAGTTACTTCCTCTGATATATCTCTAAAATATTAGTAACAAAAATGGTTATCACTGTAATCAACTTTATAGTTACTACAGATATTTTTTTTGAGAAAATTATACTTGATTGTTTGTGGATCATAATGGTTTGCATTAACAAGAGCATCAGCTCTGTATTTTACTTGAACTGCACTGGCATGTGTCCTTTCTACAGCGACTTGAAATTGATCGTGTTCTCTTCGCAGTCGCTCTGCATCAGACAACGCAGCAGGCACTGTAAATGATGCTGCTAACATGGCTTCACTATTACGAATCCAACAAATTACTTGCTGTGCATCATTTTGAAATTGTCCTAACATCATAAAAAGTAATTTTTATTTATGAAAACATACTGCAACAAATGTAGAACTATATTCAATAATATTCACTAACCTAATTGTACACATTGTTCTAACTTTACTCGTTTCATTTCAGCCAAATCTTCCAAATCTATTTGTCGTTCGTGCAAAAATTCTAAAAGTACTTGCACTCTAGTTTGCGCATTATATTGCGGATCTGCCATAACGCATACTCCAGACGATTCAAGAACAGTTGATAATTCTTGGCCTTGTTGTAAAACCTATAAAATATGACAGTTAGTAGAAGACTTGAGTTACAAATTTACAACACAATTGTAAGCAATTTTTCACCTGATAAGTCGTATTTTGCATTTGGGTAACACTTTCATTATGAAGAGATAACAACTGTTCTGCTTGTTGCATATCTCTAGTTAACTCACTATGTTGTAATTCTTCAGCCCACATTTCTAATTGAGATGATACCTAAATAACATTAAAATATATATATGTATAAATTAAACGTACAATGCATCCAATTAAAATTATTATAGTAAATGTATTATTTTCTTACTATATTATTTACCTCTAAGGCATCTCTTTCAAATATCCTGAGGCGCAAACATAAATCTAAACGTAATTTTCGAGCAGCCCATAATTCATCTAATTCTGCGCGACGTTGTCTCAATCGTTCCAAGGCACTCTCAACAGCTGCAGCTGATCCCGTACTATCTAGATCACTCATACATCTAAAATTACAAACAAATCGTAAAATAATAGTTTTATAAACATAATTAGGCAATATTAAATAATACTGTGATAAAAAGTAAGGTGAATTTGTTTATAAAATGTAAATTCTTTATTTATTCTTTCAAATTCAATTTCATCCCCTTCAAAGTAATGTCCGTCCGACAAAACGCACTTTTGCCATCGCTCTTTCCAGTCCTCGAAACAGTCGAAATAGTCTTTTTCCGGTATAGCCTTCAAGACCTTTTTCGATTCTGTTTTTATCTCCTCAATCGTGTCAAAGCGGCGTCCCCGCATTATCCTATTGAGTTCGCTGAATAGCCAGAAGTCGCACGGAGCCAAATCAGGCGAATACGGTGGTTGCGGGACGATATGAGTCGAGTTTTTGCGAAGAACCAATGCAGAATAAAATGGTGCATTATCGTGATGAAGAAACCAAGAGTTATAAAAACACGTGTAACTCAGAGATAATTTTTTATAAACAGCCGCTTGGCAAAAGATATACAGTCCTACCGACCTAGGAAAAAAATACAATTTACCTGCCTTCCTAATACCCAGGAGTTTTAAATGATAATTTCACTTTACTTTTTGATCGTATTAATATATATAAAAAAAAACATTATAAAAGAAATTAAATCTATAAAACAAAAAAAATGCCGAATAATAATTCTAACAAATTTGAAGTTTAATACCCGCCTGTTTCTGTAACTATGTGTGTATGTGTAAATGAACTAAATAATATAAAACGTTTTATATTAAAAATATTGAATACTTCGTTTGATTTAATTTTTAAAAATGAAACATATTGCGAGATAAGTTATCATATGAAGTTTACTTTTCAGGAGATATACAATTTTAACTACGATAGAGATTACAAGAGGCTTAATACTTTTCGATTAATAAATTTTTCATGAAAATGTAAAAATTCAATATTACTAAATATTAATTAAAACATTTTAATTATTCCTTAGAAGAAAGTCATTATTTCTCATAGAACTAATTTTAATAATAATAATAATAAATACAAATTTTCGAAAAATATTAATTAATGTCTGCAAATCGCTATTTTACGTCAATCTTTATAATTTTCATTAAAAATAAAACATTGGCCCAAATTAACAATTTAGTATAAAATATTCGACCATAATTTCTAAATCGCATACAAGGCCTATATGCTTAGTAAAAAAATAAAGATAACAAGTAGGCCTTGTTTTAACATCATATTCTTGATTTAAAAAAAAAACAGTTCTTTACTGGGTCATTTTCACTTTCTTAATACGAATTTAACTTGTTTGAGCCAATATTATAAAATTACTGTTCATTTGAACGTAGATGTTAAAATATTTGAAACATATATAAAAACTAAAAACTATTTTTGTCCATGGTTCACTGATATTACAATAAAAAAAGCGTACCGAATGTTAGCCAAAAGACAATATAAATAATTTATAAGATACGCTCACTTTTTCCTTTAAAAAAAGTGAAAAGGTAGATAATCGGCATAATTTATAAATGTCTATTTTTCTAAAAATATTTTAAAAAGTCATTGATAATTCGTATATTGCTATTTTTAAATACTGGTAAAAAATATTTATGAATGTTGAAAATAATCAAATTATACTTTATTTAGTACGAAACTCTTTTCAAAATTATTAACATTAAAATGTGATAGTTTGAAGTAATTTTCTTTTGAAATTTTGATTTTTTTTTTAAATATGAAAGCATCTTATTTAAAAGAGTCACACATGCAGGTGAAATTACAATAATAGTCATACATATATTCAAATTGATTGCAACAAAATAATATAATTTTAATACGCTTACGAATAATAAAGAAATTTAAAAAAGGTATATCAGTGTCATAAACAGAAAAAACCTAAATATATAAAAACAATGGCAAAATGAGTCTCTTTCTTCAAAATAATAATAATAATAATAATAATAATACTAATTGAGCTATAATTGTATATCAAATCTATTATAGGAAATCTAGTTTATTGGCTCTTAAAATTACCCTGCCTTCTCGTAGTATAAATTTGCCCATAAAAACGACCGCGTAAAATAACTGTTCATAATTAAATTTTAATATTAATCTAAAACGGTGAGTAGTTTATTGATATTTAATGTAATACTTATGGAATTACAGTATTACTTTATAATAAGAATAAAATAGTAATGCTCACGAAGATTTACGAATGTTGTTCAAAAATATCCAACCGAACGTAAATAATCTCCATGAAGTTATAAATAATGAAACATGGATGCACACAAATATTATATATCATATGATTATATAAAAAAATATTTCAGTTAAAAAAAATAAAAAATAATATATATGACAGACGAACATCAGCAAAATGACATTTTTTTTTCTTTTATGCTCCAAGAGATATATACTTTCACTAAAAAAAAACAGCAATATTATACACAAAATTGAAAACATATTACTGAAAAGTATAATTAAATATATTTAGATAATTATAAACAAGCACATACACACATACACAACAAGACGAATAGTCTTCTAGAAACTTGTAACGGATAGACATAAATGCAACATTTCGTGTATGATGATGAATATTCACAACGGTGAGACAACTGCGGAAAGATATTATTATTGAACAATGAGCAAGATGTCGCGAAGTATACGAACGAATGAATGATTCAATCAGGCTCAATTGTCAACTTTTAGGGGAGAAAGATGATGATTAATTTGGCAAAAATATATTCACGCCACACATATACAACTAATGAAACTGTATAAATCGATATCATCTTAATGATTATTGATAATATATTTTTTTACCTCCATTGTTTGCACTCAACGGTTGAAGATTCCTTCTTATATCTACTCATCCATCGGTGGTGCTTGATCATTTTATTTTTTGCTTTTCGATTTTCTATCGGTAGCGCAATAGCTTTGATTTGATTTTTAAATCAGATCACGAGCATAATGCACATATATCTTTCAGTGTTCAAAGTAATTTGTATTCAAATAATAATACTATTGGAAAAGACATCATAATGAAAAAAAATGTGTTTTCATTTTTATCGCACTGATATCCGAAAGTTGATCATAAAGTTTAATTCAAAACTACCAATATATCAATATTATATATATATATATATATATATATATATATATATATATATATATATATAATATTTAAAAATATGAAAAATCCGAATTTCTTTTTATCTCAAATATTTAAAATATCTTTAAAAAAATATCTAAATAGTTTAAAATATTAAACTTTAGTTTATCAAAAATTAGCAAAGAATGAATACGAATTTAATAAATAACTTAAAAACAAAATATTATTTATATTTTAATAATATAATATTGTGTAAATCTAAAAATTATCCATTGTTATAATACACTAAAAAATTAAAACATTATGCGCGCTGTAAAAATTTTAATTAAAATTTAACAATTTCATAAATACCACGACTCACTAGAATAATATTTGTTAATTTGTTTAAATTAATAATATTAAAAAAATCATTTCATCTCTGGACACAACTCGAATCCGTTTTCAATACAAATGCTTTGGAGAGAGAAAAAAAATGAACAATGGATGAATTTTGTGTCCATAATTATGAACTAAAATGTCAACAGCCTATTTACGTCAACAGTAATCGTTTTCCTTATTAATGCAACAATGTAAAAATTTATTAATTTTTCACGATTCGAACGCGTAACACGTGCATGCCATGAAATTATATATATATATATATATATATATATATATATATATATATATATATATATATATATATATATAATTTTAAACAAAATAATAATTATTTTTCCAAATTGAAAAACTAACGTAGAGATAGTTCTAACGAATCGTCTTACGTCAATACCGCGCTGAGAGAAATCATCAATTTTTAAACGGAGAGATTTGTACCCTATTATTTTTTGTTCTGCAATTTAACGGCTATTTAAGAAAGACTAAATTAACCTGAACAATTCGCATGGTAAATAGTGAGTAGTATGATTATTAGTTATACTTTCTTCCGTCACACTGCGATTGTACGCCGTATTTTTTGAAACTTTCATTTCTATATGTTTTTATCGATTGAAATTTTTAATTTAGAATTTGATTGCAATATATAAATATATATATATATATATATATATATATATATATATATATATATATATATATATATATATATATATATATATAGGCCTTCTTTCATTTAATGTGAAAATATAGATATTTTTTTCAAATTCATGCACATCTGTTACGATTTAGCGCTGTAAGCAATCGTGTTATATCAGTTACATTTTTCTTCCTATTGAATTTTCAAATGAAATCAATTTACAAAACAAAAATATATGAAAAATCTTTTTGATTTTACTATATTTAAATGTAATTTCATTTATTAGCGATTGCTTTATACGAAGAAAGTCCGAATGTAGTGACCGCAGTCTACCTATAGTAGTACCTTCGTGATTGTTTTCCAACATCGGTCAGATCACTAATTTAACTATGATGCCATTAATTTTATTTAAGTTTTGAGTTTTTTTCCTTGTAATTCTAACTTCTAAGTTAAAAAAATAAATAGTGATAAATCAAAAGTTCATCTTTTTTAAAATTGAGTTTATTTTCATGTCATCATCCGCCACAACGACGATTATTAAAATAATAAATACGGTGAAAAGTTTTAGCATGGTTTTAGAGAAAGTCGATTGGTGGCGATAAAAATTAAGTATGTAGAGATCGTAAACAAAATTACGATATATATATATATATATATATATATATATATATATATATATATAAGTACAATAAAATCCATAACGTGTTTCGTGCACTGACCCGAATTCTCACTTTTAAGTATAGTAAAAAAATACTACGCGATATGAATAAATAGTGATACTTGCATAATATGCTCGGATTATTTTTCATGAATTATCAAACAGATACACCCACTAGAATGATAATAATATTTCGCAAATTACGTCGAATGATCATTTGACAATGTATACATTTTTTAATTAATTTTTAAATGTATTATTAAAATAATGAAATTAATAAAAGGAAAGTTCTTATTTTACGTTATTTACATCGTTTATTTTATATTTATAAGGATTCGTTACATAGTAATCAAACACAACAATATACATACGTTATATGATTTACAACGCATGAAAATCGACATAGAAAATGTAAAATGAAAATATGTAACTGGAACGGATAGATAACAATTTAACACCTTCAAACTATTATACGTAATATAACATTTAATAAAAAGCATATTGGATGTTTATTAATGATTGAGTTGCTTAAATGACTATTTACAGACAATCCTTCACAAAATATTATTATTTTTTACAAATAATAAATTTCGTCTTGAAATTTTTCAGCATTAATTCATTTTTAAAGGTCAATTATTTATTCAATATATATATATATATATATATATATATATATATATATATATATATATATATATATATATAATTTTTATTAAATAATTGGTGCATAACTAAATATCAACATTTTCTTTATCATTAAATAAAACGATTTTGCAGCACACGCATATATATATATATATATATATATATATATATATATATATATATATATATATATATCGATATATAGTTTTCTTTTACTGTTGATTTTATATAAAAAAATACCTCTGGGCGTAACTTTCGAAATTGATGAAGAGCAAGACTATATTATACCATATTATAATAGACGTGCGTAGTAAAAGTTTTATTTTCATTTTCGAGAACAACCTTTCGGTTGCAAAACGATAGGTGTATTATTAAGATTCTATTATATTAGGTCTAGTCGAGACTTGACACACTTGAGTCGAAAGCCATGAACAAATGGTGAGAAAAAGTCAATACATTACGGCGAAAAAAAACTAAGAAGACGAAGAAGAAAATGAGAAGTCGAAACAAAGTAAAAAGAGTTGCATTAGAAAATGTAATGATTTACGTTTGTTATGAACCGTTTCTATGAAAAATTTGCACGCGACTATACGCACTGAATCGTGACATTTCTAATATCTATTAAAAACAATATTTCCGTAAACATAATTAGTGTTTGTTCCATTTATTAATTTTTTTGTATTTTTTTTTTTTTTTGATGATAATGAAAAATAAAATTAAGTGTAAAACATTTCTCTGATGTGTTTATATTATATCACAAATAACGATTTACATACTTTTCCCTCTAGCCACAAAATCTTAGAAGGTATAGTATCTCGTAAAAGCAATACAACATTACCATTTTAGGATACAACCTCGACAATTACGATAGTCATGAGAAATAATATTTAATATATTATTTCAAAAAAAAAACAATTAATATTTTAATTAGACCAATTGAAAATGTCAAAAATTACCGTTAAATATACTAAAAAACGACAAAAATGGAATAAGATATCTGAATGAAATAAAATTTTAAAAGTATTTATATTTAGTTTTTGTAATATTTAAGAATGAATTTATATTACAAAAAGAAAAATACATAAAAAGAAATCAATTTTTCATTATCTTTCGAATTATATAAAAAAATATTATAGAAATGATTTTTATATTTTTAAAAATTTCGTGAACAGACAAAAATTAGAATTATTAATATACATATAAATAATTTTATAATAAAAAAACATAAACAAGTAACTAAAAAAAAAGAAAAAAAGAAACGCGAACACGAACAACTATTTTTATGGAGGCGAGCGATAATAACGATGGTACAGTGTCGACTGAATTGAGATTATTTGGATTTCTCTGCAGAAAAGGCATTATTTTACTTTCAAAGATTCACTTGACCGGTGCAATCAATACTAAAACTACTGCTACAAGAAAACAGCAAACTAAGCATGATCATTAGCATTTCATATGTCCGTATATAAAAATTAAATTATTTATTTTGCCTTTTTTCATCGGATTTTTTTCTAATATAATAAATGTTGTATTTTTTGAAATCGCGTAATAAATAATGCAAAATTGCGTAATTTGTATCATTAAAAATTAAAATAATTTAATGTGCAATAATTATGTATTATATAAATATATATATGCATATAAAAATAAATTTTGTAAATGATCTATTATACAAAAAATATACTTTAATTGTTTTAGTTTTACAGCACGGATACGATTATCGAGATGTTTTAAGTTGTTATCGAATTTATAGTAATTAATAATTATAAAAAATTTTAAATTATTAGTAATAATAATTTTACTTTGATGAAGGCGAAGAAAATATAGCTTCACCAGAAAATAAAGCTTCATCGATTTATAAAAGAGAGATTATATGTTAATAATGCGAAAACTGTTATATATTTTAATATTACTTTTTTATATAAAAACTAGTGAAAAAGTATTGTTTTTTTCACATCTAAATGAAATGAAATTTTATAGATTATTCAATAAATTATTTATAAAATGTATATAGCTTTCGATAATATAATAATGATAAATATTCAACAGAAGAAATAAAGCAGTATGAACTAATAAACAAATTTCTAACTAGTTATAATTATTGCTCATGTGGAAATTTAACGCATCGACCATAAAATAAATCTTATCGATAGAATGATTTAAATTTAATCAATTCGGAATACAAATAATTCATATAATTACTTATTTATTAAGAAAATAATTTTCAATTCAAAATGTTATTATTTTAAACTGAATATTTTTATATTTCACTGTATAAAAATCGTTTAAAATGTAAATATATTTAGCATTTACGGATAATGACTATAGATATCATTTTATTTTATTTTTTAATATTCTTGTAAAATCAATAGATTTTCAATTATAGTTATATTCAATATATTTTCACACATAAATTCTTAGATGTACACTTAGATGTAAACTTGTTACATTTAATGCAAATATCAGTCAAATTTTTTTCAATACACCCTGAAAATTTTCTGTAAAAATACAAATATGATTTACTCTAGGATAGTTTTGTCTCATATTTGTTAAAAAATATCTTTCATTTTCCGGTTTTACTTTCAATATTAAACATTCAGTTTCTTATTTTTTTAAATGATATTTTAATTATTATTATAATTGTTAAATATTAACTATTATAATAACTTCTTTCATTTATAATATTTTTATACTACCCTTATAGCAATCCATTATATAATTTACTTTTATGAAATTCGCACCGATTGGAAATCAAACGTGAACGGTTTATATATAATTCAAAATTTTATCGTTCGTCTATCGCGGTCGAAAACAGCTTAATTCGGTACAATTTAGAAAAGTACACGTTATAATTATTATAAGTGAGAACTGTCGACATACAATGATCGCATAAATTGTGCACGGACGATATTATGAATCTGTAACGGAAACGGAACACATTGGTCACAAATGAGAGAAGACGAGACGAAACGAAAGAAGAAAATTTCACAGTTAACCCCGTTACAACCTGGGCGTTCTCAAGACGTTAGTTTTGCGACTCAGATGTGTGTCAACGACAATTGTGTTGCGTGCACAATGGACAAGAAGACAGGTAAATTCTCGCAAGCGTGCACACCCGTCATACATATACAGGTGGTGTTCAACTTCTGAAGAAGATATGTGTAATTACGATATTCAACACTTCATTTCTAATAATCGGTGTAAATATTATTATTTTTTAAATATTTTTACAAATTTACTTCTAATTATTAAATGAACTTTTCCTCGATGGGTGTGTGTAGTCTGTATGGGCTTTCAAAATAAAGATTAATGACATTATTTATAAAATTAATTAACAATAGATTAAACCAAATAATGTAATAAAAATATATTTTGCTAAATATGAATATTAATAATTAAGATAAAAGTGTACTGTATTAACTAAAATTGATATTACTCATTAAATAATTCATCTAAAAATAGTTTGACATTTTAATAATATATTATTATTCATTTATTCAAACAATTAATGTGTTAATAAGATCAAAATTATATCAATTATGTTAAATATTATTGTTTAAATTTTTAGGATAAAAAAGTAAATATGAAATATAAGAAAATTATTGATAAAATTTAAGATAAATATATGTAAATTTTATAGAAAAATCCAGTAAAATTTGTATGAATTAAAATTATACGATGGGTTCTCTCGTGTGAACAAAACAATCACACTAAAATATATTTTATTGTTTTTAAAATATATCACTGACACCTCTTTTTTTTCAACAATTGCATATTAGAAATTAGTTTCTCAGAATATTGCTCCTATAAATGAAAGTAAAAAATATTCAGCATCCAGATATATAGCTTCTTCCTCCTAGTGTTTATTCAACATAATTACATTATATATATATATATATATATATATATATATATATATATATATATACACGTGTGTATGTGTCAAAATATTTGATTTCCAAATAAAATGAATTAATTTCTTATAAAATTAGAACATATGTCATCAAAAATGAAAAAAGTTGAGTATTCCTAACATATCAGATATGAATAAAGATGAAATTGCGAAATCATTACATATTGTTTTTAATTACAACCAAGTGGAATAACTTTCGAGCAGCTATTTGCAATATAAAGCTATTGTCGTTATTATGATTTGTTACGATTTCTTATGATAGTGATAAAAATCAATTTATTTTAATTATTTTTTTTAAATACACAAATATCATAATAAATCAACAAAATAATGAAACTTTCCAAGCTTATGTTAATATGAAAATTAAAATAAATATTTATAAATAAATTTTTAAACCTTAAATCTTGAAGAAGTGCCTCTCCATGAGCAATTGTAGTATCACAAGCATCCAAACTGGAATCTCGAAGTTGAGCACATTGTTCAAGTAATCGTTCAGCATTTTCCAGTCCCTCACCAATGCAACCATCGTCACCTAATTCTGAAGTCAAATCGCCACCAAGTTCATTTCTCAAAGAATCAGCCCAGGCACTTAACTGTAAAAACATAGATAGTTAAAATACGTCACACAATATGAAATAAAAATTGCAAAATACTCTAGGATAAAAATCAAATAAAAATGAACAAAATTGAATTTACTAAAAAACATACTTCTTTTTCTCTCGTATAAAATAAAACAGCCAGATGCAATCGTCTTCTACGTTGATGAACTCTTGCTGCGAATGCGGCAACGTGACGTTGGAGTTCACGGGCTGCCGCATAAACACCTTCAGCTTCACATTCTCCAGTCTGTGCTAATTCTTCTGCAGCAGCTAATAATTTTTCTGCATTTGTATATGTATTCTGTGAAAATAATTTTAGTACTATAAGTAAGCAGTATAATATATAAATTAATATTAAATAGTTAAAGAAAAATACCTGAGCTACGTTTTCGAAATGCTCGTGAGATTTTTGATAAACACGAGCTTTTTGAAGATTTCTTCCTATTCCAGTATTTTTTCTAATAAAAACCTCACCATGGTTCGATAACCAATCTAAAACCTGAAGAGAAATAAAAATAATGAGATTGGGTTGAAAAAAGTTTATTAAATTTATAAATAAATAAATATACTTGTTTGCAATCTTCTTTATATAAAAGTAAGGCTAATCTTTGATGAAGTTGAAGACGCGTTGCGTGCCAACGACTTTCAAGAGCACGATGTTGTCCCAAAATTTGATGGATAACAGCTAAAACATGGCTTGCACCAGACGAGTAGTCAGCTGCAGGATCGCTACCACTACCTGAAGAACCACCACCTTCACTTTGCTGTAAGTCGAAATAATATATGGAATCGATTTACAATAAAAACAAAATATTTATGAAAATACGCTTACGTGACTTCTATGTTCAGGTTGATTACAAACTTGCACGAGATGATCTAATTGATATAGTAATTTTTTACTTGTGGAATGCACCTAAGAAAAATTAAATAATTTTAATACAAAAATATATACGATTAACTTTATCATTATAAAAAAGAAAATTTAAAAAATGGCGAAAAACAAATGTTCTCATTAATTTGAATAAAAATATAGAAATTCACTTATTGAAATATTTTATTTATAATTAATTATATATTGGAAACACGAACGAAATAAATGTTAATATAAATAATAAATACATTTAAAAAACAGAATAGGATATAATAACACTATAATTACAAAAGTTCATTAAAAAATATAAATTGATTAAAATTTTATTGCATAGTTGGACCGTTTATTTTGAAAGTAGCTTAAGTCCATTTATATTCAAATCTAGATTTAAAAATATATGTTCAAATCGAATCATATTTTTGGGCAACTAAAGGATTCAAATTTATTATCCCAATCAATATAATTATCATTATTTAATAAATAATATGTTTCTGATGGCTCGTTTATATTTACGCCACATTCAAAATCAACAAAATTACATTTTCAGTTTACAATAAAGCGTAAGTCCAAAGGAAAAGTAAATATCCTTTGAAATAAAAATAAATGTATGCACTTTTAAGTTATAAAATAAATAAAATATTCAACTTTTATTCATTTTTAGATATCTTTTCGTTGAAATTAATATTATTATATTAATTATTATTTAATATTTTCAAGAATATGCAAATGAGAGGGATTTAAAATAATTATACTATGAAGGTGGTATATAATGAAATAAATCTATTAAATTCTTTTTATATTAGATTTACGATTGGTCTTGTTATTTTTTAGTGGTGCCGATTTGATATTATTAGTTTTTCTGTGTCTCTCATTTTTATAGTAGTTCCAAAGTTTTAAAATAATTTATATGGACCTTTTTATCAAAAATGTCATCCAAGATATTTTAAAGCGATTTATTCTTTCATCGACAATATTTTTTAAACTTTTTAGTCGTATTTTTTAGTTGCTAAACTCGATTCTTTTGGAAAATGGATTTATGCCACTTTCAAAATAAACGGCCGAGTTATAATTACTAAAAACTTTTTTTTTATATTGTTATTATTTATCTATAGGTTTAAAAAATATTTAAGGGTCAAAAAATTATTTAAGAGTATATTGAAAAAAAAATCGTGAAAAAAGTGGTAATAATAAAATAGTAAAAAAATGTTTAGTAATATTGATAAACAATGTATAAAGAAAATTTAAATGATTTTTCAGCAAACTTTCATAATTATAGTTAATTTTATCCTATTCACTTAAGTATATAAATGGTAGTATTAATTCATTTTATTTAAAATTAAAACCTACCACCATATATTTTTAAATCCCGAATGAAACATTTCACCACTTATATTGTTAATATAAAGACTATTCATTTTGCAATTATAAAATTATTATTATTGGAACATTATAAAAATATGATCTGTTAAAATAAGAAAAATCGAATATTAGTTATGACCGATGAACTTTGCTAAGTAGCCACCATTATTAATAGGCACTTTTAAAATATCATTATTATGAAGGAGTTAATATTAATTATCGAAGATTTCTTAATAAAGAACCATGTGTCCACAAATTGAAAGTCTCCATAAATTAAATATATTATTAATTTGATAAGAACCATTTTTTTAGAAATCTGGTTGTTGTGAACAGCATTAGAACAATTATCCTGAGAAATTTTATTTGATTCGTCATTGGAAAAATTGGTTGAAAATGAGGATAATTCTCTCTGTTGTGGAATTCCATGGCAAACTTGCAGCATTATATCCAATCCATTTAAAAGATTTTGGTATGCATCATACACCTAATTAAAATAGCATATGAAATATGAATAATTATCCACTGAACATTAATAAAGCCAGATGACAAAACAAAATGTTCCAGTTAAAAAATTGCATTATTACGCTTTAGTGAAATACTTTCTAATAAATAAAAATAGATATATAACACAATTCATAAAATAAATGTATATATTTTATACCTCTGTGTACGCTTGGCACATCTGCTCATATAGCTGTTGATGCCTAAGAATTTGTTCTTCTAAAGCAATTACATCCCTGACGTCAGGAGATGGAACAGCATTTGCACATTGCTGACTCCATCCACTAACAGCAGCAGCATACACCTCTGCTTTATGATGAAATACAACTGATAAAGATAAAACAGCACTACGTTCCTCCAGACCTTAAAAAATAAACAATGATTAAAAAAAATACTAATAATTTTGTCGATTATATTATTTTTATGAAAATATTTCACAATCAATGTGTATGAAAAATATTACAATATTTTTGCAAAAAAATAATTTATTTATATAAAAATTATATTTATGTCAAATATTTTCAACGAAATTAGTTATAATATATATGTTATATAAAATAATAAAAAATACCAGCAGCTAAATCTTTGAAAGCTCTTTCCATAGCGTGAGCAAGAGAAGCTATGTGAGCATGAGCATAGTGTCTTTGTTCCTGTAGCCGACGCGCTGCTGCTGCAACACGGGCTACTGAAGCACGAGCACTTCCACCACATGCGGCAGCAAATCGTGCGTGTTCTTCTTGAAGTTGTTTTGCTAAAGCACAAGATCTTCCTATTTCAACATACGAAGATAAAAACGCACTTCTATTATGACAAATCCACTCTAACATCTATAAAAGAAAGAAAAAACATATACATACAATGAAAATCTATGAAAATTATTTTTTTTATAAGAATTAAATTTTTAATTTAACCTTTTCACAGTCTTGTTCAAAAAGTCTCAATTGAAAACATTGATCTAATTGAACTTTTTTATGATGCCAGAGTTGTAAAAGATGATGATGAGCTTGACGTACAGAATCTAATTGTTGCCTAACTACTCCTGGTTCACCACAATGAAAAGCACTACCACCCGCCGCAACCTCTGCTGCTTCTAAGCGTTGAAGAATTCGTTCTCCTACAAATATCCAAAGATAAAATAACAAAAATAATAGCAAAATATATGACATTTCATAAAAAAAAAAGAAAAATTACCTTGGGATTCTAATTCTTCTATAGGAACTTTAACTATTTTTTTCTTCATTTCATTATGTAAATCGATTCCATGTTTTGCTCCTGATACATCATCAGCAAAATCTGATCTGGAAAGATCTTCTTGTAAATCATCTAAACGATCGAGTAAATCACCAGCTTGCCACGTAAGTTCTTCTAAAGCCTGTAAAATAAACACACAAAATTAAATTAAAATTATTGTGATTAAATTATTACAATAATTTTAATATAAAAACATTTGAAATAAATCAAATACTAACTAATCGGAGATCAATCCATTGAGCATGGTCATACTGTAAAGTTCCATCCAGATCAGCTGTTAGTTGAGAAGAATCGATGAGTTTTGGCAACGCTTCTAAACTAATTACTGTTGTCTATAATGCAAACGACATATTTAAAATTAAAATAAAAGAAACTACAAATTTAAAGGAAATAAGTAATAAATACCTCAAATTTATATTTGTGCGAGCCTAGAGAGGTGCGTTGTTTTTGCCAAAAATTATCAGGTCTGATTATAACAGCTTGATGAACAGCACCCGGTGGAAAATGTTCTTGAAGCACTTTTAAAATTGGTTTCACAGCACTCCAAGAACCAGCACAACCACCTCTCATATCTACAACTATTGTAAAACCAAGAGATCTGACCTCCTCACTGAAAAAAATAGGAAAGATATTACAATAACGTCTTTGTTATTTCATTATAAAATAATTTTTTTTCGTTTTTCCAACATTTTTTCCAGATGTTTTAAAATTGTAAAAGCAATATAAAAGGACAAAAGAAAATTGGATTATATAAATAATATAAACACGTAAAAATGTTGGTAATATTACACAAAGAAAATGATGAAACTGGATAAAACGGTTACGTATTATATTGAATGTTAAGTAGTCGATTTCTTAATTTTGTATTAATAATTCTGATTACGCAATATAGAAATGGAAATTGAATCTAAGATATTTTCTCATATTCAACAATTTACGATGTATATAATATGTATTAATTATTAACGTAAAGTTATCAATTTAAAAAGTAATATATAAATTATTCAATATCTAAGCGACGGATGTAATATATTTTTAAAATATAATTATATGAACACCAAATCAGTACTTTGTATTTAAATATTTATGATATTAAAAATACATTTTATATCTGAAACGAATTAAAACATTTAAAATATCAATATGAAAATATTGTAAATTTATTTACATATTTTCACAACATTAGCATAATCGTAAAGTAAACATATTTTTATATTATTTGAAAAAAGCTTACGTCGTTAATAAATATTTTGGAAAACAATAATAAAATTATAATTCAATATTAAATGGAATAGATTATTAAATAAAATTGTAAATATAGTAAACAAACAATATGAATATTTACTTATATTTCTCATAGCAAAATTGTATAAATAAAAAATAAGATAACCACACTCTTCGTCCCCCAAAACAAAAGAAAAACATCATAAATAAAAAATTAAAACTTCGTAATTTAACTTTGGATGTGCTTTCATATTATTTTTGCATACACGAGCGAATAAACATGACAAGGTGGAATATTAAATGTGAGATTTACGAACTTGGACATATATATATATATATATATATATATATATACATATATATATGTGTGTGTGTGTGTGTGTGTGTGTGTGTGTGTGTATTCATTCCCTAGCAAGACAAATGTATCGGGTTACAATGTCAGATAACATATCAAAGGTCCATGTTGGGTCAACTGACACTTTGTTGACCCATATATAATTTTTATATGTGTAACGCGCGCCATGTCCAAGTTCAATTATACACTACATTCCAAAATAGAATTTCGCCTCTAGTAATCGAATTAATAAAAACGATTGACTAACTGAATAATTCGACATTGTTTCAAGCAAGACAGGTGCGGTTGAATTGATTACCGGTCAACGTTTCCTTCGGTTCCACTTTTTGTTTTTAATTCTTCATAATAGTATTATGGACGTCTGTAAACATCTCCATAGTCGATTCGGTGTATAAACAATGAGATTAATATTTGGTATGTTGTTATTGTTATTTATAATTTTGGTCGACGAAAGCGGTTCAAGAAAAAGTCTCAACGAAATGGGATTAAAGGATGACGTATTGTAATTCGAATGTAACATAAAATATTCATGATTATAATCGAAATATAAATAAATATATGGTATCATGATACGCGGATGAAATTTTTAGTCGGTTATTCATTAAAATAATTAAAAAATAATAATCTTGATAACTAAAACCTGTTATTTATGAAGTATAGTTATATTTACGCGATAGAAATCGCATGAAGTATCATGTCCGGTTCAAGTAACGCCAATTATCACGAAATCTAACAAAATTTAGACATATCTATGAATGTATGAGAAAATAAGAAGTTATTAAAAAATATTTCGTTCATTAACGCATCATTTTTTTAAACTAATGATTTTTTTTATAAATATATCGGCGCTTTTTAAACTATCGTTAATTAATAACGCATTTCTGTATATAATCATGTTAATATCAGACAATTGTTTTTTACGAAAACAAATAGATTTAGGATATATTAAATCAAATAAATTGTACAAAAAAATGTTTACAGTGGTCAAAGATTTTGAAATATTGCAATAAAGTTCTAAGTTAAAATATAGATGTCACCATTCAATTGCAATTCTATATAAATTAGAATATATTTTTAATTTCAAAACTAGATGCATGATTTACTTCAAGAACGAATTAATATTTTGTATAAAATCTAAAATTTAAGTGTAATATTCCCAAGTTTTAAAATACAAAATGTAAAGAGGAAATAACTCGATGAGGAAGTTTGAAAATATTTAAAAATATACATCGAAGAAATTCAATATTTTATTGGGCCACATTAATTTACGTCAACGACAGATTCATGGCGAAGATATTTATTATTATTATTTGATTTAAGATATGTACATCACGATTGAAACAATATTTTCTTGAAAAACAGACGACCAACTTCTCCATTGCACAAATATAACAAAATTGCCAATAAGTAAAATGTTAATTAAAAAACGCGAAAGACCGAGGAGGATGCCATTCAAATATTTTAATTTTATCGATAACTGGTAATATTGAACGTTGAATTGGTGTAACAAGCCGGCGGATTCTTTTCAGAAAATACACTGGAACGGTTTGGGTTATTGACATGTGAAATTTGATGATATGTCAAAGTTAATATCGATAATATTCGTCTGATGAAATCAAATCAAAGAAAAAGATGTCAGCCTGTTAGTGACAGATCCAGTCATTTAAAAAGAATGTCTTGTAATGAGATTTATATAACCGTATATTAAATTATTGTATTAAAAATATAAGAAAATTAATACGATAATATGAATTTCTTTTAATATATATTTATTGCATTTATTAAATAATAAAACAATTATAAATTACATTTAAAAGTTATTAAAATATGAAAAAAATAGATACGATTCGTTTTTAAGAAATTCTATAATGACATAGTTAGCATTGATGTGATATAAATATGTATAATTTATGTAAGCTTGCGTTAAATTTTATAAAATGAATGCCTTTATATTACATTAAATTTAAAGAAATTCATTCTATATTATATTTTCACATTGCAAAGTCGAGTTTCCTTACAAAAAAAATATTTGAAAATTTACTGATAAAATATCTCTTATCGCTTCAGTAAACACGTAAAATAACAAAAAAAAATTAAAACAATTCCAAGAACATCAATTTTGGTTGAAATAACTTTTAAGCGTAATTTTTTTGTCGGTAAAAAAATAGGAAACCTTTGAAAATAAGTATGCGTTTGTAAAATTTCAATTTTACAATTCTTCAGAAGAACTTTAAATTGTTATAAAAATAATAAATCAAATAATATAAATGAAAACCACTAAATAATAATAAAAAAATGCAATATAGACATTTGCTTAAGGCTTGACGACCAAAGGGATTCGTGGAAAGCGAAGTAAAACATTCTTCAACGCGAGATATAAAGTAAACACTATATTTATTAAGGGTTCTATTCAAGTTAATTTCTACAATATAACTATTGAAAAATATAAATTAAGATCATATTTTATATTTGTCAAGAACGATTGAATGTGTTTCATATAAATAAATTATACAAAATATTTATATATTATATAATTGCATATTCCACCTTTCTTAGTTTGACTAAAAATATTTTTTTGATATATGTCATCGCTAAAATTGAAAAAGAACAATAACAATTATCTTGATTTTTTTATTAATTTCAACATCATATTTTATCATTCAAAAACTTTTATTTTTAATAAAATATTTTCTAAAAAGCATTTTTTTGATAATCACAATATTTTTATTAAAACAGTAAGAGAAACAAAATTTGCTTAATGTTCTTTACTCAATTAAATTTAATATTCTGAAAAAATTAACATGAAATAAGTATTTTTTTATAATAAAACGAAAATTTATTGCATGGATTTCCGCTAATTTCGATTAAAATCTCGTTAATTTGAGAAAAAATAAATATGTGCCATATTAAGCGACTAAAATTCAAATTAACAATTACAGGTGATTTTTTACCATAGAAGAAAATTAACCATGGAGAAATTTTCGCAATAAAATTAAAAAAAGATATTTCTAAGGAAGTTGTAAAAAGCTGAAAACTAAAGATATATAAAACAAAATTATTTTTTAAAGATAAAAAAGAGGAAAAGGTGTTTTGTAATATTATGAAAGAAACATTAAATTGTATATATATATATATATATATATATATATATATATATATATATATATATATATATATATATTTAAATTAAAATATATATTCGTGATTAATATATTCATACATTATCCTTCAATGTTATATGAATAAACTACTTATGAAATAAACGATTTAAAATATTAAATATTAATTAGCTAATGCAAATAGTCAATAAACATAAAAAAGAATATTAAAAATACTTTCAACATTTTTTTATACGAAACATTAAATAATTTCCTGACACTAAAACACGAAAAAAATATATTAATTTAAGTAAACATATAAATCCGCCAACAAAAATATATGAAATCATGTTTTGCAGTTGATAATAATATTTACATTAGAATCCAAATAGGAATTGGAGTAATTATAAAAAAAATATTAGAACCTCATTAAAACATCCATTTATTTGCAACCTATTTACAAGACATTTTTCTATTTTAATTTATTTTACGATAACAATTTGTCGATAAAAAATATAAATTTTGAAAAAAATCTCATAATATTTCAAATATGAGTTGCTATAATATTTGCATAATACATTTAAGTAGCTAAATAATGCAAACAAAATTTCAAAAAACAATGGGTTACTTAACGAAATGCATAAATAAATTATGCAAAAAACATGGATTGCAAGAAATTAGTTGAAAACGATTTAATTCGCCAAATTATTGTTTTTAAATTATTCAAAACGCGATGCTTTATAATATAAAAATGATATTTCATAAATTTGCAATCATACTTTATATTAATAATTTTAAATTTTAATATCTATAACGAAATAGTTTATAGAATTTTTTCAAAATATATAAAAAATAAAAAAAAAACACTGAATATTTTATTTTGATCTGAAAATTGTATTAAATTATTAACACCATTCATCTTCATTATTAAAGAAAATTTAAATACTCAAGCATTTTTTTTCACAATATATTCGTACTTAGTACGTATAAACTAGTGTGTGTTTGATCATTAGAAATATATATATTTCTATTATATATTTAATAAATATAAAAGTTATTTCTTTATATATAAATAAATATATCAAATTTTACCGAAAAATACTAAAAAATTAAAAAAAATCGCGTTAAAAATAATAAATCCTAATGAATTGAAATGACGATTATAGAATATATTTATATATATATACATATATATATATATATATATATATATATATATATATATATATATATATATAAAGTACTGTTTTTTTTGCGTTTACCATAAGTGTTACAGGCAAAAAATATGATATATCGCGTTAATAACCACACCTAAAGAAGCCAGTTGTAAAAATATGAAGGAAATCAAAACAAAATTAGATCGTAAATGCTGAAATATTTTAAATGAAATCATATAGTAATAAGTTGAACTTCGGCATGAGAAAGATCATTCAAGATTAAATTTTGAAAATAAAGTTGCGTTTGATGAAAAAAAATGCTACACCAACAAGAATCTCACAC
This sequence comes from Leptonema lineaticorne, assembly GCA_024500535.1. Lineage (NCBI taxonomy): Eukaryota > Metazoa > Arthropoda > Insecta > Trichoptera > Hydropsychidae > Leptonema > Leptonema lineaticorne. The sequence goes on along the minus strand of JANIJI010000011.1, from coordinate 2,217,241 downwards.
CGACGTTAGTATTATATATATATATATATATATATATATATATATATATATATATATATATATATATATATATATATGGTATTTTTTTTCAAATAATACAAAAGTATTTCTCAAAAACAATATTTTAACGTCGTTTCGTTTAATTTGATGATTCAGAAGGACAAAGTGAGTCATTTTCAGGCATAATGCTGTATCGTTCAAAAACTTCAACCTTATTATATTTTAATAATATCAGCAAAAACCCAACAGACATAATGCTGAAAGGCTGTTTTTCATCCCTTCCCCTCCCACGAATGCATTGTAGTATAAACGAGGTTCGAGAAGAGGTGCAATAAAAATGTACGTCGTGAATTTGTTGAATCTAGACGCGAGAAAATTGCGATTCCGGTACAAAACGAGGCAAAAGCGGACGTGACTTCGAAGAATAAACTGATAAAACTCGGTTCAACTCGTGTTTTATAAAACAAAGGCAAAGTCATTAGAACGATCGTATGATGACATTGTGTGTTCGACTGTTTTGAAACGAAATATTTATTTTTCTTTCGATCATCGTTCCTCATTAAAATTGATCATCCGTTCATAAAAAAAATATATCATTCTTTTCATATATCACATTGATTACGTAATATTCGAATCAAATATTATAACAAATCATTTGAATAATTTAAAGTGTTGAATTGTGATTGTTTATATAATATATAAATTAAAATGATTTACAAAAAAATGTTTTTTTTAATTTAAAAATTATTAAAATCTGAAATATTTTTAGTTCAAGTAGCTATATAATATTTAAAAATAAAACAATAATTCACAAGGTATTTAATTAAAAAATGTGATTAATCGAAAAATTGATTTTACAATAAAAATTAAAAGAATATTTTCAAACTAATTAAAATTAATAAAATTGACAGATTTATTGATTTAAAAATAATAATAACAAATCAATGTTTATCTTTAAAATTTTTGATTAATATATCTATTGACAGTTAACAGGTTTCATAGAACATACTTGAAAAACTTCAACTTTAAATCAAATATAAAGACATTTTAAATTACATTTGACTACGTGCAACAATTTTTCCAATTACCCGGGTTGAAAATTGCCAATTTAAAATGAAGTATACACTAATTTTATTTTCCAGCACAGCTAATGATAAAATAAATTTTACATCGATTCAATTTTGATAAATTGATTTCAATTAAATAATAAATATAAATATAGTTCAATTTTCTTTCCATATTCGTTTTCTTGCTACTGCAGCGAATTGATATCGTTCATTTTCTTGGTTAATCCAATGAGTCACAAGAATCGATATTAACCCTTATGTGCACATCCGAGTAAGTTGACATAAAATACCAGGGTACCGTGTGCCCCACACAAAATTGATTATAATTATTTGTTATTTCAATTATATAAAATTATCACGGTAAAAACTTAAAGAGTAATTGCATCACATCGATTAATAATAAAAATGGGTCTATATATTATTTGTATTACTTGCGGAACACACACGTATCTACCGTGTAAAAAGAGTTAAGCCTATTTCTAGTAAAAAAAATCCGGAAGGAACTTAATAAAATAAAAAAAGTGAAGATATTTAAAAAAATGTAAATGGGTACCCGAAACTGAACGAACATCTAGAGCAGTGTTTCCCAACGTGGGGCCCACGCCCCACAGGGGGGCAATTTGATAGTTAAGAGGGGGCAATTTTAAAATGGACTCGACACGAACAAAACAATTTTTGAAGGTTAAAAATTATGTAGGGGGGCATAAAAATTTTAGAAATGTTAAGGTGGGGCATGGCCTAAAAAAGGTTGGGAAACACTGATCTAGAGGTTAAGCAAACTCATATGTGTTATTTATTTGCCTCAATCGTAATAGTGCCACTTTAAAATTAATTATGAAATTAAACGACACATTATAATAATTTATGTATATCTTCAATATCTTTAGTAACGTTCTTTCATAATTAATTTTAAGTTTTAAGAAATACTGAAAATATTTATTTTTTACATAATAAAATATATTTACACTCAAAATTATAAATAGATATAGATTATTATATTTTTTTTTATTATTATAAACGTAATAACAGAAATTTAAGAATAATGATTTTCTTAAGAAATATTTTACATAACTTTGCGAAAAAAATCTCAAATATGACAAAAATATAGGAATTGATTTTTTCTTTATAAATTTTATAATTATTATTCTGAATTTAAAAAAAAAATAAATTTAAACAAACTGTTTAAATGATAAATTATATAAGAAAATTATAAAAATATAAACATATTACATACAATACTTTTTTGATTTTAAATATAATTTATTGATAACACAAGCAATAAAAGAATCTTTCAAAACTTATTCATTATAGGTTAATATACTTAGACACGTATCTAATTTATAAATATATAAAACGAAAATAAGTTTTATAAAATCATGATTTCCTTAAAATATTTAAACTTTTTCTTCAATTTTCAAATTCCAAAATAGAAACCGTGCATGCATTTTAAAATGAGCACATAATCTATTTCATCAACTACATAAATTTTATAAACATGACACTCAACTCAACTGCCCGAGTACGAACGCAAAAGCATAATGCCGCAAAATAGATAATTTCTCAGGTTAAGTACGGTTAGTAATATCGTCAGTATCTCGAATTAGATTAAAATCTTATTTTATGTAGGTCGACGGGGAATAAGGGTATTTGAAATGAAACTATGCCAAATTTAACATAAAGATAAAAAGTTTGTAATACAATCAAGATGAATTAAAGAGATCGGAACAATTATCATTTTACCGATCAATTTTAATACGTTAGTTCTAAAAGCGTTCAAACGAATGTTATTATATCATATTTGACTTCATTCCAAAATGTGAAATAATTTATTTTTGCATTTTTTAAATATTTTAATAATACTATATAAAGTTATGAAATCATTAAAAGTATTTTTCGCTATAAGAAAAATGTTGAAATATAAAATGGTTTCTAACTCAGATTATAATAATGGGCGATTCACGTGTAAAAAAAGAACTTAAAGTCACGAAAAGTAATAGAAAATATAGTTATATTTCGTTAGAAATTGCACGCAAATAAAGAGAAATTAAATATAAATACATCGATTAGAACATTATGCTTTCAAAATGTATTTTAACTAAATATTTAATTCATAAAAATGAAAAAAATTCTAGGATTTTATATATGAAAACGGATATTGTACTAATTCATAGAAAAAATAATAAAATCCATTTTAAAGTAAAAAATGATTTGTTCAAAAATTAGATAAATTAGTGTTTATATACATGATATAATTACATTATCTTATATTTTTAAAAAGCTTTTTTTTATGAAAAACAAATCTTACTTAGGAATGGCCATCAAATACTGAAGGAGACGCCTGTAATCATCGGGCTTAGCCCTTTCGCGTCGTGGTGATGCTGGAACCGTTAACAAAGCTCCTCCACGACGATCACGTCCTCCAGGTAGGGCTGCTAGCTGCTCCTGCAGCAGGGGCAACACGTCCAAGGCGCGAGCCCCATCCATTATTGGTGTTTAACTGATACTGTCTGTGAAAAAAAATATTAGAAACTTTAATGCATATCATAAATATTAATTTAAATTAACAAAAATATTTATAACTTATTTAAATGTATTAAAATTGAAATTCAAACTTCTATTATATAATATGTATAAAAAAATCTTTAATATAATTAATATTAAATCTTTTAAGAAACATATGTATTTGATGAATAAAGAGGTGAATTATAATAAACATATACGCAAAATGTAATTAATAGGTTTAATTTGAAATAAAATTAATTTGTTGACATTATATGTTATATATACATTAAAATACTATGAAAAATTTAATGTTAAAATTTAAAAAATATGGACAAAATTAATTAAAAGAGTAATAATACCAAAATAAATCAAATATAATTTAAAAACACAAAGAATGATCTGGGATAAAAGCATCCATTTTACAAAATACAACGTGCCTGTTTAGAATTAATTAAATACGGATAAGCGATTCTATTGCCATTTCAAAAGTTTTCTTTCGGACATTTTGCGACGCAAATTTCGTCTTGAGGTGGCATTAAATTATGTAACAAACGTGTAACTGCGTAATAAAAAGTTATATATAAAAAAGTTAAGCACTTAAGGGTTATATCAGATTTTCCATTTTTCTTGCGTGTTTCCCGAATATTATTTTTCGAATAATGTAAAAAAATGTCATATAAAAAGAAATTATTTATGATCTCAAAATTACTGGTACTTTTTTAAGTCACCAGTATCAATAGAATATATTTTGTACTTGAAATACCATATATTATGTACTTGAAATCGATTTTGAATGGAAATAAAAATATTACATAACAGAAACAAATTTTCATTAATTATTGAAAAATAATATACATATAATTACACGAAGGTATTCAATGATATGTGATATTTAACGATCGCCGTTATACAAATAAAAAAGCTTCTAAAATATAATGTACTATATATATTCAATAAAAATATTTTACTAATAACTTCGTAAATTTCACCAAACATTTTAATAAATAAGAAAAACGATTTATTTTGTTATTTTTCCTGAATATGATTATTTAATTTATCGATTTTTCACGTATAGTATATAAATAATTCGATATTACTATTTTATTAATTGTATAAAAAATAATACGATAGATTAAACACAATTGAAAATATTTTAAACATATTAACCGGTATAATTTTTTTAATATTGTATCATATACAAATACTGGAGAATACAGTAAATATAACAATGCGTACCTTTGACAAAGTAAAAAAAAACTACAAAGTTTTAATATATAACAAGTACACTCTGAATCTAAAATAAATTCTTTGTTTTTAGAATGAAAAAAAAAGTGAAAAACTGTAACAAAGGACTATCATATGTGGCAGTTTTTACAGAAAGACAATACATATGTAAACTATTTTACAAAAAAAAATGTTTTTATTCTATGCGCTATAATCAAAATATACAGAACTACTTGTACTTAATAATAATTAAAAATAATATATTTATAAATATTTTCTTTAGTAGAGTAATGATAGTAGAGATGAAAATTGTCATATTTTTTTAATTATTAAAAAAATAAAGCATTCTTATAATAATTTTGAATACATAAAATTATTGGCGTTAACAATATAAAATAATCGCTGATAATGTATAGAATACAAAGTAGATCCGTATTTATTAAATCGTAACTATTCTTACGTTTACAGTGACAGTTAGCGGAAGCGGATTTTCGACTTTTATATAAATATATATATATATATATATATATATATATATGTTATTAATATAATAAAACAAAAAACTACGCACTACAAAAAATGAAAAGATATTGATAAAACAATAAGCAAATAAAATAAGTTATGATTTTTTTCTTTTTTATATAATGTTCTTTCTATAAGATAAAAATAATAAATGCGTATATAAATTATTAGAATATAAAAAAACGTTTTTATAAAATAAAATAATTGAAAAAAAATTATAAAAAAGAAAATAATTAATATTTTGTATTATCATATCATGAAATTACAGAATATATTATTATGAAATACTTACACACACACACACACACACACACACACACACACACATATATATATATATATATATATATATATATATATGTGTGTGTGTATATATAGTATATTAAGGTAAAAACAGGTAAATTGTTACACAGAAAATGCACGTCATTTTGTCTATCACTATAGTTAAAATAGTTACGATTAAAATGACTATAAACAAAAATTGTTTATAAAATAATATAATATTTGAATGGTACCCTGAGTAATGTATACACGTGATACTAAAAGTAACCCAGGGGCGCGCGTGACGCCAATCGATTTACAAAAGGGGAGTTGGGTTCTTTTGGGGGGATCGATGGGTTGAAAACGCACCCCATCAGCCCCCTTCCGAAAGAAGAAAGCTGGCATCATGTCGCACGTAGCATTTCTGTAGACCGGTTGTGGTGCACAACGTATGACAATGAAAACTGATTACAACTTTTCACTTACATCTCTCAGTCATACCATACCGTAGATTTTAACCATTGCATCTATATAGAAGTTGAATGGCGTTTAAATATAGAAATATAGTTGTTGGTATTAGACAGGTATTGTATCGTAACTTTATTGTGAATGTAAGTCTTGAGAGAAATAGTAAATGAAAAGTTTACGAAATATAATAATGAAAACAGTGTTGATAATACTTCAAACATTATTTTTTATGATACTAAATATTTAATTAAATATTAAATAAAAATTCACTTACCGACATTAAGTATTCAAGATGCAAGAATTCATATTATCGTTACATTATAATTCTACTACTTATTTATCACAATAATCAATTTTAATAAGACATGTATTTCAGCTTGAAATATATTAAATATATTTTATGGATCGAATAAATAATACATTTGAAAGCTGAACGAAGAACTAGTAAATAAATGTCAAAAAAATCGAGAAAAAAGCTTTAGTTCTTGTGGTAAATAGTGTCATTAAATTATTCACTTTTGCGCATAGATAACTGCAATAATACAGCTAATTAATTTGTTTACATATAAGCAGCAGATCATAATTTAAATCTTCATATCATTACTCTGCGATATTATTATCTTGAAAATTAATTAGAAAAATGGAATAAATATGGTCCTACTAAACATCTAATATATCTTTTTTTTATTAATAATGATAATAATAAATCAATAAAAAAATATTCGTAATCATAAAATATAACCTGTATAGATTCTGATGATTATTAAATTTTCCCATGTATAATATTTAATTAGTTTTTATTTGACATAGGAAGTCACCTAACAAACTTCATAAACTAATTCGACAGTACAATTTCGAATCACAATTCCAAAATGCTGCAATCATAAATGCAACATTGTTATCAAACATAAAGTACATAGATTCATATGTAAATCAATTAGTAAAATTAAAAGACTTTGAAATGAATATATAAATATAACACTATGATTAAAAAGTAAGGAATTTTTTTTTTGTAAAATGTAAATTCTTTATTTATTCTTCCAAATCAATTTCATCCCTTTCAAAATAATCCCCGTCCGATAAAACGCACTTTTATCAACGCTTTTTCAAGTCCTAGAAACAGACGTAATAGTCTTTTTCCGGTATAGCTTTCAAGACCTTCGATTTGGTTTTTATCTCAGCAGCAACCTTTTGACAAACGCTTGGCAAATATTATAGACAATTCTACCAACCCAGGAAAAAAAATACAATTTATCTGCCTTCCTAATGCCCGGGAGTTTTAAATGACAATTTCACCTTACTTTTTGATCACAGTAGTATATTCGAGATCTTATTCAAAATAAATTTCATAAGATAAAATATTTACAGAGACGAAATACATTATTTATGTCTAAACTGCATGTCTAATACACACACGTGCGTGTGTGTGTGTAATACGAAGAATAATGTGTTTTTTGATACATGCAAAACCTTGTTTAGGAAAATTAACATTTCAAAATTAATCAAACAAAACAAAAGTATGTAATATGGTTAACATCTAGGAAATATTTTAACTGTATTTTTTTTATAAAAATACAACGAAATATATATATATATATATATATATATATATATATATATATATATATAATTAAAGTTTTAAAATTCAATTAAATTATTATATTTTTTCTACGTATAATAGTTTCTCTATTTAATAGTAGAAATACATAAAATAAAAAATGCTTCATTATTAATTTTTTTAACAATAATATTACTTCCAAATTTTGTTATATAATTACGGTATCGTAGATATAGGTAAAGAAACTTTAATCGTAAAATTGTCATTGATACATTATAAATATATATATATATATATATATATATATATATATATAAAAATATATATATATATATATATATATATATATATATATATATATATATATATATTTATTATACTAATAATATAAGAAACACGCAGGGTGGTTACGTTCTCAAACCAAAAAAATAAATGAAATAATTTAATCATTTAATGAAACATGCACTGGTAAAATATAACATGTTTGCAACTGATGTCATGCAGCTCTTTCTTTGCTATGAGTACAAATTATGCGTAAAAAATTAACGAGACTTTACTCTTCGCCGGCAAAAATTGACTAAATTATAGAATAAACAGACGACTCATTCAATCCGTCTGAAAGTACGGTTGAAAATTAAATAAATATTTAATATTAAACGTCACGATTCAAAGACTTGGGAAAACGAATGTCCATTGTGCTTATGTGCCAATGTGGCATTAAAAATTTAATAAAATGTCTGCGTGTATTCCGAGAAAAATGTACAACAATTTAAACGATATTCAACATATAGTGTATATATATATATATATATATATATATATATATATATATATATATATATATATATATATATATATATATATATATATATATATATATATATATATATATATATATATATATATATATGAGAATTTTAAAAGACAAGGAAAATAAATGTAACGTATAAAAGGTTTTGAACTAATAAAATAAATTCATTATGAAAAATTTATGAAAAAAGTGCGATTATATTTGGAAAAAAAATAAAACAGATAAATACAATATTTTTTTAAAATTTCAAATCATATTAATATTAAATAATAAAATTATTTTTATATATAACAAAATAAATATTGATTTGTTTCCTAAAAATAGCTTAATTTTACAGTTAACACTATTTTTTTTATTAAAATGTTAGTCAAGTAACTGAATTACAAAACAGTAAAATACCAGTGTAAGTGAAACTGAGATAAGATTTGCACCTGGGACCGACTTTACGATAGTAACGCTAACAACTAGATGGACAGTTTTAATTATAAACTTCAAAATTTATATATATATATATATATATATATATATATATATATATATATATATATATATATATATATTACTTTTGGTAATAGGGTAAAATATATTATAAAAACATTAATAAACCAATTTTAAATTAAATAAATTTAGAATTTTTTACTACATACACAAAATAAATAAAATATTTTGTTAAGAATATATCGTTAAAAGCTCCTAAGAAATTTCTCAAGCAAAATATATATTTTTAACACAAAAAAGTACATCTAAGCGATATTAAAATTATAATATTTATGTATTTAATTGGGAGAAAAAACAAGTCTGTGTATAGGAATTTAGTAGAATTGACCTGTAGGTCAAAGTCGATACATTTTCACTGACTCCAATTCAAAATTTCTCCAACCAGCTCGCGCTTATTTGTCAAATTTTATCATTTAAAAAGTAAAGTTAAAATTCGTATATAATAAAATATACTACTATGATCAAAAAGTAAGGTAAAATTGTCATTTAAAACTCCCAGGCATTAAGGCAGGTAAATTGAATTTTTTTTCCTAGATTGGTAGGACTGTCTATAACATTTGCCAAGCGTCTGTTTGTCAAAAGATTTAATTATCTCCAAGTTACACGTGTTTTTACAATTCTTGGTTTCTTCATCACGATAATGCCAAAAACTCGAATCATATCGTTCAGCAACCATTATATTCGCCTGATTTGGCTCCGTGAGATTTCTGGCTATTCATAAAACTTAAAAGCGGGTATGTCGTTTTGATACGATTGAGGAGATAAAAACCGAATCGAAGGTCTTGAAGACTATACCGGAAAGACTATTATGTCTGTTTCGAAGACTGGAAAAAGCATTGGCAAAAATGCGTTTTATCGGATGGGAATTACTTTAAAGAGGATAAAATTGATTTGGAAGAATAAATAAAGAATTGACATTTTATAAACAAATTCATCTTACTTTTTGATCAATGTTATGTATAATACAAAGTTGTATTCTTATAAAATATGGAAACAACGTTTACAATTACAGTCCATTTCGAGATAAATAAAAAAATGCGTATCTTCAATTAAATGTTCCCGGTTTCGCCGGTTTCATCGAGAAAAAACAAGCTCGAGCAAAGAATCCTCAGGGTTTCTTGAACCAATTCGTCTTAATCGATGTTCACTTTAAACTTTAACATTTTCTAAAAATTTTGTTGTAATAAAAATAATGTCAAAAATTAAAGACATAAATTTAATAATTATTCAAATATCTTATATTAATTTTGCACTAAAATAAATCGCCAATTTCATTTTATAATAAGAAATTTTTGTATTATATAATAAATACGTGTAAATATTATATAAACAATATAAATATTTATTACTTGCATGTAGGAAAGCAAATAAAATTGCAATATTGCAATAACTTCCAATTATTAATACATGGAAAATTAAGATTCGGAGTATTTGTAGATCAATACTTTCTAAGAAAAATAATAATGGATATGAAAGAACAATATATCTAATTTATTTTTTTCTCTTTTTTATTATATTACAATATTAACGATATATTTATGACAAATTATTAGTAAGGTTACCAAATTTACAATTTATCTTAAGAGATTATTTTTATTAAAACTGGGTCTTTTTGATAAAAATAAATAAATAAAATTATATATTTCATAAAATAAACGAAAACATGAAAGTGATACCATAGAGATTTGAACACGAAACCTACTGTATAACGAACATGCTAGTATAATAATAATTAAATATTATTAACTGAAATTTCTAACTATTTTATTTTTTCATTCAAATAATCAGTATGATATCTGATACATCAACATTATATCTAAATAGATGTGTTGTTCTAATTGCATTAAATAAGTATTTGAGACATTTTCCTTAAATACATCACATAGTTTAATTCATTATATATTAACTAAAACATTTACATGTAAATAAATGCAAATGAAAATCGAAATTAAAACGAGCTTATTTCCAAGAAATTTCTCCATTGAAGTACTACATACGTAAATTTATTTCTTTTTCGTATGCAAACAAAATTTACGCTTAATTTTTATTAACCAACACGTAAAATTTCTCTGTACGGTTTATAATTTCTTTGAATATGTTGTATGTAAAAAAAAAGAAAAAAATCGTTATACACTCGCACAACAGAGGTGATTTAAAGTCTCGAAATGAAACAATTTCGTCGAATAAATCGAAAGATTTGTTTGTTTATATATACATAAAAAATGTTTATATGCAAAGAAACAAATCATATGGTGAGCGGTTTGGAGAAATCGAAGTCAAAGATCGTTTAATCGAGAACGCTGAAAATAAATCGTACGTCTTGTCATGACGTTGATATATCGAAAAAAAAATAGGTATAAAAATCGAAATACAAAAAAAATACGTTGAAAATATATGTCGATCCAAAACCGGAGTTCAAAAAAACATATATATATATATATATATATATATATATATATATATATATATATATATCGTCATCAAACAACAAAATAAATTAAAGTATCCTATTTTTAATTTCCGTACACGAACACTTATTTGTTTTCGAATAATTTCTGGCATACACGATGACGTCACGACATCAAATTCAGAACGAAACGTATAAAACGCAAATTAAAAACGGGAGTGGAAAAAATATGATTAACATCGTGTATTCCCAAGATTAAAAGTGACAAATAAAAATTAGTCCAAAACGTTGATTAATAGCCATATGTGTATGTATGTGATAAAAATCCGAAAAGATATTTGCAATAAATGACATTTTGTTAAAAAAAAATTCGATGCAGAAATATTATTTAAATTTAACCGTTTGTACTTGAGAAGTGCCGTTTGATCACCATTTGGATTAATGTGAAAATTATATTTTATTAATTATATGATTTATATTAATTTATACATAACAGATTTTCACACTCTTTCTGTAAATTATATGAAGTGTAAAATGACACCCTTTCAAATAGAGATAAAAATTTATTATCTTATACCATATTAGTCCGCAACTATGTAACCACAGTCACGACTGAATTTTCAGCATTGAAACTTTGATTTTTGTGGTTCAAATTTGACAATCTTGGCAGAAAGATTACTAAAATTAAAATTTTTATTTCCTATAAATATGGAATGATAAAAAAAACTATTGTGTAGATCAATATACTGTTTCAGTTTCGATAAGATTAGTATATAAATATATTATTTTTAAGAAAATTTTTGAAATGGTTTTTCTTCAAAAACTTAATTTTTTTATTTTCAAAATTTGTTCAATAAATTTATATATTCTATATAAAACTATTAAACAGAACAGATATATAAAAGCTTTATTTAATACGTATTTTACTTAAATTTTAATGTATCAATTACAAAAAAATGTAAATATGATACATTCATTTTATATTTATATGATATATATATATAGACAAAAATTATAAAAATATAAAAAGGTATAATTGTGCTGCATTCGATTTCGTGTTGAATTCCTTTATTTTAAGTTGACTCTGATCAATTTTAAAATGTATAAAATCAGAAGAAACAACTCGAACATGTCTGCCAAATGTCTCGTAATAAAACCACAACATATTACGAATGACTTAAATATTACGAATAAAGTAAGGAATCCGGAGCGATGGCTTCGTAAATAATTTATATTACTGTATTATTAAATTTAATTAAAAATTAGAGAATTAAATAAAAATGTAAATACGATATTTCATACACTTTTAAAAATTTAAAAATATTTACCAAATGCATAAATTATAATATAGAGAACGATTACTAAATAATAAATTTACAAAACAAACATCGTTGATAATATTCATAATTAATAAAATATATTGAAAATAAATTAAATAATCTATTTCATCTCATACTTGATTTTTCAGGATAAAATTTATGAAATATTTATGAAATATTAAACTGATAAAACAAAAGATTAAAACGAGCAACATGAATAAGAAAAAGAAAAAATATTAAAATTTTGAAAATAACTAAGATTGATTGTTAGCGTTTAATAAAATATATAATTTTATTAATTATAAAAATCATCTAGTTATATAGAAAATTCACCAAATTAATAATTTGACGAACTGCCAAGTTCATATTATAGACATTTCTCACAATATGTGCTTGTATGTCTCATAATAAACTGTACATTTACATTTTAAATGTAAACAAAACAAAATGTAAAAAATCGATTTTTCAAAACATTTTAAATTATTAAAACCGTCATACAAAAAAAAGTTAGAAAAAAATATTTGAATATCTAGATATTTCTTTGAATAAAACACTCATATTTATTTTTTTAGTTATTACACTAAAATGTAAATAAAATTAATATGATGTGGGATAACATAAACAGGTAGTGCAACATTTTTAGTGATGATAAATATTTTTAAGATATTGGGTTACCGATATTTACTCTTAGCTGTTATTTATTTATTTACTCGTTACCCAAAAGTTTGATGCATTAATAAATCAGATCTATGTTAATTTAAAAGTTATCGTTCGTATATGAAAAATAAACATGATTTGGAAATATTTTCTTTTTAAATTTAAGAAGTCGCTACTACGATACTACTTAAGATCTATTAATCAATGTGATGTTAAAATAAATAAACTGGTAACATTTAAAAGCACGAAACGGCACTTCAAAAAATATGACATATTTATTTTTTAATATTAATTAAAATCGACAAATCTTTGTTCAACTTTCAAGAGTTATTTATTAAATTCATCGCTTTCTTATTTAATACAATATTACGTTAAAATTTGATAATAATACACACACTATCATAATTTTTAGTTAAATACATAATAATAAACTATATATATATATATATATATATATATATATATATATATATATATATATATATATACGAATATATTTAACGAACATAATATAAAAACACATTTGCGTAATAGACATTGACGAAATCGTCAAGCAACAATATAATAACGGAAACTGTGATTACTTTGGATAAAATGTAATAATTAACCGGGTACACGTTTCATGTTGTAACACTTTATGAATATATATATATATATATATATATATATATATATATATATATATATATATATATATAATGCGAATGAATATCGTGAAAATTCGCACGGTTTTTTTTATATTGTAAATACACAATAATAAATTCACATTTAGAAAAACGAACGTCGCAGAATATACGTCTGCACACCACGAAAAGATTACGAATACTGAAATAAACACTTGTGGAGCTAATTGGAACGATGTTAATTTCACACACACACACATACTCACGCACAAACATAAAAATCGATAAATAATAAAAATCAAAAAGGAAAACATTAATTTAATAAATATTTATTCTTTTAAAATGGTATTCCAGATATTCTGAAATAAATAGCGAAATACGATTTTTCTTTTTATAGTAAGTATTATCGAAAAAATCGAATAAAAATATTTTAAATTACAATCGTCGTCAGGATAATATAATAAAGCAGTGTTCAACCTTTTTTCTATTTACAAATAAACTTATACACAATTTTATCTCTGTTTTATATCTCAAATTTGCCGTTTAGTCTCTAGTGAATAACCCTAAATAGCAAATAGTTAAACTATGGCCGTCGAAGTTATTTGCTACATCTTCAAATGATCGACCTTAAATTGTGTAAATATAATTTAAATGATTAAATATTAACTATAATCTACATTTAATTATTCAATACTTTAATATTAAATTACTAAAAATAACTATAAAATGCAACTATAAATATATTGATATCAATATATTTCACTATAAAATTATTTTAATTTAAATTACTCAAATATTTAATAATTCAAATGAAACGAATTACGTATAAGTAAAAGGTCAGTAACATTTAAAAAACCGAATAGAAAACAAAAATAACCCAATATTTTGAAACTTACATGAATGAAATTATTATATCATGTGAAAATATTATAATAAAAATTTATCCATTATAAAATCGACTGAATCGTGCATTATTTTCATATAAAAAAAAAAACAATATTCAATCCAAAATATGAAATAAAATGTAAAACGAAAATTTAAGTAATAAGCATCAAAATTTAGATGTTTTAACGGTTCATTCAGTTTATGGTACATTTAAAAAATAGCGCAGCTATTTTTTGTTTTCCGTTTACTTCATATAATAAAAATAATAAATTTATTGACATTATCAAACAATATAATCTTTACCGAATATAATTTTATTAACATTTTAACTTAACTTTTAAATTATTAACACTTTTTTATCAATTAAATCGATACGTTTTATATATATATATATATATATATATATATATATATATATATATATATATATAACTGTAGGAATTAATGGAAATTATATTTAAGAACATTTATACATAAGAATTACATTATTAATCTAACGACTTTAACAATTAAAATTCTACAGATTATGGAAATATTGCATGTTTATAAAAATTACAAAATATCGAAAGGATATCGCACAAGAAATCAATTCATAGTCTTATTTTCTAATAAGAAATAAATGTCTCCGGATTTCTTGATTGACGTTTTATTTTTAATAAATACAAAATTTCTGCTAAAAAAAAGAAGAAAAAAAACTGATAAAATTAATAATTTTTCAAAAATACATATAAGAACTTTTTCGAATTTACACGTAATTTTATTTCAGTTCAAAACAATTATACATAATTCGAATAGAAAAAATAGCGCAGCGAAAAAAGCAATATTATTTCTAAGGATAAATAATTGAATTTCAATACAAATGAAATAAATATTATCGCAAGAATTATAATTCAAAGGATCATTAAATAATATATATTCGCATTAAGCATTTAAAATATTTTACAAATAGTTTTTTAACTGAACTAAAATATTATATAACATTCGAACTTCAGTTATAAAACTATTTGATAATAAAAACATTGCAAAAAACGCGTCTAAATTAAATAAAATTAATTGCATTATCGCTTAGTTGCATACAAAAAAAAAATATTCATTATTTTTAAACATTTATTTAGAAAATTATGATACAAAAAACATATCAAATATTGCAAACACATAAAAACCGAATATAAGTTGGGATAAATCTGAATAGAAAAAAATAAGATGGACGTTTTATCCTCTCTTTGTGTTATGAAAGGAAAGGAAGTGAACATTCCAATGATTCACATATAGGTATTGCTATTATTATAGAATGTATATTCAAAATGCCTCCTATAGTAAAAATTCTAACACAATGTACTATATAATATATAAATATAAAAATTTAAAAACCGGACCATAGAAATATTAAAAAAGGAGAAGAAAAAAAAGTCACACTTTTAATATCAAAATATTATATATTCTAGATAAATTTCTCAACAATATTTTTAACAATTGCATATTATAAATAATAATAAAAATAAATATATTTATTATAAATTAATTAATTATCAATCATTTAAGATGTTTTAAAAATTTATCTAAAAAAATCCATAAGTAAAATTATTATTTTCATATAATTTACCCAAATATTCACATTTTAAATCATCCAATAATTCAATCTATTCGTATAACGTATTCATTAATATCAAATTGAGATTTTGAAAGTCTGCATACTTCAAGTGCAGGGACGTTCTGAATTAAATTATAGAGTAGTTCTCAAAAGAGGAGTTCATACCTGAAACCGGTTAGGAACGACGAAATCGCGATTCGCAAAAGACTCGATGTAAACTATAAAACAAAAACAATCCCGGTAAACTTGATCGAAACGCATTCTGCACAATATTTTCAGTCAACTCATAAAAACATGATTTTATAGACATGGACAGTAATCATTTTTAAAAACAATGAAAAAAATGGAATTACAATAATTGCTTTTATCCACAATTATTAATTTCAATAAAATAATAAATCATAAGAATAAGATTTCAGATTAGTTATTCCTTTAATAAATTTAAGTACAATAATGAATTTCAAAATGTAAGATATGATGTGTTATATTATTTTAAATATTTGCTCATGAAAACAATTTTTCATTACGACTTAAAAAACATTAAAAAGATCAGTTTGTGAAAAATGAAAAGTCAGATATGCTGAAATATATTATAGTACAATATTCCAGCAAAAAAATCAATTTAAAATTTCAAATATAATATTTTGTAAAATTCTGAAGATTTAATATTACCATATATAAAAAAATATGTTATGTGAAAAATTTCTATTTTATTCTTTAATTAAATACATTATTTTATAAATGTTTAATTATCTTTTTTTTAATCTAGTTTTTTTTGAATAAATTGTTATATTGTAACAAATTAAACAATTAATTTTAATACATTTTTAAATCTAAACAGTGAATTGTTATATATCATAATAAAATATACAAAACAATTTTAGATATGCATATAATAATGAATGTTAGATATTTTTAAAATATATTATTATAATTTAAAAATATGGCTGCTAAATCTATTAATAAATAACAAGATATTTTTATAATGATTCAAATGAATTGGTTGAAAAAAAGATTTTAAACTTGGGAATCGAAAATATTAAAAAAATCCATCTCTATATCAACGACGTTATAAAAAAAATATATAATTTTTAATTAATTTACTTACTCGCGTTCTTTATTTTTACTAACGTGTTATAGTAATCGTCATAATACAAATATTATCTAAAAATGGAAAAAAACGTAACATTTTGATGAAACTTCTTTGCAATGCATTAATCTCATATCAGAAATGAAAAAAAACATGCTTAGAGGTTAAAATCGGGACAAAAAATGTTAATTTGTTAAAAAGTCTGTATGCAGAATGATTTAAAAAACTAAAACATTATAGTAGAATAAATCACAACCACTGTGGGTTGATAAACACGTGATAGTTAATTGATATTTATTTATATTGAAATTTGTTCAATTTTGTATAAGAAATTTATTTTCTTCCTCACGGTATCATAAATGCATACGTGCAAAGTACAATAATTTGTTATACATGTCTAGACAGCAATTAACGCAAACTCTTGTACCAAACGAAGTTAAAGCGTTGAGGACAAACGAAAAGTATATAATGAACATTTCATTTATACTCGAAATAAAAAAAAAAAATCAAAACAAGAGACATGAAAGAGAGAAATTGGTACGAAATGTGCATACGGTTCAACTAAATCCAACGTATTCATATCGCTAAATTTTAAATTACTATAATCTAGAATTTTCAACTTAGAAAAGCAACATTTTAAAAACAGATTTAATCCTCTTATTATTTACTTTAAAAAATGGGTGTATATTATAAATATGATCGTAACTAAACGGTAAGAACACATTATTATTATTGATATTTTGATATTTGTAGAATATTTTACGATACACATTTTATCCTGAACATAAAATTAAAAATTTTTCTCCCCTTTTTTATTTTACGATAAACATCATTTTGATACAAATAAAACCAAACGTTTAAAAAGAAACAAACGTTAATTTATATTTCTAACAATAATATGAAAATGTAATTTTAAATATACTTTAACCTAAATCTAGTTCACCTATTGTACTTTATTAGTTATGTTGCAGCACTTAAATAATTAGTAAGCGTTGAATAGAATACAATTTTTATGAACATGTTACACAATGCATAAAGGAGAATAAGTGAAATAAGAAAAGAATATAGAAAACTATGAATATAAACTGATCAATTACCTATATACATATAAAATAGGTATTTTAAATTAAATATATAGTAAGTAAACAAACTTTAAGAAAAATTTAGTCTTAAAATATATTTTTATATTAAAAAAAAGATACACATATAGACCCATTCGACAATGATATATTTAATATATTTGGAATAAGAATGTAAATATACACTCGCCAAGTGAACAAGTGTGCCACACGTATGAATTATTACGTGCACAAATTTCTTCGACACGAAAATCTAAAAGCGTCACAAAATTTTCATTTTTATTGATTTGCAATTAAAAATGATTGTATAATTTCCAATATTTCTCAAAATATGGTTATAATAAAATATTTGCTAATCAATGTACTTGTTGCACTTTGAGATTGCAGCAATACTATATATTAAATATAATTAATAATCGACTTTTCAAACGAAAAACGTGCTTTAATATATTTAATAAAGATCACATTGCTTTACCGTATGGATGGGTAATAAAAGGCAATTGATTTAAATCAATCACATGAATTGTGAAAAGATAAATTATTAAGATTAAAAAGTTCTTGACATGTTCTTTATCAACCTCGAGGATTGAGAATATTTTTTTATTTTTTTACGAATACTTTTTTACGAATAGATAGATAATGAATTATTTACAAATTGAAGATTTGAAAGATAACACTAATAAAAGGAATATTATTATAATTTTGTATAGAAACAAAAAAAAATCGCATATGTCACGTTTGTTACTTAATTTAGTTCTTCATTTTACATTTGTGATCACTGTTAACTAATAAATTAATAAAATAATCTAAAAAATACGCATTCAGATAAAGTAAAAACATTTTTTTTTTAAATCTATACAATTGCCGACCATTTCGATCAGTAAATATTTACGAATATTTCGTTTAATATGTATTCACTTTTTTTTAATTAGAAAGTTCACTAAAAAATGAAAATAAAATTATACCACAAAAAAAATTCAAAATCGCTTTGCAATTATTCTTATTCTTTTGAGATTCAAAAGAAAGGATACAGAAAATCAAATATTAATCATTATTGAAATTAAAATTCGAGATTAAATTAATTTGTAGATATAATAATTAAATTTAAAAATATTACTCCGGGATATTTAGTATCATAAATATTTTATTAATAAATATAAACATTACAAATGTAACAAAGAAGAGAAATTGTAAAATTTAATATTAATATTAGAAATAAATGAAAAATTTTATATTTATTACGAGAAAAAAAAATACTTTACAAATTACCGTAATAAATCTTGCATCATTAATAAGAGAATTAAAGGTATAAAATAATGTTGAAATTAACAGTCAAAATTATACGAATTATAATAATAATTGAAAAGACCTAAATAAATAGAAAATGTAAGGGTGGCATTAAAAATATTCTCAAAGGAGATTAGCATCTCAAATGATAGAGAAGATGAAGAGTTATTCATTAATAACCTAGCATAAGTAAATAAGCAAACTAATAATAATTCGATAATATGTTCGAGATATATATTATTAAACATGCTTACGAATTTCAATAAAAGAATAAACTATCTATATCTTAAATATATATATATATATATATATATATATATATATATATATATATATATATATATATATATATATATATATATATATAATGAAAGTGTGTGTCTGTCTGTCTGTACTCGATAGATTCAAAAACCATATATTCAATGCCGTGAAAATTTGGGAAATTATTAGGTATAATCCAGGGAAGATTTTTGATTTTTTTATTAAATCAAAGTTGGGGGTTTTAGGTGTTCCCAAACAAATATCTCAAAAATATCAATAACAAAGTAACGCATAAACGGGTATAAACTATGAAAATGAAAAATATCACAAAACACACGTTGGACACATCCAGAGATTGAAGTCCGTAAAATATTACATACTACAGAGAAAATGGGAATTCTTAAAACTGTATTTTGAATATTAATTTTAATTAAATAACTTTCAAAACATTACAAAAAAAATAAACGTTTTTCAGTTTTAATAATTCTGCATATTCAACACCGCTATTTTGAAAAATAATATATTTTAAATAAGATAGTATAGAAATTTAAAAATATGAAAAATGTAAATTTGAGCAAAGCATGATCTAAAAAATAAAACTATTTTTTCACACGTCTATACCATAAAAACAATATATATATATATATATATATATATATATATATATATATATATATATATATATATATATATATATATATTGTTTTATTATACAAACGCCAAATTTAAACTGTATACACCGGTAAAGTAAAATATCAAAGAACAAGTTTTAAATGAAAGAGAGTTGAAAGAGAAAGAGAGAAGATATCGACCCATCGACATGGCAATGATTATGGCGAACAACCATAATTTAAAATAGCAGTGAAACTTTACTAAAACTAACCATGTAATAAGCAACGATAATTTATATGTACATGTGCGAACACGTATGTACACGAACATTTATTTTCACTGATGGTTTTCGGGGTTCTAAATGCGGACGGCCAAGGCCGCAAACGTATTTTAAGGGTAGGTTTGTCGCACATTTGTGGGACTCACGCCCATTATAATATTGATTCATAGTGAATGGGGGGTTTATCGTATAAAATACATTTTTATTTCGCGAAAGGATACAGATTTTTTTATATATGTTATGGAAGGTAGTAATGGCAAACTTTTATGAGAAACAGCTGATGGAATGTTTACGTTTATGAAAATTTTAGTACATATAGATGTTGCATTACTAACGCATATAAATTTATATAAAACTTCTCTTTTATTATTCAATCATTTTCATGAGATCAAATAGATAATTATAATATATATAATAAAAATTAATACATCATTTTTTATATAATAAATAATTCGGAACATTAGTTTTATCTCAAGAAAGTAAGTTATTAATTAAGACATTATAAATGTTTAACACACACAGTTATTAAAATTTTAGTAATGCTTAAAAACAGCCTATAATAAAAAGTATCCAACTATCAAATAAATCAACTAAATCGCAATTCTCTATTAAAAGAAATAAAACAACACTTAAATAGTTAACGTATAATTTATCTTAATTTAACACTAATTACTATTAATTTACGATAAATATAAAGACAATTTTTCCATAAAAAGTGTTAAAAATTAAAATACCTCAATTATATAAAACCATATTGATTTATACCGTACATTATATTATATAATGGAGTCAAGAAGTGCGGACTCTGCTTTAAAAATCATAATACGTAGAACCGCATAATAGAAATAAAAATAATCGATAAATTGAATACATAACAGTAATATATATATATATATATATATATATATATATATATATATATATATATATATATATATATATATATATATATATATATATATATATATATATATATGAAAACGTTAATAT
This sequence comes from Leptonema lineaticorne, assembly GCA_024500535.1. NCBI lineage: Eukaryota > Metazoa > Arthropoda > Insecta > Trichoptera > Hydropsychidae > Leptonema > Leptonema lineaticorne. The sequence goes on along the minus strand of JANIJI010000011.1, from coordinate 2,195,249 downwards.
AAAAACAAATTATATTATAAAATAGATATATGATGGTTTAGAATAAATAGTGCAAAAGAAAAAGTTTACGTATAAAAACAACAAGAAATATGTTAATCTTTTTACTTTCTAATTTCATTATATTTTAAATAAAAATTATGATTTTTTCAATCACTCTATGATTACTTTTACTCTTAATTTACATTTAAAACAAATAAATAATAATAAATATGTACACAATTGTTAAATAATATTAAATTAATTTCAATCGACTGAAAACAGCAGCAAAGTTTAATTTTATGCATTTTTAAAAATAACTTACTTCTATGTAATGCCATAAAAATATAAAATATATATATATACATACGTAAAAATAAAAAAATATATTTATGTCACTGTTGTTGACTAAATTGACGATGAAATAAAACTGACTTCTGACAATGTCACTGTTACTATATATATTAACTAGATTGACAATGAAATAAAAGTGACTTCTGATAGAAATATAAATGGAAGTATGATTAAATTAATAAGTTCAGATTTCATCCACGTCTGCAGAAACGTGATTTAATTTAAAAGTATCATCAATAGAAAAATTGTAATGTATTAAAAATGTCACGTTTATTAAGTATTATAACTATAGGAATGAAATATAATACGTTTGAAATATATTAATATTACGAATTGTCAAAAGTAATAAATAATATATAATATATATTATTATTTATGAAAATATATTTGCAAAATAATAAATATTTCGTTTGTAAATTAAATTTTTGTGTCCAAAAAATTTTCTAAAAAGATGTGTACTAAGAGAAATCTTATTATTTACTAGCCTGAAATATAGATTTTGCTATTTAATTCATATCTTAATACGATATTATAAAATTTTATTAATAAATATAAATTTAAAAAAGTATAATTTAATTCTGAAACCACATTTCAATTAAAATACAATTATTTCTTTAAAATTCTGGTCGTAAATTACTAATTTAATTAAAAATTTTCCTATTAAAGTGGGCAAAGATCAAATCTAATAAGTGTATTGAAATTTTATAATAAAGATATTTTAAAGCAAGAATTATATATTATATAAAATAAATAACAAAATATAAAATAACTTATAAAAATATATTTGCCAGAAATCAATTATTTCTTAATAATACGTAGAATTTTAAACTTATATTCAAATATAATGGTATTGATTAAAATTTAATTTGTTTAAAATTATTACTCATCATTACTCATTTTTCTTAATATTATTACAAACAAATTTGATTAAAATAAGAAAATATAGAGCTTTTGAGTAATATAAATTAAATGCTTCTCAACTTTGTTTTCATTTATAAATTTTATGAAAAATTTGATAGAGTAACGAATCAATTATTAAAATTAAATTTAAAATATACTTGTATTTTTAAATTTAATTTTAAACATTTAACTGAAATTAGAAAATTATAGATAAAATAAAGTATGAATACAATTAACCACTTCTAACTATAATGAATGATTTTGTTTATACAAGAAAGGGTAATTGACAGTTCGTTTGAATATTTTGATATTAGTTGATGATAAATGATTGTATTTTATTAAATCTAAAAATCAGGCAATAGTTAAAATAATTATTTACATAAATATGAAAAAAAATCATTATCCAAATTGATGTTTGAATGATATATTGAAAATGTTCAAGAAATTGTACAAAAATAATTAAACATTTGATTTGTATTCTAGTATTATTTGTTGATGAATCTGTCAAAATGTATTTTTTATACATTTCATATAGTGATCGATGAAATGTACATTTGACAAAATATATAAAACTATGATATAGGAGTAAAAATTTAGCAGATGGATGATTTTTCACGATATTCGTCACAATACGACTATTAATAACGTTCAAAAATCGCTTTAAACGAAGTGTCTTCATAATGAAAATCGAAGATCGTTGGTTTGGACGCGGCATTAGGCGAGTTCGGCGATGCGACGCCAACGACACACACATACAAACATGCAATAACGTACACGAAAGGGACACGCGCATACGAACGAAACGAGACGGACGCATAAGTGCCGCGCGAGCGAGACGCATATATGGCGGTGACCGTGCGTTAGAGCGGGAGCGAACGATACGCCCGTGGGAGAGAAGAAAAGAAACAATACGCAGCGCGAGCCTGTGTGTGTATACAAAAGTGAGATTTTAAAATGACTTCCGAGTGAAATTGGATTCTTTTTGAACCTGCTTATGGTGCGGGGGGCGCCGTCGGGGCGCCGCCCCTGCACTCGAACATCTGCCTCTTTTTCGTCCTGACAGAAGGAACCGAACAACTGCACAACGAGATACACCCTCCCGTGCAGACACAAATCAACTGATCAGTGTTGCCATATAATAGTTGACGAGTGTTGCCATTCTGTATAATAAAACGAAATGTTACCATATACAAAACGCACTGACAAATATAAAAATTCTTTTATAAATACGCATATAAAATTTTCAATTGTACAATACAAGATAAATATAAAACAAATTTATTTTATCAATCAACGTTCGAAGGTAAAATTTCACTACACTTTCTCCTTATGATACAATAAATTTTGTAACGAAATTGACAAAATTGACAAAAATAACAAATATATTTTAATAACCGAAATGTTTTCTACTTTCATTATATAATATAAAAAAATGCATTAAACCAGCATATTCCATATATTTTTTTCTCATATCACTTTTTTAATTTAGAAAATATAATAGATTAATATTAACATGTTAAGCGATCGCTCCTTACTTCGGCTGTGCAATATGTAACGGACGAGCGTTTTTGCTATAAACGTGTATACACGTCCCTACAATTACAGTAACTTTTTTTAAAATAATTAAAAAAATATAATTAAATAATATATAATTATTTTTATATTATCACTAAAAATATTGAATAACCATAAAAATATATTTTTAAAATTCAAGCTCAGAAGGATATATTTTAAAGCAATTGTTTATACATAATACTACTTTACAGTCAGGACTCCAATATCCAAATTCTTTTCTAACCCCTATCTTATAGCAAACTCGACAATTTCTATAAATATTTTTGTTTGTTTTTGATTTAATTTGTTCGGAAAAATGTCTTTCGGTCAAACGTGATGACTTTAAACGTTATATATATATATATATATATATATATATATATATATATATATATATATATATATATATATATAAAATAACGATAATATTATTTTTTACTTTTAAAATATATGAATATATCAATTATTACATAAAAGCATCGATCTTTTTCGATTCCTTTTAAATTCAAAAGAAAAAATGTCAACGCCATCTTTATATGTTATAAGTTTTAGTTTTAAAAATATTGATTTTACAATTTTTTCAATATTTTAATAGATGGCAAGAACTTTGAATTCATTGCAAATAATTCTCAAATTAAATTGGTTGAATACATTTCATATTTATTCAATCATTTAAAATAATTTTAAAAGTTCATACAAAAATATTTTAGAAAATTAGTAGTTCAGAATTTTTATTTTATTAAAATATATGTTGTGACATTGAATAAAATTATAATAATAAATTAAATTAAAAAATGTAATCTAGTTATTATAACATATATTAAAAATTAATTAATAAAGAAATTTATATAAAAATTAAATGAAACACTTCGAACCATCAATTAAATCAGGAATGTCAAACTCATAGCATATTGCGGGCCACATGAGTTTTGTGTATTAAGTTATGGAGCTCAGTTTTCATTTTCATTCAAATCGCATGCCGCAAATTTCAACGAAAAGCGTTATAAGCTTTATAACCAAAATATCACTTTTAATTTATTTAAACTGTATACTACAATTTTATTAAATGATACCACATAAAAATAAAAACAAAAATTTATTTTTAAGTATTAATTTTATAATTTTTTTTCAGACCGCAATTTTTTGCCTGAATTAAATAATTGAAAAAATAATATAAGAGAAAAATATAGATGTCTTCACAATACATGTAATTTTTATTACAGTTCCTTAAATATTAAAAACGGTATTTTTATTGAAACCAGAAATGAAAATTATTAACTATTATTCAATTATATCTCAAAACTTTTTAAAACTCCTAAAAGTAATTCAAATATTTAAAATAGGTTTTCTATTGGGCATTTTATACTTAATAGAAGATAAACGAAAGTCTACAATGGTTGAATTACATACATCATATACTAATTATTATATATTTAAACGTAAATTTTATATTGTACTAATATAAATATTTTTCTTTCTTGCGTATTGTATGTGAGTATTTCTTTAACAAATTTTTATTTATATATTTCAAATATTAAAAATATATTTATTTTGAACTATAAAAATTGTATAATATTCAATATTATTATTTTAATAGTTTAAATATATCTCTGATTTTAATGTTTATCATATTATGAATAAATCGTTATTAACGTATTGAAGGTTTTAAGTCGTAAAAAAAAGTAAAACACGTAGATTTTTCATATAAATAAAAAGAAATTTAAATTGATTTTAAAATATATATATATATATATACAGAAGCGGAAGTATATCTGGTAAGTTGAGGGTTAGACGCGTCACAATTTTTAATAAAAAAAAATCTGTCCGCAGCAGCCGGGGTACAAAAGTGCTGATACCAGCAGTATCTGGTTACGCCGTGTACCGTGAGCACGTTCCGTGTGTTGTGTGTACGCCGCAAACGGTTGCGCGTCCCCCCTCGTCGTCGTATAGTAGTGTGTATATAGTAAATGTGCAAGAATTATCGGCGACAGTGCACATATAGAGACACATAGCGCTTTGAGCGCACTCTACAAAAGCGTTTTGCGAAACGTACATGCGCGCTAATAATATTATTTATCAACCCTCGATTTCTCACCCCTGCAAGTGCGGGTGCAGTTTTCGTCGCGCAGTGGTCAGCAACAGGTGTCGCGGGAATAACATGCAGCTTCTGACGGCGTAATTCGGGAAGAAGGAAGAAGAAGAAGAAAATAAGAAAAGACAGAACAGAACGGAAGACTTACATCTTCGCGAAGAATGGCATCTTCGTTCATTCATCCGATGATGATGTTCCTCTTTGTGCTGATTTTGCTATTGATGTTTTCCGCGGAGGCCAGCGTCACGGAAGAAAGAGGTGAGTCTTTTCGATTTTTACCGTATCTTTTTTTTTATCCGCCATCTTGAAAATGTTTAATCTATAATATTAATTTAAAATAATTATCAATATTAAAGATTATGATGTAATTTTTAAAAATTAAAAAAGTTTTCGATTAGTATAATAATAATAATAATAATATAGGTAATTATTTGTTTGTTTGGAAGTTTTGTTAAATAAGTAAAATTTTGTATATTTCAGCAATATGAAAAAACGTTTTAAAATATTCAAATATTTGTGAAAATTTTTTTTTCTAGAATTTTTGAAAGAAGTATCTTGGAAAATAAAAAAATTACAAAATATAAAGAGCGTAAATATACTTTTTTCTTTTTCTTTGAATTGACCTGATTGGCGCAGAAATTCACCAATAAATTTTAATACGATGATTATTTATTTTATTACTTAATTTTTGTTGAATATATTTAACATATGTAATATATATATTGCATCGAAATATCACACTAGTAATGACTAGTTTTTTTCAGAATTACTTGCATTGAGAAAAATATACATTTTTTTATACGAAAAATATTTAAATACTTAAAAATATATTATAGGTAAAATTTATTATCTGCTTGTTGCATATTCTTGCACCTGTTACACTTGCATACAATATGCCCACTTCTTATTCAACTTAACGCATTTAAAGCGACGTTTCTACTCTGTTTTATATTTTTTTTTAAATTATAATAATGATAATCGAGCGTTTTACGCAATCGCGAAGATTACGATGGTTATAATAACCGTCGAAAATAGTAAGAAATTGCATCGATTTTAAAGAAATAAAGGAAAAAAATACACATTATTTCGATGGAGTCGATCTCTAATTACTCTTAAGCGTACTCGTATACAAGATGAAATGACGAAAATGGTTGGACAAATGACATTTTTCAATTCGAAACAATTACTCGAGTGATCGATGGTCTTCTGTCAATTAATTTGGGGTTGTACAAAATTAGTGCGCGTGCTTTTCTTTTATATATATATATATATATGTGTGTGTTTTTATAGTATTTTTAATAAATTTTATTTAAACATTATACTCTTATATAAGACTGAAATCATTATTTATCATCAATATTTTTATTTCAATATATATCAATGTAATTATCGAATTAAAATGTTAATTCTAATTGTCATGATTCAATTTTTAATTTATTTATCGCGGAACACCGATTTAGTATCACCGATCTAAAATTTGATAATTCAAAGCTATCATACATAAACGTTTGCCATGAAATTCAATCCTGCAAGTAGTTTGCTGCTTATTATGATATTGGATATTATGTAAACATAAGTTAATTATTTAATGAATTTAAATAAATATTGATATTATGTAAAAAACTTTATTATATAATATAAGAGCACGTGCGTATATGTTCCAAGTTTTTAAAAATTTAAAAATTATATTCATTTCTTAACTAGACGAAATTATTAATTTTAAATAAAAGATAGCAAATTTTGATCAAAGTTATAAAACATCTCAAATTATATGTAACTCCTTTTATAACAAAACAAACACCGTTTTAATATAATCTTTCTTTAACGCTCAATTATTTATTTTTAAATACGTTCAATTAATATATTAACACGATAATCTATCTTTAATTCGTTTTTTTTTCTATAATTTTATATAATTAATAAACCTTTTCAATCGTAAAACTACAAAACGTTATTAATGAAAACTGCAGTGTGTTATGTGACAGTTTCATTATAATTAATAAAAAAAACAGCGACTTCGTCATGATGAAATATTGAAAAAAATCAAGGTTGACACTTTTAATTCGCAATTGAAAATAAAATAGTATGATGCGATATTATTTTTTCCTTAATAGAGCCCCGTTTATTCGGACGTTTGCAAGTATTTGGATCTTATAAATAAGTTTTTAATAATAAATATATATTTAAAGTCTTCTTTACGAGTTATTCATCGACTTCGATTCATAATAACGTCGATGAATGAATCGAATTTTTTCAATATACATTGTATATTATGCTTCAAATTTATTTTTCTGTGTAGACACAGCTGAAAATTTACTAAGTATACTGTTTTCATTTCGTTCTCGCGAGCGTAAAAACGATTACAAATATATATATATATATATATATATATATATATATATATGTGTGTGTGTGTGTGTGTGTGTGTGTTTAAAATTAACAAATTGTCAATGAAAATTCATGTATGTGTTACACATGTTTTATCGTTATCATCGTTACAAATAATAATTTATTCGGAAACGTTTTAGAAGCGCTGCTCGCGATGACCGCGAATTAATTGTTCGGTTAATCGCCACGTGCATGATTCATCAAGTCGAACGGTTAACCGAAATTTTTGATTTGTCAATTTTTTTTTCTATGTCACCCTGTTGAACGAATAATAAATAGGTTTTCGCGATTTTTATTCAGGTGATTTATTATTATTATTATAATTTTCCCTTATGACTAAAATGTATGGTAAATATGTTTAATAGCTTTTCTAGTATATTTTTATGTTAGTCATTTCAGTTTTGTGTTTGTTATTTAGAAAATTATGTTTTGAAATCGTGATATTTATATTGAATCATACAGTTTATTATATTTCTTTTTTTTGTATGAATTTTGCACACGAATGCACTGCTTATGTTAGATTATTTAAAAAAATCAATATTTTTTAAATATTATATTAATTTTTAATAAATATTAAGGAATAAATTTAATTTAACATTTTTCTAATTAAAATAAATATTCCATATTTACGTATTTTAATTTAAATTAAAAAATAATTATAGGAAAAATATTATTTTTTTTAATTAAATATGAAAAATATATAAATTATGGTGGCGAAAAGTATTGTTTTGTTGCATAAATGTGCAAAAAAAGGCGAAAAGTATGATATATCATGTTTATAGCCGAACCAACCTTATGAGGCCAGTTATCAAAATCGACGTAAAATTGAATGGTAAATGTTGAAATATTTTACACGAAAATATATAGTAATAAATTGAATATCGGCATGGCAAGGATGTATATTTTGAGTTGCAAAAATCATTTAATATAAAATTGTAAAAATACAGTAGTATTTAAATGTGACAACGGCGGCGACGTCGTTCGTTAAACGCTAGTATTTTGATTTTTTTTTTGTACTTCGCACACTTTTAGTTTTTAATGTCTTATATATATATATATATATATATATATATATATATATATATATATATATATATATATAATAAATCAGTAACTGATTTATAATTTTCTGAATTAAAATAATTTTGACTATAAATAAACTGTTCAACATTTGATTGATATTGTATACATATATTTTTTATCATATATACGCAATTGGCAATGTTTTAATCGTCAATTGATTCAACATCGTTCCAGCAGACTTGATTAATGCCATTTTTATATGCAATTTTAATTATCCTATCATTATTTATTTCCATATATAACAACACACATATATATATATATATATATATATATATATATATACATAAATATATATTCGTATACTTCCAAGGCGATCACTGATCATGCTTCGCACTTTAAAAAACTTAGAGCGAGCTAACCATCGCTGACATCGTGTTGAGGCCGTCTCTTTTTTTTCCATTATTATTTTATTTCATTTACAACAATGTAAACGACGACTGAAAAAAAAACCAGGGGAGGGGAACATCTCCTTGAGATGTTCACCAAACCGTGACGAGGCACCGTTCTAAACCCCAAGAATGCCCAACCGAAGAACGAATATTATTACTAAAACCGAGACCAAAAATCGAAAACGCCAACAAAAATTCCGCGATCAAACGATCGATTCCAAATCTAAAATAAATAAATATTCGAATAAAATTTAGATAATTAACGTGTTATTCGTGCTTGGCGTGAGCTACCCACGTGTTTTTGCTAAGTTTTCGACTGCGGGTACCTCAATGATTCTTATAGTTTTTCATCTATAATAGGTCATCTAATATTTATTTTGAGAAATTATTTCAATTTTCATTTAATTTAAATATAAATTATTTGCTACTGTTAGATTATAAAGATCATACCGGTAGATTCCAGTTTTCGGTGTTATTAGGTAATAAAAATCAGAAATGTGCTCGACTAAAAATTCGTCTATATATAAGTAATTTCGACTTGAATATTGGACGAATAATTATAACGCCGAGCATCCGTTTTATAAAATATAACTGAATAAAACATATTTAAGTTTAATAATCGTTATATTATATTGCTTTAAATATTAAACTAAGAAAACGATACTTATTCTCAATTATATTAAAAAAATTCTCACGATTTTCATTATATATTTTTTTCTTTCACAAATAAAAATATGTTATATATATCAAATCTTTTTAACTTGATTTTATACGAGGAAATCGATATTTAGATAATTTTATTTGTTAGAAAATTTCACTTGTCGGATTAGTATTTGCGGATGCAACTTTAACTCTCTCAATGCAGTCGCACATAACTAGTTTTCGTAAGACTATTTCAATCGATTTCACTTTTTTTTTACATACATTATGTATGTAAAAAAAAACTTTGTATTCGATATAAGAAGGATGTACTTAATAATAAAAATATACCGTAATTAAAAATATTTTTATGCGATTAAAGTTCACAGTATATATGATATTTAATATGCAATCTATTGATATATTTTACGTATTATTTATTATCAAGTTTGAAATTTGAGATTCACATCACATTTTTTTACTTAAAAATGATTTTCTTTCAATATTATTGTAAATTAATAATAGAGAACAATTCGTAATGGAACATAATTTTTAGGATCCTCTCATTTATTATGAAAATTTTTTTCTAGTACACGAATGATTATAAACATGGCCCACGCAAATCATGTTTGAAAATATATATTTCATTGAAACTTTTAACAATCTTTTTTTTTTTTTGTAAGCACAAATTTATATGTATGTGTGTATATATGTCGTAAACATTTTGTGGCATATGTTGAAATCGTCTCATGGGTATGCATATGTTAAAATCATTCAAAATTTCGATAACGCTCATAATACAAGTTCAGTTCCTTGACATTTATATAACTTATTGTAGCTAGAGCAGAATATTTTCTTCTTTATTACCGAGCTTATAGACTTTTCTATTTTTGATCATTATTGTATCAAGAAAATATTTCTAACGTAAAAAGACTAGCATTTACAAATAAGGATTCCATTGGAATATATATGATTTTTCTTGAATTTGAAAAGAAGAATAAAGGGGATAATTGCCTTGTTTTCATATTTCATAACGATATGATATATTTATTAAGGTCTTTATCAAATTGAATAGTCAACCCAAGATTTATTTAGATCGAGTTTTTTTAAACCATAATAACAATGTGAAAAGATTTTATATGCATTTAAAGATTTTAAAATATTTTAAAAATATATATTATTTTTTTATTAATAGTGATTATTCAAATTAAAGAATAAATTTTATTATGTTTCAATGTTTCATAGCAGAACAAAGTTTAGGAGTTCAAGAATTCATAGCGTTTCAAAAATTACTATATGTAATAATAATGATATAATATTTTTGATATTATTGAAATATTGCTTTATGAATATTTTTTTTCAATAATTGAAATATAAACGATATATTTAACATAGTTTATATAAAAAAAAATTTGCACATATATAAAATAATTTTCAATAGCTCACAACGATTTTAGCATCTTGCGAGTTGAAAAAGCTCTCTTATATGTTTTTAAATTTAAAAGAAAATACGGTGTTTTGGGGGCTAAAAAGACCCCTGTCATACAACACCTGCTCGCTGTGCTGTCGCAGGTACACTATTCGATTTCGAAACTTGCATCTGAAAAATGCACATTGAAAAGTATCAGATTACAATTTGTGCACGATATTTAAGATTTTTTTTTTCGTAAAGTGCATCTAAGTATACATGCATATTAATCGAATTTTATAATATAAAACTATATTACGAATTATTATTATTATATATATTTACATCCAATTTTTTTTATCGTTATTATAATTAAAATGGATCACTTTTTTTATTCTTTGCGGGAGTATTGTTCGTATATGATTTTTCCTTAACGTACCTAAATATTGATATTGTCTCGCAAAAATTTTATTTCAATTTATATCGCATATGTTAATGTGTTTTCGAGCGTACTAAACATGTTAATGAAAAAAAAAAAAAAGAACTACACACTCAACAACTGGCAAACAACATTTGGTGTCAATGTGGCTCTCGATGTTGGGTTCAAAACAATCTCGAATCTAAAGACAATCGCTTATCTCAAACTTTTAGCTTATTTTTTTTTCTGACATCTTCTCTCTTCGACGACGAATTTTTTGAAAACTTTGCTTTTATTTGTTTCATTCTTAGAATTAATTTTGTAAATAAAATATTTCTGTTTACGTCTTATCGCAAAATGACCAGACATATCCCATTAGCCGAGGGATTGTAATGCTCTCCATTAACAATGACTCTCTCCTAACCCTGATGTATATTTTAATATATTATATATATATATATATATATATATATATATATATATATATATATATATATATATATATATATATATATATATATATAGTGTTTGATATTTTTATATTAAATTGAAATATTTATTAATTATTCGATTTCGCCTTCGTTTTGTATGGAAAAACGTACATCCAATCGACAATATATTATTATATATTTATTATTGTTTAATTTTGAATTATTTTGGACGGCAAAAACGACGTGTAGACCAAAATGAATCTAAATATGGGACATTCACTGTAAGGAAGGCGGAGCAAGCAACCGCCAGCGTCGGGGGTCAATTGGGTGTGACCTCAAACCACCACTTTGCTATATTCACGCACACATCAACTGGATGCTACGGGGTCAACTTGGAATAACAACGTCTTCTTAACCATCCTCGCATATCACAGAGAGTGCATTGAAACTAATCAATCGATAATATATGTTGTTTTATATAAAATATAATCCTTTAAACATGCATTACACTTATTTAGCACAAGTTTTTTTTTTTTTTTGTTTTACCATAGATATCGATCGCGTATATATCGAGTATGTTGTTTAAAAAAAATATTTCAAATTTTTTTTCATTACGTTCTTTATTTTTATTATAAAATATATTTTCTTAAAAGTATGGTCGATCAGGCTTTTTTTTTAAAATGGCATGTATTATTTATGGTCGAGGTTGAAAAGCGCGGATTGTTCGTTTCTTCCCACAAGTCGTTGTCAGCGATCCGTCATTACGAAGTCTTGAGAAACTTAACCGACGAACCTTCTGGGTTTATCCTTGAACTGGTCTCAAATTCAAACCCTTATATGTTCTTCGATTTATATACATATGATTAATTTCGATTATGAATTTACTATTGTAATATAGTGAAGCCGCATAATCGGACCACTACGAGACAACTATATTTTCATTATTTTGTTTTCAATAATCAGCCGGTTGGTTTATGAACGAAAATATATTAGTATATAAAAAAAGAAAATCATTTGGATTTTCTTTTTTTTTCTATTATTTTTTTGATTTTAGAAATAAATAACGATTTCCGCTGGATTCAATATAATGTGAAAATGTACAAGTAAACGGTTTATGCCACCTACTTACTTACATTTTCCTTTCACTAAAATTATCTATTTTGATTGATGAAATGATTAAAAAGACACATTTATTTTTATTATATACTTATGAAGAATTTTTTAAGTACTCTATTAAACCCGTACATGTGGAATATTTATGTATTTTCAAGTATTATTTTTGTGAAGCATTCTTAAGTTTCAAGTGTGTATATACAAAAACAATTAACGAATATTTATCTTTATATGTGTATGCGTCTGTGTGTTCATAACACAATATTAAAATATGATGTTAATAATTAACATCTTTCAATTTATTATTTAATTCATCATTTTACATATTTTTAAATTATTTTTTTAATATAAAAAAATGTTACTAACTATAAATTTCATGTTAATTAGTTTTTAAAAGCATATTATTTTATATCTATTATAGCGATCTTCGAAGCTACAGATCATCAGTGGATAATTATGTTTTTTTATATACTTTATTCATTTTCATCAAGTTTATTATTTTAATCATGCATTGTATTTAATTAGTTTATTTTTAGTCTACATAATTCTTGGAATTATGTAGACTATATATATATATATATATATATATATATATATATATATATATATATATATATATATATATATATATATTACTATTTTTCATATTTATTGAAATATATCTTGTTAAATAATATATTAAAATATCGTTTATGTATATACCATAGACCATGAAAATTGAACACTTGAAATAAAAATACTCTTCAAAACCACATTCTCACGGATCGAAAGTGGATACGATAATTTTAATACGAATACTGGATAAAAATAAAAATGAAACCGTCAAAGTGATATTAATTTATGTAATAATATACACTGAAGCGGTTTTACCTAAATTCTACAAAAATTACATTATATTTATTTTTTATTAGGTGTCTGCTATGATAATGAAGGACAATAGGGGCGTTGCAAGACCATCGTCCATGTACCCACATATTTGATCTCGTTCACGATTACTTTACACAATAATTTATTTATCTATCATGAGACACAACCCCCTTGTACTTCGTTCGCAATTGGAGATTGTAATTATAAATATATTTTTTTTATTTTTGACGCAAATCAAAAATGGCGCTTGTTTATGCTTTCGAGATTGATAACAATTGTAAAGTGCTCCATGCATATGGCGATCGATCGATTGAATCGTTCTTAGGTCAATTGGTTGATTTAACACGACGTTAATGTTGGTGTGACTCAATGTGTTGAAAATTTCGAAATTTTTTCTCGAATATACTATATGATATTTTTTTAAATAAACAATATATCACTGTGATCAAAAAGTAAAGTGAATTTGTTTATAAAATATATTTTTTTTATTTATTCTTTCAAATCAATTACATCCCCTTCAAAGTAGTCCCCGTCCGATAAACGCACTTTTGCCAATGCTTTTTCCAGTCCTCGAAACAGTCGGAATAATCTTTTTCCAGTATAGCCTTCAATACCTTCATTGATTCGGTTTATAATTCCTCAATTGTGTCAAAACGGCGTCCCCGCATTGGTCTTTTGAGTCGCACGGAGCCAAATCAGGCAAATACGGTGGTTGCCGAACGGAGTTTTTGACATTATCGTGATGAAGGAACTAAGTTATAAAAATATGTGTAACTCGCGGATAATTAAACCTTTTGACAAACAGACGCTTGGCAAATGTTATAGACAGTCCTACCAACCTAGGAAAAAAATACAATTTACCTGCCTTCTTAATGCTTGGGAGTTTTAAATGACAATTTTACCTTACTTTTTGATCATAGTAGGTATATATATGGTATATTATGATAAAAATCGAAAAAAAATCTTGTGTAAATATTATTATATATTGAAAAAGTTTATTTGTATTAATAATAGTTAACATTCAATATAATACTTGAATAGAACTTTAAATATTTTTTGTATTTTATGGAAATGTAAATCATCGAAAAATATTAAATTTTATCGTAAAATAACCATTTTTTATTCATTATTCTTTTGTATCAAATTAAATATTCAATAATTATATTGTTTGATTTGAAAGAATATATTACAGTTATATTATGAAAATTGGACTTTGACTGAAGTCAAATCTATAGATTGACGCCTTTGAAATGTCACTTTGAATATTACCGATATTCTAATATATATCATCATTTCATAAGTCTTTCAAAAATAACGTAAAAAATATTCATGACATCATTTAAAATGTTATGAAAAATTTTAGTTTTAGGCTAAATATTAAGTTATAACATGATCGAAGAAGCGCGTATTGGCTTTAAAATCTGCGATATTGAAAGAGTTCTTGATCTCTCTTTGGAACTGTGGCATTAAAAATAAAAAAATGTAAATGATGCTCGTCAATCTTCGTACATTTAAAAGCACTTGATGATGAAGAATTACGGTTGTATAAAAATTAAATTTATGATTTCAATTTAGCTAACCTTTGTACATTTATATAATTCAGCGCTATTCACGAATCTACAGTAGATATGTATGAAAATTAAATATTTATTTTTAAAATTAATAAGTCAAAATATACATTTAAAAATATTGTATTCGGAAAGGAAACCGCTAAAATGATGATACATTTTACTACTGAATCAAACCAGTATTAATTTATTTATTGGACCGATGACTAGTGCCGTGAAACAATTGTTACGTGACGACATTCGCTTCATGTTTCAAGCATTTTTCAAACGGTCTTTGAATCATCGCTATCGTGAAAAACGAAAACGGGCGGAAGAACAAAAACAAAAAACAACAACAACAACAAAAAAAAAACAAAAATAAATTCGGCAACAATTAGCGTCGTACAGTTTTCGTTTGTGTATTTTATTCACGTGATTTTTCTTTTTCTTTAAAAAAAAACACACACACACACACAAAACAAATAAATAAAATAAAATAAAACACGAGGAGCGATTAATTGCTACGAATCAACAATGGGTCAATGTTTCTGGAACGCGATGTGAATCATGCGAATTGATCGGTTCGAATCCAGTTAGTTACCAGAGTCACGCCAAGACGTTCAATTTAAGCTCGAAGATGTCACGTGTGCTAAAGACGCATTCGGCTTCTGTTTAACCGGCCTCGATCGGACGAAATTTCAATCATACATACTAGTACAATATATATTTTATAAACCGAATTCAACCGTATATTTAGTTTTAACTATTTTCAATTTAGGATATATATATATATATATATATATATATATATATATATATATATATATACATCATTAGGTGTATCAAATTATATTGTTTTTTTTTAGTTTTTGAATAATAGGAAAGATAGTTTTGAGATCGGATTTTTACCTGGAATTTCAGTTCTCTAATGAATAGATTCAACATTTTCAGGTAAAAATATAAAAGTACAGGTTTCTTAAGAATAACAAAATTATTATTTATATATTTATTTCATTGTATGTTTTCGGAATAATATAAATTATTATTATTATAAAAATATGAATAATTTATTTCAATAAAAAATTTAAACAATTAATAATATTTTTGTCATACATATCAATGATTGATTTTTTAAGTATAATTATATATTTATTAGCAAGCTTGATAATTTAAATATATTATTTAACAATATATATATATATATATATATATATTGATTTTTAAATGAAATATTGTTTTCATTATTCATGTGCACAAATTTTAATTAAAATTTTATATTCAGTTTACAGAAATCAATCGACATATTACCGTATTCATTATTGAGTGAATGTATTCAAAACGTTAGTTATTTTAACTATAATTCACGTGACCGGTAAATGATTTTAAAGTACTTTAATCAAAATTAATATTCGCAACGCATCTTCAATTCAATATTGCTAATGTTAATTGTATAACTGCATTTAATTATTGCATTTTCACGTAACATATTGCGTTCGAAATGATTTTCTAGCGAATCAAAATAGACCATGGTTTCGTTTATTTATTATTATTATTATCGATATTCATGTCATAATTTTGAAAATCATTAAACTTTATTAATATTTTTTTTTATTTAAATCTAAATTTTCTATAATGGTGTACACACACACACACATATATATATATTGTTGAGGTGTTATATGTTATTTACATGTGAACGAAGGAAATAACCCAGTGACCTCAGTTTCCGTTTATTATTAATGATATGGTGTTTGATGTGCGAACACTTTTTTGCATACAATGTCTCCGTTTTCCACAATTTAATTATTATTATTATTATAATTAAGTTTGTTTGTTTATGCGAAGTACGTTTACTTAATATTATCATTATTTTTTTTTTTTCAAATCGTTAAATCGTCTAAAAGATTTTTCTTTTTATATTTTATAATTAAAATTATATATTATATGTATCATGAAAAGGTTATAACTTAATCAAGTATAAATCTTTACCTTTATAAGACTATATATTGAATTGAGCTATAAAAGGGGATTATGTTTATTGCAAGGTTAACATAATATAGTGCATCGTGATCCTTAATATTTTGAGTGTGAGTGTGTACGAAATCATGCAAATGAGAATGCTCGACTTTCCGGACATCCTGTATATGGATCAGCGATGTTCGTGCCCGCGCCGCTCGTAGAGCGGATTAAATAGTAGACTGCACATCTGTGGAACCATTGTACGTTATATGCATTTTCACGTTCTTCCGGCTAATTGCACTGATCAAAGGTTAAGACTTTGAACCTCCGTGAACTCTGGCATCAGTGAATATTCGGACTATATTTCATTGAAAAATATGTCTAAATATATACTTATTTATATATTTTTATATTTCAGGATTTCAAATTGATATTTTATCACATAAATCTGGATCTGTGTAAAATCAAGAATATTGTTGAATATCATCAATACACACATTCATTACATAGTAAAAAGGGTGATTTCTAAATAAGAATTTTAACACATATTTCAGTAATGTAAAGTGGAAAAAAATGATTTTTAAACGTTTTCACTTTCATATATTTTTATAAATGAAATATTTTTCATCTTGATAATTATATGTCGAACATATCAGAAGTTTGATGCAGCGTTGCAGCGATCGGATGCAACAAAAAAAAGGTTTCCTTCCTGAACTGAACACATTCATCTCGGCCATATGGTGGGCTTGGCAAAAGCTTCTCACGGTTTTATCATGCTACTTGTTTTTCTGAAACAGACAATATATATATATATATATATATATATATATATATATATATATATATAATATGTTACTCTTTATATTTTCATATTATCCGATTACAATTCTATTCACACACACACACACTGCATTGAAAATATAATTTGTAATAAACGTAAGAAAATTACATTACGATAGCTGTCCAGTAAAACGGGTCATTTTCATGACATATGACATTATTATAAAATAGTCCTCTTTTCGAGTCGATAATTTGATATGTCGCTGCACTTACATTAATGTTTTAAATGAAACGAAATCGTAATTAATATTTCTATAAATAATTTGAAATTATATATTCTGCTTTTAAAACACATTATCAATAATAATGATTTGTAAAATTGATACTTTTATAAAGAACAATGCATTATCTGCTCTGAAAAAAAATTGTTTTCTCATTTTCGCTAAACAATAGTTGATGTCTAATTTAACTTTGAATTTTTCATTCATATTTTTACCCTTATAAATTAGATAATAAGATGTAAACTTACAAATTTCATGATGTAAACTTAAAATTCATTTCAAGCGGAATCTTGAGCATTACATTCAATTATCAAATATATAAAACTCGTTTTATGCGATTTCACAATTATTAATTTCAATTTTCTAGCTCACTAAATTGGCGAAGAAGTTTTTAACACATATGTTGACAGTATTGATGAATTGCTTCAAGATAATATCATTTATTAAACTCTTAAAAAATTCAGAATTATGCGATTTTATAATATATTGAATGTATTACTTATTTTTAAAGATAAGTCAAAGCTTTTTAAATGCGCTCTGTTCTGGAACAGAATCGATTATATTTTAAAAATATAATTTCATATATATATATATATATATATATATATATATATATATATATATATATATATATATATATATATATATATATATATATATATATATATATATATATATATATATATTTTCCATCTTTTCGTATAATATCCAGAATCTCATCAGCTCCCGTTTGTCTTTTACCGGTTTTTCTTCTGAGGTTTCTTTTTGTGAATCGGACAAACAAGGTACGTTAACGTGGCAGCGCAAATCGGGAACGTTTGTTTTCGTATATTTTGTGTGTGGGAACCGAGTTCAGAATACAAGTTAAAACGTTGTATCGATGGGAATATGTCCGGTTTAACTCTTTACATATATTATCCGCCATTGAAAACGTTTCAAAAACAATACACGGTGACGATTAATTAGATCTCGTATAGCGCGCTTTTCTCGATCTATAGCCGCGTTATAACCGAGTCTATCGCGTTTTGATTTTTTTTTTTTTTGCTTTGTGATTTTAATGTACTTTTGGTAATATAGCTGTATTAATTTTATTTTTTTATGAATATAAAATATGCATATATTTTTACAATGGCGAATCACTAATTTTGTATTAAATTAAAATTTTTATTAAAATATTTAAAATATTATAGTTTTGTGTCTCTTTTTCGTATTAATTATATTTATATATCCTTAAGTATTGTTTTTGTAGATTTCACTTTTTATGTATTTCGATCTATTCTTAATCTGTTTTTTTTCGAGTTTTGCTTAACTTAGAATTCAGATTTTTTTCAAGCTGCAATTAATATTTTTTTCCGATCTTATTCAATAATTTCCAAATCTTGGCCGCAGACCGACATTAAAACATCTCTGCCTATTTCGAATTTTTTCATAGCGGAAGAGATCTTTTCATTATGCAGACTTGGTGGGGCCTTGGCCGTCTTTTCGGTTTCTCATTACTGGTTTATTATTTTTTTTTTCACTTCTACGTTCAATCTTCGAGTTTCAGTTAAACGATTTGCATTATTTATTACAATTTATTTCATATTGCCGCCGTGTAAAATGTCTAAACTGTTGCATTTTTG
Source organism: Leptonema lineaticorne (assembly GCA_024500535.1). Taxonomy (NCBI): domain Eukaryota; kingdom Metazoa; phylum Arthropoda; class Insecta; order Trichoptera; family Hydropsychidae; genus Leptonema; species Leptonema lineaticorne. The sequence continues at coordinate 2,175,445 of JANIJI010000011.1, read as the reverse complement.
TATCGAGAATGTAAAGACAAAAAACAAAAAAAATTTTTTTTGTCTTTAAATTCTCAGTATAAACGCGTATTTATTTATTTACATATTTATATATGTATATAAAGTTTAACGTCGATTACGACACCAGTTTGTTGCAAATGCATTCGTGTTCGCCCACGCTTTTTTTTCTACATCGACAAGTCATTCTTGTCTCGTTGCTAAAGGCGGAGTTCTATACTCGAGTTCAAATCACGCACATTTTTCTCATCTACATTATAAATAAAGCTTTCAAGCACAAAAGTAACTGAATATTTAAAATATATTTTAAACATTACAAAATGCATAAATCGGAAGAAACGTTTCTATATAGATAGAATTGCATTTCAATTATATAATATATTTTATTATTCTAGTTGATATTTGCATCATATAAATAATATCCGTTTAAATAACGATCAGATCAAAACGATCTTGTTGTAATAGGCATGCAATTTTGTATTTATAGTTGTTTTGTACGACCTTATGATATACTGCAATTTTCTCATAATAAACTTTGATAACACTGAAATTTTATTCGATGATTTATATGATTAAATTGTTATCGCAATCATTCATTTCAGTATCGTTTGAGATATTAATAAATATTATTATTAATAAAATAATTCAATTCGCATAGATTTATTTAAAATATTTAAACAATATGTGAAAATTTAAAATTCAAGAAAATATTTAAATATAAACGATTAAGAAGTGTATTTTATCAGATAAATTTAAATATAAAGTGTATGTTTGGATCGTCAATTAAAAATTCGTGTATTAGTTTAGTTATTTTTTTTTTATTTAAATCAAATTAAAAATCATTTCGAATTTTATAAAATTAATAAATAAATTTGATATTATATAATTGCAGTCATTGATAGGTGTATTTTTGGATCGGATCGAATCTTGAAATTTTTACATGCAGTTTTTAAAAAGTTTTTCTATTGTCAAAATGAATCTTTATGAGCTGAGGATTATTAGTGTAAGGTCGTGGTCTGTAATTGACAGACCAACAATCCGGTCCGTGTGGTCGGTTGAACGAGCATAAGTGCCACACCTTTAAGGAATTTTACGCTGGCGAGCACGACTATAATAATTTCTCGTACGGATAGAACCGAAGACAATGGCCGAAGAAACGACTGATTCGATCTTTTTTTTTGCGTACGCATGTATTATATATATATATATATATATATATATATGTGTGTGTGTGTGTGTGTGTGTAAAGAAATAAATTCGATACTGATGAACCGTGAAAAATGCGAGTAATTTTGAAAATTTATCGCGCATTGTCTCCGTCACGTTTTAAAATATTATATTAATATCGAATAAATACATATTAGTATCAATAAGGCGGAAACGGAAGTTCGCATAAAAATAGGGTTCTACGTTTGTTTATTTGCATTTTTAAATAATGAAAATAACGTATCGATCGGATTCTAATTATCGATGTAGTAGAAATATAAAAGACATTTTTAAAATTCGAAATGATATTAAATCGTAATATAGTAGTAAAATTAGTGAACGTCAATAACAGATATCTGGTTTGACGAAAATCGAATATCTTGAGAATATTGAATAACAATTTCTTCAACTTCATCTATCTACCTGCCGTAACAGCTGCCGCGACCAAGATTCTGTCTTTATGTTACGATCAGTGATAATAAACTCGTTAAACGTAAACGTATAATTTTTAATAATTAATTTTCGCACGTGTACAAAAATAACATTTTACACATAAAAAAGTATAATCGTATTATTCTAAGAACGCGGATGAAACATAACGTTCGATTTTCATTACGAAAAACCGCGATTGCTCAGACCTCGAGTTTGACTCATCTGATGTTGAGAAGATTATTACCATTAGCTTTTAAAATATATATATTGGAGATTCGAAACCAGTTTCATTCAAGTGAACTTGAAGTTCAAAAGAACATATGCATATAAGTAATATACATATATGAAGTGGTTTTCATTCATAATATACCGTGAATGCTATACGTTCTTTTATTCATCGGCGCCATCTTATCTTGATAATTATTACTATGCGTTAAAATTTATTCTTAATTTTTTTTAATAATGTTTTATCTATCCACGGTACTCGTCAAGACGAAGATCGATATTGTTTTATATGCAATATATATGATATATATATATAAAGAAAATATTCTACGTATTGAATATTCAACGCGTGACTAGTTATTTATTATACACAAAGTCTTCGAGTACACTAAGAATATTATGAAGTTGAAGTTTAAATACTTATTTATTTTTTAATTTTAAAATATATTTATTTTTATTATATATATATAATCTGAAATGCTGATGGTTCTTGTACAAAATTAATTATTTTTAATTTTTGACCCATTTTTTTTAATATTTTAATAAATAAATGAAATTATTTTTCAATATATAATAAAAATAAATTAAAAAGGCGAATTTAAAATTATTCTCTTCGAAACATAAAATTATATTTATTAATAAATATATTCCATTACGAAATAAAATGTACTTTTGTTGATGAATTTATTTACTATATCTAATAGTCTTAATTATGTTTGTCAATGTAATATATATATATATATATAATTTAAATAGCTATAAATATGACGATTAAATTATAAATAATGGAACGGTAGTTTCAAAGTATATAAAATCTTATGTATATTTCTGGACATTATATTATATGTAATTTCTCATAAATGATAATTATGTGTAATAATTTATAGTAATGCAGGTGTTTATATGTCTCCATTGTACACGTTTTATTATATATCCCCGTTTTTCAATTGTACTTTAATTTTATAATTTACTTTAATATTTATATATTTTTCAGAATATACCATATATCTATATATATATATTATTCTAAGTATTTTTGTATTTATTAGTTTTACTTAGTAAAGTAAATATGTTTTCATTTTATTTCTCAACTTAAAGAAATCAATATTTGTTCATTCAATATAACAATGTACTATTAAAACGTATTTTCATACTATTTTTACAAAATATGCAAAAGTGTTAAGTTTTCTCTAACATACATTCCGATATAAGATTATATGCATGTGCAGTAATACAATCTAAAAATCTAATATAAATAAGTTTATTCAATGACTGCATTTCAAAATTTAAATATTGACCACAAATTGAAACATATATTTTAATTATTTATCATAAATATAATATGAAATAAGTACATTTTAAACTTTAAGGTTGTTTAAGATTTTGTAGATATTTTTAAAAAGTTTAAAAAGAATTTTCTTAATTATAGTTGCCTTCTAAAGAATTATATTTTTGATTTTGAAGTATATCAAAGAAATGCGGTTAATTATCTTTATATACAACAAATATAAGTTTGATTATTAAATATTATAGAACGATATTTTTAATATTTGAAAATAAATTTAATACAACTAGTACAAAATTTTTGTATCTGTTATGAATTACTGATATTATATAATAAAAGAAATTTATATATATATATATATATATATATATATATATATATATATATATATATATATATATATATATATATAATGCATAGAAGTAATTTGGTTTATATATTTTTTTCATCTGATTTGTAAAGACCGTGATGATGATACAAAATTACTATGCGCGACGAATTGTTCAAACTGATTTCTGCTCAAATAAATACCGAATGACATACACACACGTCATTATCTTATGTCGTTGTTAATGTTAGTGTATCTAAACTTATCTTTTTTTTATCTTTACGTGATACGTAAATAAATTTAGAATTTGAACCGTTTCAAAAAAAAAGTAATTTTTATTTATTTAGTATTTCGTCTAATTTTTAACATTTTACTTGTCGATTTTTTTTAATATTATAGATATCATTTATATAAAATTCTAGTACCGCCGCCGCCGCCGGAGTCACACTCAAATACTGCGAATTCGCCATTATATTTAAATAATTCTTAATCATTTATTTCATCCAAATGTTTAACTGAAGAGATTTTTAAATTTTCCATTTATACATGGGATAATATATATATATATATATATATATATATATATATATATATATATATATATTAAATTATTTTAATACAATTTCCGATTGCATATTTAATAAAATGACGGCTTATTGATGATCTGTAATAAAAATAGCAATGTATAGTTCTAAATTAAAATTTTTTGCCTTAAATTGTCAAGAAATTTTTTTTAATAATTCAGAAAAATTTCAAATCGTTGTCCTTTATTTATTCAATACGTTTTTAGAATTAAATATGTTATCTTTGTGTTTAATATGAATATGAATAAATTATTGTATTTTAAGTATAAAAATACTTATAATTTAATCAAAAATATATATATTTATTCACTTATTGTATGATAGTTTAAAATTTTTCTATTATGTCACGATCAAGGTGGTTTTCGTCATTTCAGAAAACATATATTGTGTGCGGGCTTTTATGAACAATTCTCGATATTGAATTACGTCTGAAGATGCTGGCTGTTTTAATATCAATTTCGCAATTTAATACGAGTTTTTACGCGACAATTAATTAATTGTTATAATATAATATTTTTTTTTTAATTCGACGAATTAATTATGAAATGGAAATAAATTATTATTATATCACAAATTATGCATCATTTAATTTTTCTATTCAATTTGAATTATTATATGCATTTATTCCTTTATGACATATAAGACATACGACGATTATTAATTGTTGAGCTCTAACACAATTCTCAAATCACGATTTTGATATTATCGAAAGTAAAAGAAAAAAAATGGAAAACGTCGGACAGTATAATAAATCAAATGTAAAAATCCTACAAACGTGTGTAATACTAGACGAGATATATATATATATATATATACATATATTGGACACGAAATCGTTTTTATGAGGCTTAAAAGATTTTCATAGTTTGTGGTTACTTCATACTTTGATCGTAGCTAAAAATATTTCAAATATTATTTTAGAAAACTAGACAAATTATTTTTTTACCTCTATTTGTCGAATGTTTTACAGTGTTATGTTTTCATTTCAATTTCCATATTTGATCAATTTTTTAATATTATTAAATAATACTTATAACTAATAATTTTCACACATATTTATAATTTTGTTTATATATTGCTTTAAACGCGCAGTATCGGTTAATTCTAGATTTTCCAATATTCAGAAATACTAATGGTAAATATTTGTTTTAGTCAGAATTTTCCTTGATTATTTAGCAAAAGCTAATGTATACAAATATTTGTTAACTACGTATTTTATGAAACAACAGTATTAAAATATATTACTAATAAACATATCAAGTATTCATGATAATTCCATAAAACTTCAAATTATGTTATTACGTTAAAAGACATCATTGAAATGTAAAATTAATCGGTCTTTGAAATTTCTTGGTAAAACAAACATACAAACACACGCACACATACATACACACGTAGTAAACGTTAACAACATCTCAGTTATGGCAAAACCTGGGTAACTTGTATCAGTAACGTTCCTTCTCACGATCGACATCAGGCGAAGTCTTGCAAGTTACTTTCTGGTTTTGCGATCTCAGTTATGATCAATAACTCATGTTACTGAGCATTTCTCTTCAATTCAAATTATAACGATGAAATGAAGCCATAAATCATTTCCATTTTTAGAGAACGCTCGCGCACGTATTATAAAGAAAACGTGCGCTCATCGCTCTTTTATTTCTCCATTTGTGATATTAGATGTTGTATTGCAAAAATTAGATCAGAACGTCACACCGTGACAATTGCACTATTATCTAAAGACCTTTTGTAACATTTCTAATTAATCTTAGCTGCACGATGACAAAGAGAAGGAGAAGAAGAAAAAAAAACGTATGTGAAACGATGTGTTCGCCGCGTATTTAGTGCTAAATTAGACATCGTTAATGGTGTTAAGCAGCGTTTACACGAATCTTTTCACACTTGATATTTATGAATTTTCAAATAAAAAATATAATAATATATAACTAAATCATTATTTTATCTTCAATATTTTTTTCTCTTATTTTTGCAATCATAACTCATGACAATCGTGACGATAATTTTTTCATGCAATATTGTGCTATAAAGTGACCAAAATTTCTCATTCTAATAGGACAGTTCTTCTTTTGTAAAATATGGCTTCCTCTGAAAACTGTCTAAAAAGGGTTTTGACAGTCTTTTTTCACATTTTTTTAAGCAATATCCTACATCAATAATCGTCAAAATCTTACATATAACATATCATTATTTAAATGAATAAAAAGTTTTTTTAATAATATTCCTTTTTTAGTCTTTTTATAATTATTTTAAAACAGTATTTCTAAATATTGTTACACAACAATAATACAATATATTTAAAAATTCATGTTGTGTATAATTAAATATTAATAAACTCTATAGTCTGTATAGAAAAAAAATATCAATTTTCACAAATTAAATATTATTAATTTATTTTTAAATAATTTAAAAATAATAATGAAAAATATAAAATTTTAACAGTACATTCGGTATACGCTTAATGTGACTACGAACTAAATAAACAGGTCACTTTTGAAGGGATCTCCATGTAGCTTGACGGATGTTTCTTCAAAGTTGCAACGCGAACGTTCACCGAGTAAGGAAATCAACCGGTTTCTGTTGCCCAACAACTGTCATGAGAAGAGAATATATATATAAAAAAGATGAAGAAAAAGCCTCGGAATATATATATATATATATATATATATATAAATATATAAAGGAGACATATATAAAAAAATAGCCATATAAAAAAGATTGCGTTCCTCTGAGCTACCGTGTTTATAACAACATCGGCTAAAGCGGTTTTTTTTTATATTATATAAAGTAAAATAAAAAAAAAAAGAGTTTAATCCGAATCTAGTTGTGAAATTTATAATCGAAATCTTGTGCCGAATCAGAATCACGGGAAGCATCCAATTAATGTCGTCGATTAGTATCATGAAAAATCTAATTTTCATTGGAGTGGTGTAGCTTTAATTCTTTATACTATTCTTCGTTATAATAATACTATTCTTAATTTTTACATAATATTTATAATTTTATAACAATATGTATCTATAATAAATGTTAAGTTATTTACAATGCGATTTGTCGAAAGTTTTCTTTTTATTATGGTAATTATTATATAAATTTATGTCGCATTATTGAATTTTTTTTTGTCGACATTTCGAGGTTCGGTTAAATTTGTTGTTTGATATATAGTAAATTTAATATAGAAAAAATATATCATATTTTACATTTTTTTTTTCAATTTTTAGTTACTTTTATACCGTATATAAATGTTATTTATTTGATAGATAGAAATTTTTATTTATACAATATTTTATATAGTAATAATTGATATTCTAAAAAAAATATTAATTATACATATATGTGCCATTTTGCGCTTTCACTGTTTAAATTAAATCAAAAATTAAATGAAAAACTCTGAATTTCACTCGATGCCATGGAAAGGGTCACATTACGGAGAAATGAGCAAGTAACTGTGAACGCTCGCCATATCTAAAACTATTGTTACGTCCGACAAATTGACAAAGGCCATTGTTTGTTCGTGTAAAAAAAAAAGTGAAAAAAATACGAATAAATAATAGAACAGAAAAAATATATTCACGCAAACACACACACACACACACACATATATATATATATATATATATATATATATATATATATATATGTCAGTCAACTTGTCGCTTTGATGAGGTCGCAGTTCGAAAAACGATCTTTCTTATGTCGCTCATATTATAGAAATAGAAAAAAAAAAAAAAAAAAAAAAATATATATATATATATATATATATATATATATATATATATATATATATATATATATGGTATAAAATAATGAATATAATAGAAGAAAACTGAAAACAATCGTCAACCCTTGAACTTGAACCAGTAATCTTTTACTAACGTACTTAAATATATTCACGGTTTATTTTCATTCTTGTCAGCGTTTTTCGTTTGTTATCATTTGTTTTCGTTTAAAAAAAATGTACATTTTGTTTTTTATTTAAGTCAAAATTAAAATTATTTTTAAATTTAATTGTTTTAATCCTGTTTTTTAGATTATTAATAAAAAAAAATTGAAAAAATATACAAATGTTAACCCATTTTTAAAGCATACAAAAAAATGAACTCTCTAAAACTATCTTATGAACAAATTTATAGACTTAAAATATTTAATAGAATACTTAAAATTCATTTTAAACGGTAGAAATGTTCCAGAGCGTGGCGTATAAAAAAAAGCTTTGATTTACCTATAAAAATAAGGGACACATATGTTCCGTCTCATAAAATTTTCTAAATGAATTATTATTATTATTAATCTTTTGTATTAAAAGCTAAGACAATAATATCTTTGTCAGTAATGGCATTATTTTGAAGAAATTCATCAATAATTTCAACATCGAATGTATTAATTAAACCTTTGAAACATTTCGCATTTTTTTTTTATCTTTTCATATTTATAGGGATTAATAAATTTAATTTTGGTAATCCTGTCTGTCAAGATTGTCAAGTTTGAATCAAAAAAAGTTTCAGTATCGAAAACGCAATTCGATTTATGGTTGCGGACTAATTTAATTCATCATTTACACTTCGCAATATAATACAACAGAAAGAGTATGAAAATTTGTTACAAATAAATTAATATAAATAGTCATTGTCGAGCATCTGAGTTTTCGCATTTATCTAAATGGTGATCAAACGACACCTCTCGAGTGCCAAACCGCTTTCGCCGATTTAGTGAACCATTCGAAATCCGTGTGAAATAACTAAATTTAAATGAATTAGCAAAATTTAAAACTTAAACCGTATAATTTTGAAATCGCATAAAACAAGATTTTGAGTGTACTTAATCGCAATATATTTAATTAAATATCTGAGAATACGTATATTCTTCGTTATTTACTTAATTGTAATATATATATATATATATATATATATATATATCAATACATTTATACCATTTTGACTATATTCATATATAAATTCAATACAATTTTATAATTTATATATATATATTTTTTAAATATACTAACATCGTCACGTGTTTATTTTTCGTAAAAAAAATATAATATGTTAAGTACGAACAAAAATGCACATGTGGTCATAGGAGAAGTATCCTGAGGGATCGGTGCATGCAAAGTTTCCCACAGTCATTTATAAAATTTAAAAAATAATACACCACTCATTAATTGTTAAAAAATACCGTTTCACATGTATTTTTTTTTCAATTCAAGATCATGTTTACGTCTTTATAATTTTCTTATGATTATCTTTCGTGTTTGCTATTTAGAGAGTTTTTCTTTCATATCGATTTCATTATCTTATGTGAAATAATTTCACTCGTGTTGCCATTTATTAATGGATTTTTGTGTTCATTAATGGATTTAGGATAATGGATTATCTTTTTTTTTTCGTTATATGACGTATTTGTGTTTCAAATGTCAACAGTGATATTTTGTAACATGTTGTTCTTTAACATAATGTTGTAATTATTATTTTATTTTTGTTATAAAATATTTAAAGTATAACATTTTTAGAATTGTATTTTTAATAAAATGTAATTAAATATATTATAGATTGAAGAATTTGATATGTATACACACACACACACACACACACACACATATATATATATATATATATATATATATATATTAACCTTTTGGTTATTCAGATATTTTAAAGATAATAAATTTTCTATTTATTATTCTATTTATAAATTTTCTATTTTTATAGTTAAATTGCAATGATAAAATTGAAATTCTAATTAAAAACGGGCATTAATTCTGAACAAAGATAATAAAAAAAATTCGCAGCAATTTTCCTTTCACAACAAATAAATTGAAATAGATTTTCCATTTTACAAATTCACAGAACATTTGTTACTTTTAATCATAAAATTTATTATACTATATTAGTTTAGTAAGAACAGAAATTCCCACAAAATTTTAACGATATTTTTTTTTACATAAAATCTTAAGAATCCGAACCACAGCAATAATAATGATTCGACTCGGGTATGTAAGAAGGCAAAGGCGATAGCTATTAAGAGAAATTTTCATTTTTTCCATATGAAAAAAAAAAAGGGATCTCGTTCCCATGCCTCTTTATTTTTTTGATTAACAACCTTCGAAATATTATATAGAGAACAAAAATATTTTAACTACTTTACATATATGTTTTGTTTTCAATGTGCATTTTTGTTCGTTGACAAAAATGCTCCTATTCAATAACAGAGGTGCACTCGTATTGATGTTAATTAATTAAAAACAGTTTTTTTTTTAGGGCAAACTTAATGTTTGTGTTCGTATACAAAGAGAAATTTGATATATGAAATCAATTTGTATTATGTACCAGTTTACACTGCATATTATTCAGCGTTACATAATCTGATATTAATTAATTGAAGCCACTACATAATACATATACATATATATATATATATATATATATATATATATATATATATATATATAACAAATCAATAAATATATCACATTGATTATTGATACACTCAAGTACATTAGTAATATTTTGTGATAGTAAATTCGTGTCCATCATTTAGAGTAGACAAAAAGTCAAGTGGAATTCGTCTCCAATCGAATGTCATCATCTGCATATTTTACATATCTATTGAAGATTACTTATCGACAAATGGAACAAGTTGAAAAGCCAAAAACGTAAAATAAATAAATAATTGAAGCACTAAGATTTGACATAAGTGTAGCCCTCTTCAATACTATTTAAAATAGTATCACTCTGACATTCCATTAATGAATCGAAATAGTGATATATGCGGGTTCATATTCAATTAGCAAACATACGTTCGTTTTCGATTAAATCAGTTAATCTCAATCTTTTTTCTCATTTAATACGATTCATCGATCGATTTCATTTTATAATTCTACAATAAAAAGTATTTAAAAAAATAACACTAGATTTTGTTGTTGTGTTATAAGGGTTACATCATCACATTTCTATTTTCTAGTTTTTCTTTTTTTCATTTTGACAAGTAGTCGACTTAAAACCATGCAAGTCCTCTTGTTTTTCCAAGATTTTTTTTCCAGCGAGAAATTGCTGAACGTTTTAATTAAAAAACAATAGAAAGTTTTAATTGTAATTTAAAGAGAATACGAAAGCAACCAGGTCAAATGTCTATTGTTCAATATTATATAAAAACCTTTTTATTTACAATTGCAAATCATAACATATATATATATATATATATATATATATATATATATATATATATATTTATTGTGTTTATTTGAAACAGTGCAGTGTAAACATATTGATGCGAAATACGAGTACATAAATCGTGCCTGGCAAGCCGCTATATTGTAAAGGATTGATTGACCTAGTTTACCTGGTAGTTTATCCCTGCAATTTTTTTTTTTGATAGTGTAAAATTTTTACAATCCGATATTTTTACAATTTATTTTTATTGCAAGGATTTTTTAGATTTAAATAATTTTTATTATTATTTTATTTTTTTGTAATTATTGATTATTATTAATCTTCTACAGAAATGGTGATTATAAACGTTTCATTCCCGGAATAAATAAACGTACACAATAATCAATTCGTGCACATAAATATTTTTTCGTCCTTGGCGATTTTTTCCCTGTTCAAACATTGTTTATGTCGTCGCCTTATCTCATTCGTATCCAAGTTGAGGATTTTAAGCACGCATCATTGTCTGTTTACTATTCAAGTTGCTATATCACGGTCGTTCATCAAGGATGGTTGTTTTTCTGTTCTTTTTTTTTTGACATCTTCTTTTCTTTCTAGAGATAATTTACAGAAATTCCTATTTAAATACGTATATAGGAATTTTAAGAACATGTAAAAATATCTGATATTTAGAAAAATATTTTTATTGAATATTTAAAATTATTACATTCATTTATGTATGCTGTCAATGAAATTTATTATATATATATATATATATATATATATATATATATATATATATATATATATATATATGCATATTAATTTTAAATTAAAATTTATATATTTATAATTTCAACATGTTATTTATCGAATACAACTTTTTCATTTTATAAATATTTTAAACGAAACGAAGAAAAAAAACGAATTATTTTAATTTATGAAAAGTTAGAATGGTTAAAATTTAAAAATTCCTTATATAGAATATTGCTCGATTCCATATTTGGAAACTAAATTTTTACAAATGGCGACCGTTGACACAATTCTCATATGACATATAAATTCTCATTATTAAGCGATTCTCAAATATTTCCGAGTTTCGTGTATATATATATATATATATATATATATATAACCTTGTCCCCCAACAGGAAAATAATTATATTTTCATTTTACGAACTATTGTTTAGTAACAATCGATTTTGTATAACGGATTCCTGAACGTTCAGAAGCACGTCATAATATAAATAACCTATTGTAACAACGAATATATAAAATACCGAATAATTTATGTTATTTTTTTCCATTTTTGCGGCGATTTTTTATTCTATATTGTATTTTTTTTTTTTTTAGAAAAATATGCAAAGATAGAAAACGCCATGAAAATGGAAAGTGTGAGAACGGTTTTAATTATCATACGTATTTAATTAATATATGTGTATGTTCAAGAACGACAATATCGTTTTTTTGTCAGTTTAATTTTATAATGATATACAGTAATCGTTCGCTTAATTAGTTTTAGAAGAACGTCGTGTTAACCGAAACAGTATCAAATATTATAACGATAAAATGAGGTCACGTTCTAAAAAAAATGTTTAAATAATATATTTTTTATTGCTTTTACTAATATTAAATATATATGTACAATATTTTGTTTTTTAATAATTTCTTATTTTTATATATAATTTTTATTCCATTTTCTAGATCTTTGAATTTGACAACTCGATAATACTTTTTTTTTAAATATTATGTAATAATCCTTGAAAAAGTACGAATGATTTCAAATATCAGTAAAAATAAAACCTCTTTTAGGCTAAAATACATACATAGCTTATCCAGTTTACAATGCATTCGTTTTACCTGTGATGTCCTTTTTGTGATTTTTTGTCGTATTGTTCAGATATACCTGTGTTTTGTGTGCTCAGTCACAATGTTTCTTCATTCATTCCTTTTTCTACACCTTCGATTTTTTTCTATGTCGTCTATTACTTTTTTTTTCTTCTTATTTTCATGGAAGAAGAGTCGTCGAGTTTCTTCTATATAAACATTCAACGTGAAACTACTTTTGAATATTTGGAATTTTTATATAGCACCTCATAGATATTCGACTATTTCGATGAAGAATCGATTTTTGGTTATTAATGTTTTTTTTTAAATCTCAGGTATTTTAGATTTTTTTTTGTTATCATATATTATTATTATAATGTCGATAAAATATTGATGTCGATAATTTATTGATATTGTCGATTATCGTTTGTATTAAAAATATTAGTCACATTAAAATATATTTACAGTCTCATCTCTTTTCTTATATGTACCCACACACACACACACCTATTAATTTATGGTATATATTATAGATATTGCAATAGATTATTCAATAAAACTGTTATTTAACTATATAAAGTAGAATATATGTACTAGTTAGTTTGATAGTTAAAATTGGAAATAACAGAAACACTATTAAATAAATTATTGAGGGCATTTGATCTATAAAATTGTTAAACATTTACACACACACACACACACACACACACACACACATATATATATATATATATATTATTTGTTCGTGAATATTTAATTTTATATTTATTTTTCAAATAATATTTATAGTGCTTCGTTTTCTTCGGAAATTCGCGTTTTACATATTACACAAATTATCTAATATAAAACGAACTTCGATTATGTCATTGCTGTCGTATACAAAAGTCAAATATTATAATTTCATATAATAATAAAAATAAATTGGCTATCTATTGTAATTAAGGTTCTTTTTTTTTTTTTTATTAATTTTGAACGTAAAAACACGCATCGAGCATTTGCGCCGTTTGTCACCCGGCCACGTTCACATGGATTTAAGCGAACGACATGTAAGCGTTCTGTATAATCACTAAAAACGAACCGATTAAAATTCATCCGTTGTATGAAGTTGTGTTTTTAATTTCTAGGAACGTACGATGTAACACGATATATATAAACGATTCCGAGTCCTTCTTTTTTTTTTTCACCTCATGTGAATTGAAAAATAAACAAATAAATAAATAAATAAATAAACCGATGAGGGTAGGAGGGGGGGCGGTGGTGGGGGTGTGGAAAAAGCCGTGTGCGTGTGCATTTTTAGCGCATTCGAAGCACGCGCGCGACGGAGCACGTCGTGAATCGTAGATCGGCACTTTTGTCATGAGGTTTCGTTACGTTTTTACACGTGTAATTTTAACGTTTATTTCATTATGATTGTCGAAATTCATGTTTATGTCTGTTGTCGTCGTTGTTTATTATGCAATTCTTATTGTTTAATTTATGAAAAAAATATATATATATATATATATCGATATTGTGTGTGCTTTTATATATATATATATATATATATATATATATATATATATATATATATATATATATATATATATATATATATTCATTTAATTCATTATAGATTAATATATAAAAAATAAATCTTAAAATAATTTCTAGCTTATTGCGGATGCTACTTTAACAAAATCACGTACAATAAGTGAAAATCCGCAAAGCAGATTTTCACTTATTGTACGTGTACAAAGAATAATGTTACTGCATTAATCCTTATAAAGCAGGAGTAATCTTCTAGGAACAGTCGATATTAATAAAAATCCGCAAATACTATTTTAAAATTTTATAAAATCTTTCTACACACTATATAACCCTTTCCAATTCCCTCAATAACCTTTCTCAAAATATTTATGTAACACCAAAAAAAAAAAAAAATTCTGAATTTCTGATAAAAATCTGCGAAATAGCTAAAATACCGAAATAAGTAATATTTACCTGTTTTATATAAATTTGACGGCTTAAAAAAATATCATTATTATATTCAAATGACAGATATCGATATTAGATCAATTTTTAAAAATTTGATAAATCATGCAATATATATATATATATATATATATATATATATATAATGTCGAATTTTATTTTGTTATATACGTATTATCATCGTGTCGCTATAGAAAATTTTTAATTTTAAACGTATACGCGTCATTCTAATGTCGAATACGTGTAATGAAAGAAGTAAAAAGGTCAAAAAGAAAAAAATATACATGTATATAAACGGACCACGGTCTTATAGAGTGGTCTTACGAATATTTTCTTATACTTTGTAGCCAATCATTTGCGTTTCGACACGGTCTAGAATTGAAAAGATCCTCGTCTACGGAGTCGGTTAACGATTTCGATGAAACTGCGACTGTTGAAAATCGGACATGTAACTCGCACAAAATATAATAATACAGTATATATACATGTATAACTATAAACTTATATGTGTATGTATATAAATAAGAGAACCGTTAAAAAATAAAATAAAAACATTGAATATGATATATGAGAGAAAAATGAAGCGCGTATATAATTTTTATATTTCAATTCTTCATGTATGGATTTGATAAAAGTTGATAAAATTAATTTATAATACTAAGGTATTAATTTTAAAATTTTCCTTTACTACTTCCAATCATCAAATATTTATAAATAATCGATATATATATATATATATATATATATATATATATATATATATATATATACATTTCTAAAACCAACAATTATTTTAGAATAAAATTCAATCGATCAAATAATCGTTACAATTTTATAAAATTTACGAATATCCTTGTCGGTATATAAATATTAACGTTTTTATTTTTAGATTACAATTCTAGATGAGTCCACCGCGTTAATGACGCAAACCGATTGCGTTCTTATTTTCTTTATTATAGATTATCATTATATTGTTTTTATATATTTTTAGTTCGAGTTGGTGTGTAAAATAAAAACGTTTTCGATGTCTGGGTTTCTTATCGCTTTTGTATACGGCGCGTTCATGTCTTTTCGCTCGGTTGAATCATCGTGGGTGTGTAACGGCCATTTTATTTATTTATTTATTTATTATTTTATTTAAAATGTAAATTCATTTTTAATATTGTGTTTATGTATGAATCCTTTCTTAGTTCTTATATATATATATATATATATATATATATATATATATATATATATATATTTGTTTTTTAAATATATACAAATTAAGTATATTTTTATCGGTCATTGACATGAATATTTTAGTGACAGTTGCGTACTGTTGTATGCTAAAATCAATTGTTATTTAAAATCTAACAGAAAATAAACGTAGATGAAAATAATAAATATTTCAAGTATCATTCTATTTTAGATAGGAAAAATATATTTTTTTCTTTATAGAAATATACCTTCTCTTGTCATTTGTGTATCATGATTATATCTTTGCAAAAACCGAATATAGTAATTTTGTCAGTAAAGAAGTTTTAAATTTCTCCTTTTCTCATACAAAATTATTATTTTTTGTATGGATTTTACATTTAATAAATCAGGTTCTGGTATAATTTTACGGTTCAATTATGAACTTGCATCAAACGTATTATTATAGTCTTTTCATTTCATTCAATTGATAGCATTCAAGGAGGAGGAGGAAGCAAACTTGTACGAAGAATAAAATTCAACACCGGATGTACCAAATGTTCTCATATGAAAAAAAAAATTGAGCAATGAAACAACCCTTCCTAATATATTATCTATTATAGAGGGATGCAGCCCGAGGGTTGATATTTTTTTCCGCTTTCACGTGGGAAGGATGTGTGCACTTTAAACGCCGCAAAACCCTTCGAGGATAGAACATCTTGAAAGTGGAAAAGACGGAATTATAATAATTTAATATAATAGAGATCAGAAGGGGATGGTTGAAAGAAAAAGGGGACCGTTTTTAAATTGGTGTTTCAATTAAATTCACATAAAATGTAATAAATATAGTGAACATTGTCCCACATACATTATGAGTCAACCCTGATAATGATATGGTGACCTGAAAATAAAGAGCTTTATCTCTTAATTCCACGCTTACAAGTGATATCACACACATATATATACATGTTACCGTCAAAGCAGTCCATATAAAAATTGTTTTCATAAAAAAAATATTTTATAATTTAAAGCGAAAAAAACTACAGTTAGATTCTTATGAGAATACAACAAAACGACGACGTATCATCGAATGCGATTTTTACGTGATATGTTTCCCAAACTATTTTGGCGTGTTGCCATTTGAACGTTTTAGAATCTGTGTTTTACATGTAAATTCAAGCCGTATAATTTCGCGGCACATATTATTACTTTACGAAGAATTCATTTTTACATTACTTTACGATTGTCTTTATATTTATTTTGTTCGCATCGTTATTTACATTGTTCTTTTTATGTTTTCTTCGTAAAAAGTTGCTCGTATGTCAATATTATTATAAATTATTATGTTTTGAAAAAAATCTATATAATATTAATTTTTTATATAGATGTTGTTTTTTTTTATAAGTATATAAAACTTTAAATTGAAATAAAATATAGATTAACGGTGTTATTTGCCATGAGTTCGACTTTTATTTATTTCTATGACATTTTACTTAAATATGATTTCTTGTATGTTGCTACCTCGGTTGATTTTCGGTCGATGATAACGTGGTAAATATTGTCTTTCAAAGTGTCAATTGTTTCAGTTTAACTTAGAGACCGTATAATCCTTTTAAAAAATAGTCCAGCGGTTTTAAATCGTAAGATCTTGAAGACCAATTCACAGGTCCATTTTCACCAGTAACTTTGTTTTGAACCTATTCATTAAAAAGATGATCACGCGGCTTAAATTCTTGTACGAATTGAATTTTGTAAACCGCCAAACCAAAATCATTTAAAGTGAATGGACACAGCTCCAATTGTTGAACGTCATGCAGAATGGACACATATGGGCCTTCTTCAATATTACACTCCACAACAACAATAGCTTATTCGGTTCGCGTTGTATGACGCCTGTTATCTTGTTGAGTAAAGCTAGTGCACAATCGATCCATGGTTATTTGAATTAATTGTTCTGATATACAATTATGTCGACCGTAAAATGAACGAAGAGTGCGATCAGTTTCTCGAACTAAACCATGGATTTCGTAAAAATATTGCAAAATTTGTAGGCGTTACTTAATATATGATATAATGACATATCAAACTAAATACAAAACTAGTAATGGCTGTCAAAATAATGTACATACCAAAAAGTTTTATATCTTTATAAAAAATGACATCTTCTTTGAAAAGAACATGCTTTCATTTTTCCATCTTTGTTAGGGTATCTAACAATTTATTTTTTTTAAGAAATTAAACTTATTACATCAGCTATAAAAAAATAAATAAAATTAAATCTTTTATTAGAAAAGAACCGAAATTATTTTCAGCATAAGCCAAAATGAAATTAAATATATTTATATATAGGATTATGATTATACGACGAGTGTAATTGTCTGTGGATGTTTTGTCGGTTTTGTGGATTTTCTCAATGATAAATTTCGTACAAGTTATCGTCGGAAAACAGGTGACATCATTGAAGTTGGAAAGTCGCTGGAGCGGTTTGGTTTATTGTAGTTAAAGTGAAGTAGGTGGTGAAGTTGGAATGCACGAACGCACTCAACCATGGCAAACGACGAGCAATTTCACAAAATAAAATATTTATTACAAATATATATATATATATATATATATATATATATATATATATATATATAAATATATATACACATATTCGTTTCGAAAATGTGCATTTAATTCTATTAATATATGAGATGGTAAAAAAAAAACGGTCGTGTTATTGTTTTCTGGGTCGGAATTATCGATATATATATATATATATATATATATATATATATATATATATATATATATATATATATATATGATTTTCTTGAAAATATTGTTATTTTATAATTAACTACGACTGTTTCTATTTAATAATGTCGCCTGTGAAACGTTGTGTAAATTGATTTGACACGTGTTATTTTTATCGCAGCAATATAATAATATAAACCGTATTTTTAGTTCAATAAAAATACGGTTTATTTTAGAAAATTGCACGAGTGAATTATTATTATTTTGAATTGTATATAATATTAAGCGTGTTTATAATTCAGATTGTAAATAGATTACGTATATTGATAAATCGATATATGAAATATGAAAAATTCACTTATTTTTCAGATTTAATTTTTTGTATTTATAAATTATTTAAAATTGTGTTTTTATTTTAGAAAATTCAAGTATATTATAATATTTACTTTTTTGAGTAAAAGCGAATTTTGTGATAAATTTTTGTATTGTAAAAAACTTGTTTAATATTCGAATAAAGAATTAAATATATATATATATATATATATATATATATATATATATATATATATATATATATATATATATATATATATATATATATATATATATATATATAATTTTTTCAACTCATTTCAAATGCAACGGTTTTTATCGTTATCATAAAAATAAATAAACTTTTAATCGATATAACACAGTCGGCAAATTTTATATCCATTTATGGTAGCACGTTTTAATTTTTAATTCTATACATATTCATTACAATAAATGCGACTATTATTTTAATTCGATTATGAAAATTCCGATCGTTCGCTATAAATTCACCGCCGCCATTTTTATTTTTATGTATTTTATTTAAATTATTTTTATATTTGTCATAACGACACCGCATCTTGTTTTACAACTTAAATGTTTTAGTTGAACAAGACACTTTATACTTTGTCAAGTGATATTGTTTTGCGTGGGCGGCTGGAAAATTTTTCGACGTGATCGATAATTTTATACAAATTTTTTTAATATTATTATTAAAAAAAATATATTAATATGTATATTTTTAATTATCATTTTTGAATAGTAAAAGTTAAGATTTTCATATTTTTCCTATTTTATATTGTAACATTATCAATCAAGCAGTTACAAAACTATATATTCAATTGTATTATCATATATTTATTAATATATACCAAAATATCTAATATAATTGCATAATTAATTAATACTTATTTTTAATTGTTTCAGGTGAGTCTCATTCTATTACGAAGATTCAGCTAAATGGATTTTTATGTATGTATATATGGATTAAATGTATGTATATGCACGCACGCACGCACACGCACACACACATATATATATATATAAATTATTTAAGAATATTTTAATTGATGAATGAATGTTTCTTCTTTATATTATAGAATAATATATAATAAAATCAGCGTAATGAGATTCAATGAAAATATTATATTTTTTCAATAACAATATTTACATATTAAATATTTATTATCATTTTTGAAAATAAATATTATAATATTTTTTTTTATAATTGAGATTCACAAATGTAACGACAGATAGTTTTATAATGATAAACTCAATTGTATTGTGTATTTGATCGATATTTTTTATATGTAAATAAAAACACAGCTTAATAATGGAACAAAGTTCATCGTCATAATAATAAACTGTGAGAAAAATATTAATGAAGATGAAATCGAACGAAAACAAAAAAATCGTTATTCATTATTAAAATATTCGAGACGTGATCGAAACTAGCGTTTTATGAATAAATTTACTTACTTATTTATTCATAAGCAATTAACAGGTTCATAGCCCTTTCGCTATTAAAACAAAATGTGTAACATATAATATAGAATAAAAAACGATATAATAATATTTTTGAGAAAGTTTTTACCGCTTTGAAGCAGATTAACCGAAATATAGAACAGTAATAAAATATTTAATATGCATTCGTTATCTTTTAATATAGTGGCTGAATAAAGTTAAGCGTCGCCATTTTATTTTGTGGATACCTCAAGAATGTTTCATTTTTTTTTTTTTTTATACTTTTATATCCATATTCAAAGAGCTCTAAATACGACATTAATATTGTATACACGTTGATATGGGACATTTAAAATCATGATATGTTAGATAGAATATAAGGGCGTGTCGGCATTTTGGACTTTTGGTATGACCGCCAAAATTTACAAGATACGTGTTTTATAAACAAGTTTTCTTTCTTTTCACCTTTTAAATATGAGTTCACTTCTATGTTCATATATTTATCCACTTTAAATAGGACTATTTTCTTATATAAATTAATAATATAAAAAAATATGAGAATATTTAAAAAACGTTTTTACATATAAATTAATGGTTATATTAAAAATATATTATGCATCTTTATATAAAATTATATTATTAACACAGGACAGTTTGATGCGTGTTTTTAAATATAGCAACGTTAAATTTGTAAAATGATAATTAAAGTCTGATCGTTGTAAATTCATATTATGCATGTTTTTGAAACTATCTATGATAAAACTTAACACTGTCGGTGCATGTCATTTTTGACGATAAATTAATATGACGGCCCCGCCGTTTAATATGATCAAAAGTTTATCTATGTAAATGAAGCTTACATAGATAAACTTTGATATGTAAATGAAGCTTTTTATACACTGTTTTGAAGTGCGTCAACGTTACTATTATATTATGAAAACCTCACGTAAATTCGGTGTAAAATTTATTTTAATCATCTTTTTTGTTGTTCACACTTTTTGCCTTCATTATGAAATATTAAAATTAAAAATACATAAAAATAAATCAAAAAAACTCAAACAAATTCAAATGATATATTCTATTATATAAATAAACCGCTTAAATTAAAACATTGATATCACATTAAATTCGAAAATGCGTTCTAAAAATTAATGCAAAAAATTCAAACGAATTTATACGAATTCAAATATGTTCCATTAAATTTAGAAATGCGTTCTAAAAAAAATCCGCATTTTAATATATTAAATATATTTATTCAAAATTACAAAAGGCATATAATAATACATCATGGATATTTTTTAACATATTTTTTGTATTGAATAATATATAATTATTATAACTTAAAATACTAAAATTTATTCATCGTCAACATGAAAATATTGTGCCACGTGTCAAATTTTATATATTGATCACATTTCAAAAATTTTGTTTTTCGACCGTGTTAAAGTGATACCACGTAAATTGAGGAATGGCTATATATATATATATATATATATATATATATATATATATATATATATATATATATATTACATTTTGTGGAATGTAGAGTTAAATTATTCAATTGACGACGTTACAAGAAAGGCGCCAACTTTTCGAACACTCCATTAACATTAATATAATATAAGTACAAAAATAAATCACACATTGTCCGTTCAAAGTCGATCAATTAACCGTGCAATGTTAAAATCGAGTACGTTGTTATATATTCAATTAAAAAACAAAAAAAAAAAAACGCTAATTCGATAGCAATTCGCGGTCACTTTTCGACGAGTAACAATTTATCTGCCAATCGCGGTGAACATTCACCATGATTTCTCTTAATATGTAATAACCGTCACTTTTAAAAAAGAAAAAAAAATTAATGGCATTAAAAAGAAAAAAAATAAAATTTTGTACGATGATGAGTGCGATTTTTTTTTAAATTTTTGCACGTCATTTGCCATCATATCTTGGTATAATGATGGCTGGTTGGTCCAGTTGGATCATTAGATAGATAATTGAAGTAGAGAACTCTCGCGTTTTCCGCAGCCCGAAGCATTTCCTGTACCAACATAGATCCAACAGATTCCAAGTGTTAAATATAAAAATATTCAATATCAATATTACTATTATAAAATTTAATTATATCTCATTAGTTCGCCAAAATCGTAATTATATATTATTTGTTTTAATATAAATCCAGTAGTCGATTGTAAACAGTACAGTTATATTAGTAATATCAAATTAATTATACTTAAAATATTTATTTATAATAGAAGAACACGATTTTTAACGTCTTACTGATTTTTGATTGTTGATATTTGTAATGATTATATTTAGAGATTGATGAATTTAAGGAGATAACTTATATTATTATTAAAATGTGCTTGTATCAAATAATAAGTATACATATTTTTATTATAATGTATAAATTTAAATTAAAAAAAATCATTTCAAAAATAAAACTAAAATTATATATTAGAATCGAAGCGAAATTAGATCGTAAATACTGAAATATTTTACATCAACTCGTATAGTAATAAGTTCAATTTCGGCATGATATGGATTTATATTTTCAGTTGTATTAAATTGTGAAAATAAAGTTGTATATGACGATAAATAAATGCAACACCATCATCGAGTACTACATACCTGTTGAATATGATACCTGATTTTAATGAAGTTTATCATTGTTTTTATTTTTACATTTTTTTTAAGTGTTGATTATTTTTCAATTCTTATATGCACATTAGATTATCCAGGATAATCATAGAAAAAAAATGTCTCGTATTTCTGTCGACGTTTCTATACGAAAGACTATTTTTTTTTTACCGAAAAATAATTATAATAAATAAATAAATGCGTCCAAGAATAAACTTTTCAATCGTTCGATTTATTTAATATATTCCATGGTAGGATAAAGATGTTCGTTTGCGTCTCGTCGTACTCGGGCAGTGACTCGGATCGTCGACACGACAATCAATAATAGCTCATCCATCGGTTACGTTTGTATTCTCACAGGAATCTGTTACTTAATAAGGCTCTTCCCCGTTTTGTAACCGGACGAGTTTTCCGTTTTTCACCTCGACCAGTACACATATGTCCTTTTACATCGGAGAACTGGTTGCCGTGAAACGCGGAAGCTGTCCGAGGTGCATTCATCTACCTTGGACGTGCATTTTCAAGACGTTAATTCAGGGTTTACAATTTTTTCATATTTTCACATATCAATATAATCTTTCAAAATATTAAATCATCTTTAATTATATTTTTATTATTTTGTATTATCAGAGACAAAAAATGTTATTGATTATTACATATAACTTTAGTATTAAGAATAGATATGAAATTTTAAATATATATTAATAAATTTTTAATTCAGAATTATAGTATATATTGATTAATTTACAAATTTTTATATGAAATATTCGAATTTCATAAATCTACCAACATTTCTTACATAACTATTCCTGCCGTGTTCGGTCAAAATGACCGGTCTATAAAATAATAATTATTTTTGTAATTAAGCGTAAATTTGTTATTGAATGAATTAATATCATTGTATTCATATTTTAAGGAAAGATTAAATATGTTAAAGTCGTAAAAAAAAGTTTGAAAAATGTAAATAAAATTGATCGATAATGATTAGTCTAGTGTAAAATATTCACCGTTAAATATGTAATTAATCGCAAATAAAAAATAAATATACGCATTTTCATCAAATTGCAAAAAAAAAGTACGCTGATAGAAATTGTTCAGGGTATTTTGAACGACAAAATTAAATATTTACCGGTAACGAGTTATACGCTTTGGCGTTTGGCGTAATTAAATATTTGAAATAGTTCGTGGTGCATCCGGTGACGAAGACAAATTTGATTTTGTGCACTTTGACTATATCCAGAATATGCTATAAATGTTATAAAATTGTTTCCCCGATGATATTTACCTATGTACACACTCGACCTGGTTTTATGCAGTAGATAAAAAAGTTTTGATTTACCTATAAAATAAGGGATTCGTCCAATCATATAAAATCGCATAATTACGAAATTCGTATAAATAGTTTTATTTTTATTATTTTTTTCAGTATTAAAAGTTAAGTCAAATAATAATATATTCGTCAGAAATGGTATTGTCATAAAATAATTCGTCAATATTGATCGTATCAAAGCCTTTTTTGCCAATTTGATGAACTTGAGAAATGCGCAAAGTATTCCGAAAAATTCATATGAAAATGAAAAAAAAAATGAAATAAAACTTAAAATACGCATAAAACGAGGTTTGAATATATGTAGAAAATAAATCTATATAAACTTTGCATATTTTTTATATAAAAAACAAACCCAACATTATTATTTGTGGTGACCCTAGATTTAAACTACTGTTTTACTGTTGCATTGCCATATGAGATGCAATTTTATACAATGAGGGGTCTTAATAAAAAAGTCATGAACTGTTGTATCAATTTATTACTTTTGATATGCTAGTACACTATGAATGTTATATCTGAATTATTTCATAACTTAATGTTACATCTGAATTATTTCATAATTTTATTAAATTTAGAATACAATGGTAACATATATACTGGATATTCAAAATTAATTGACACATATGTACGAAATATTTCAATTTGATTTCGGGAAATTCTGATTAATTAAATTGAATTTAAATATTTAACTTTGAATGATATAATATCCAGGGTGGTGAATCTGTGGCATGCGTGCCAGAGGTGGTATGTACGATATATTTTCAATATATAGATTTAACATAGATTAATTTTAAAATTTATCACGATAGGTAAGAGCAATGAATGTCATCTTTTTTCAAAAAGTAAACCGATATTTTTTTTTTAATATAATAAAATGGAAAATAATAATAGTTATAAAATTAAAAGGTTACGTTTACTTCAAAAATACAACAAAATTTTCAAAACGGTTAATTGACCGCGTGTGGTAGGTTTAAGTTAACGTGCCAACACCAGGATAAATTATATAAAATAATTTAGAAACTGCGATATTTTCTTTATGAAGTTTCGAAATATTTTGTTTTGGTTTATAAAGTTTTCTCAGTTATTTCATATGTCTTTTATCATTTTTTTTCGATAATATTAATTGTGAAATTGATGAAAAGTGTAAATAATGGATTTTAGATACTGTTTTGTGCTCCAAATTCGATTTATTTCAAAATCGTTTATTGAAAAACATTATATTTTATATTATACTGATAGGCGTATTTTTATATTAATAATATTATTTATATATATATATATATATATATATATATATATATGTGTGTGTATATGTGTGTGTGTGTGTGTGTGTGAAAGGAAATAGACTTTCTTTAATTTCCTATATAAACAACTTTCCATGGTAAAATTGTTAGAAATTTATTAAGGCAATGGTCACATTGTCACGTTAATATATAAATAAATCGTTAAATAATCGCGTTATTTTTAAATAGTTCATTTATGGCTTCGAAAAACGACGGCGACTCGGCACTTTCGTATTGCGAAAAACGTCGATTTTTCCCTCGTTTAACGTTGTTCCGCTTCAATTTACGAATGAACGGTCGCTGACTCTTAACGGAACGGTTAACTTTTTTTTCTTCTTCGCAGCCACAACGTTCGTAATATTGGTCAATTTTGGATTATTTGGAAAACACAATTATGCCATTATCCATCATTGCGATCGCCGCAATTAAATTAGTTTATATAGTTCTGCTAGAGATGTGTATGTGTGTGTGTGAAAAACTAGTGTTTTTTTTTCTTCTCAATTTCATAGATTTTACACTCTTTCGAACGGTCATTATTATATATTATTTCAAATTCATTATATCATCCTACTGTATATCATATTTCTTTTTAATAAAATCAATAAAAATATGTAAAAAGTCATATTAAATTGAAATATTTCTTCGGGTTCCATGTTTTTACTCGCATTCTTCATTTCATACTCGGCATTGTTGTTTGTCGAAGGACCGTCTATTCGTGAATAACTTGAGTTTTAATAGTAAACCATACTTAATTATTAGATATACAATATAAATAAATAATTCGTATTGTTCTTCGGCATTCAGTTACAGAAATAATTGTGATACGCATTAGAATTAATGATTCTAAATTGTTTCTAGTCATATAGTCTAGGGTGATGTCATCGTTTTAAACTTTTTCGCTATTGCTCTTTGTTTAACAATTTTTTTCATTAATTGCTTTCGGTTAATAATATTTGCGACGCAGTCGTTTTGAGCTAAATAATAAATTTTCACTTTCACATTATTTTTCAACAGTTTTCTGCTTCGAAAATAAAATAATAAATAAAAACTTAGTTTGTAAAATAAAATAATACGTAACGACATCTGTTAAAATATTTTTACACTATTTAGTTTTTTGATATCTGTATAGATGTCGCAACAATATTCTTTTATTAATCTTAAAACATTTTTTTTTCACTTATAATAAAAAATAATTTTATTATATTTAACTTCATTATTTAGTATCTAATAAAATAAGACTTAAATAATTAATTGATTATATAAAATATATTACATTAAAAATAATTAATATATTTTTAAAATAATGTATGTGTATGTGTAGATGCTAAATTTATTTACTATAATTTTATAAATTTGAAATTATATAATACACTTTAAATGGATTGAAATTTTAGAACTATTAAAATTAAAAAAAAAAAGACATAAAGTGACATCTATGAAATATTACGGTAAAATTATAATATGTGTTAATAATGATTATTGTTTTAAATATATAATCATTATGCTTGTAATATGCGAATTTATTTTTATTATAATTATTATATTTATTATAAAAAATAAATAATATTTTTAATTTTATTTCTATAGATGTCACTAATAAAACGCGTTGAAAATTATGAATAAAATAATACGTCTTTCATCTATTGTAATTAAATTTTTAGTATTATAATAATATATATTGAAAATAATAAAATTTCATCATTGTGACTGATAACTGAAAACTCGTAAATTTTAATTTCAAACGTTTTATTTAACGAAAAAAAAAAAAACGATAATTTTTTCGCACATCGTATTCATCAAAGCTCCCCGACACGTAATCGTCAAACACTGAATTTTTCCAACGCATTTTCCCCGATGAAAATGTACGTTTATGGCCGTGATATCGATCGTTTTCGTGGATGGCGTCCCTAGATTTCCGAGGGCAAATGCCATCGTGATGGTGAATGACCTCAAAGAGAGTTTGCCCGTTATTCGGCCGTTGAGAGAGCGCTCGTTTTCCTTCGCAGTCTCACACACGATTTTGAATCTATTCAATCGTGACGATCATCATTCGACTTATGTGTGTGTTTATGTGTAAAATCGCCATATATCCATCCTATTCTAGCATTAAAATTAATAATAATAACATTAATATTATATTTAATATTGATATTTTTTTTATTTAAAATCAAATATTGACAAATTGAACATCTATACATTTGTTCAATCTGAAAGGTGTCTGTAGAAAATCGCCATATATAACAAAATTAGCTTTGAATTAATAAAACAAAACGATAGAACATTCTGGAATCATTCTGTAAAATATAATTTATATTTTATTGAATTATAGATTTTCTTGATTGTTTACCAGTAAACTAATATTTTTACAGGCATTCCATTTTGTTCAGCTAAAATATTGTCATTTAATTTTCTCTCTGTACTCATTTTTATTAAACCAGTTATATAAATCAATATTTAGCTTAAGGTATAAAACAAAAGTAATATTTGCAAAGTGGAAAATATCTATTATGACATTTTAAAGGCAGCACAGTGAATGAGCTTATCTTATCTATCAGATGCAGAAGTAAGATTTACCATAAATTTAATGTATTATTCGAATAGTATAACTATTGTTTATTATTTCTATGATAATTACGTTGTTCTGATTATTATAATGAGAATTTATTTTAAAAATAATATTATTTGTAGATTACAACCTGTTGAATCAAATTGACGTATATTAATTAAGTCATACAAATTAAGCACAATAAGTCTTTAATTTAAATATAAAATTGAAATTGAAACAAAAATTTCAATAATAATAATATTAAAATATGAAATGGTTAAATAAAACAAATATTTTTTCATAAAACCTTTTGCATAATTATATTTCTGTCAGTTTTCATATTTTTTTTCACTATAATATTATGTATATTGAAAATTCAGTAATTTTAGTAAAATAAATAAAATCTAACGTATTTCAATATTACAAAGTGCACAATATTTTTATATTTAACACACACACACACACACACACACATATATATATATAATATTAATTTTATTATTGATCCCTCCCACGTCTTTGAAGCCACTTTCACGAGTGAAATCAATCGATTGACAAAAAAATGGTAAAATAATTATATTGATTTAAACCAGACATTCACAATTTTTTTTAATATAAAATAATATTAATTTTTATATTTTATTATTTGAGAAGAGACTCTTTTTTTTATTTTAATATAATGAAAATTTACACGATTATGATCATAATTTCAATTATTATTATTATTATTATTACTGAATTCATTTATTTTTTTCAATTTTAAAAGTTTTAACATTTATAGACATGTTTTGGATTATTTTATTTAACAATCCTCAATGAAAATTGTATCGATTCCTTTAAATTTTATATTACGTATATTTCGTATTAACACTAAAACATTTTTTATTGTTCAGTAGTTAATTCTGAAAAATGTGTAATTTATATTGTCGAATGTTTACAATATTATCGTATAACTGTATTTTTTACATTTTCAAATTATATATTATTTAATATTAACTACGACATTAAATTTTTGAATAAATATTAAAAAAAATGTCATCATCGTTAACTTTGTTCAGATTATATGGTACATACTGAATCATAACATCTGTAGAAGAAGTAAATATATATATATATATATATATATATATATAATAAATCGAGTTTCTTTTAGATCGATTCAACAGTATCGATCATAGGGTTTGTCGTGGGCGAATGTGCCATTGCCTTTTTCGGAATATTATTGGGCAAATCGTTCTAGTACATCTACTAGTACCAATTTTGGGTTAAGTCTCAACTCTTAGCCCGTGTGGGACGACGTGGGTTCTTCCGTTTTCAACTTTTTTTAATTTTTTTATTTTTATTTTTCTACTTCTACTATATCCACTTTGGTATACACATGGAAACTTCGTTGGCACCCACGTGCCAGATGGACAATCGAATTAAGATTAAAATAACTTCAAGAAAAATATTATAATATATAGGGTTTCACCTTCGGCTACGTGTTGTTTTCTAAATTTGATTAATTGTTTTCTATTATTAATTTTAACAATTTTTATAATAGGATAAAACTTTTTTTTTTTTTTTTTTTTGATACTGAATTATATCCATTTGCATTCCGAGAGGTGCCGTTTGGTTACCACTTAGATGACAATTTATATTAATTCCTTTCTAACGAATTCTCATACTCTTTCTATATATTATGAAGTATAAAATTACATTCTTTTAAATAGAGAGAAGATTTTATTATCTTAAATTAGTCCGTAAACACATAACCACAAATAGAGTTGCATTTTCTACATTGAATCTTCGAAACTTTTCTTAAGTTCAAACTTGATAATCTTGCCAGAAGTACTATTAAAGTTAAATTTTTTAATCCTTGTAAATACGGACAAATAAAACGATTTTGTAGATCAATATATTTCAATATATATGTTTTTTTTAAGAAAATTTCTGAAATGGTGACGAAAACTGTTTTTATTTTAGGTTTAGAAATTTGTTCAATAAATCCGTATATTTTATATTAGGGCTTCTTAAACTATGGGTAGCAAAATTCTGGTCAAATATTTATATATACCATTTTATGACATCACTAGAGTTGGCGGAATACAGTGAACTTGAAATCTTAATTTTATAATTAACGAATTCTAAAGCTATATATTTTCATATATGTATATTGTTACCTAATAAATAAATCATCAAAAAATATTAATTTATTTTTCTTTTATATTTGTATGGGGTCGTCAAGAAACTCGCAATTATAAATGGGGTCGTTAATGACAAAAGTTTAAGAAGCCCTGTTCTATTATATATGAAACCACTAAACAGCAAGTGTATATAAAAAGTTAAAAGCTTTAATTTATTTAAGCATAATAATTTTAAGTTTGGAGTAAAAAACGTATATTATATAATATATAAAAACGTATATTATGTAAGTGAGGGATTAAATTTTTATATATAAGAAAAATTTTATGAATAGACTTGTACTTATATAAATTAAAATATAATAATTATTTTAAGAAAAAAAATCAATTTTAAATATTCAAATTATTTTATTTTTTTTAGTTTTTCCATTTTTGTTTTTTTTTGTTTTGTTTTCGTTCTTTTAGTTGCATTTAAACCGTTGTTAGGACGAATAATGACCCGTTTTATGTCAGAAACTCTGTTTCTATGTTAATTGTGGCACGAATCGATATCCGAAAGATCGTCTCCAATGGGACCATTTGTGTCAATATGGCCACATATTTCTATTGAAACCTTTTGTGTCGTCTTCCGAGATGCCATCGGGCTGCGGTCACATTAAATTAACCCGCCGTTTCAATGTACAAAATGTATAATTTAAAATACAATTTTATCCTTTGATGGTAACATATGTACTATTTATATATTTTAGTTTCAACGAATCATCTATTTTTTTTTTTTTTAGATAAAAATATTTTTATATTTACATGTAATTTATATACAAATATTCTATGCATATTTCTAATGATTGAGGAATTTGACACCTACATTTGAGAAACATTTTGTAATTCATCCTCAAACGTTGCCATATTTAATCGTTTATGTTGTTTGTTGCATTTCGTTTGCGTTCTAAATGTTATATACATGATATTTTATAATAATAATTTCGTAATTTAATAATCGAAACGTGTATAATTAATTATTATTATATTTTTGTTTCAGGTACATTTTCACTTTATACGTGTTGAATTTTGTTCAAAAAGCATATTTTTACAAAGCGAAATCATTAATCAGTGAGTTTTTATATATTAATACTTTCAATTTACACATTTATGTGTGTATGTAACATTTTGATTTAGTGTTTTTTTTTATTCATTTTAATATTTGTTTTATCTTTTATCTAATTCTATATATTTTTCTCGTCTGTGCGAAATATTCAGATATACTTTTTCATCTTTTAAACGAATTTTTTTAACTATGAAATTTATTTTTCCATATATAAAAATCCATTTTTTTATATATGGAAAAATAAATTTCAAGAAATCGAAATATATATTTTTTTCTACTTTTTGATATTACAAATTAATTAAAAAATAAAATATTTTTTTTATAGGTAAGTAATATTACTAAGCGAGTTTAAAAATACTTCATATATTTTATCCAATTTATTTAACGGAAAAATTATTTCAAAATTCCACAAATATTTCATAAACAGTTTTGAAATACATTTAATTGATTTTCTAAGATATATATATATATATATATATATATATATATATATATATATATTTATTGCCTTTGAAATCAATCGTATGTGCGTATTTATTTGCTCGCATTTTTCTATAAAAAATTTTTTTTCATAATTTTCGGAAATATTTATTTTAGCGTTACTGTAATATATAAACACACGTATAGATATGTGTAAATAATATTTTGTTTATTTATACGTTTTATGATCACACTAATGTCGTGTGTAAATTCATCGTCCACTCCAAACTGTACGATCGTGTACTACAAAATAAATAAATGATAAAGACGAAAAGTCCGGCGATCGAATGTTTTTCTTACCTTTTTTTTACTCATTCGACAATTATATATTAGTACTTTTAATACACACATATATATATATATATTTTTTTTTTTCTAATTCTAATTTTGAATGCGAATTTCCGCAATTTTCACGCAGCTCTATTATCTGTATAAATATTTACTCGAAGTTTTCGAGTGCACTGTGAGAATTTTAGCGATTAGAAATTATTAAAGGTTAATCGTAAAGTACGTGACTCATGATTGACTTTTTTTAAGGTTTGTCAAAAAGAATTACGTTTGTGAGAACTGTTTTAAGTGATATATTTGATAACAAAAAAAGCGCATGTACACAAATGTGTATATATATATATATATATATATATATATATATATATATATATATATGTGTGTGTGTGTGTGTATTTTGCACACATTTTTATACAAAAAATAACTGAAATATATATTACAGTCAAACATACAAACTGAATGTACTATCAAAACATCAACTAGTTTCAAATTTATAAATACGACGAATTTTAAAGATCATATGAAAATCTTATTTAATAATGAAATATATAAATAATCATTCTGAATTTATTTTTAAATTACTAATTCAATATACGTAAAATAAATAAAATATTAACCCCTTTACTCATATGTTTCGCTTACATATGGCTATATACACATTTATTATATCGAAAATATATAAAGAATTACTGAAATGCGATCGTGTTTGCATTGATTTGACTTCTTGTGCGTCAAAATTATAATTTTTATCCGAGTCGTTAGCTTGGGATATTATTTTACGAGGTGATTGGGAAAATAATTAACAATAGTCATGGCGATAAAAAATGTGAAAAGATAAATAAATGAAAACTATAATGTGCAAGAAAAAAATATTATTTTTAACTACGACATAAATGTTGAAAATTTTAGCAATTTTATATGTAATTAAGAATTATTCTAAAATATTTAACAACAATTAAATGAAAATTTCAATTAAAATAATTATATTAAATAATTATATATAAAACACAAAAAATTTCATGCTTAACATTTTAATTTGTTAAAAATTACAAAGGAAAAAATAAATTTAACTATGTATTAACTTATTTCAATCATTGAGAGTTTTTAGGTTTTTTTCTTCTGAAATATCAAATACAGTAGAAATCCTATTTGATTTGCATAATATATTTTTAATTGGAACAATAAAAAAAATATATTTCGTTTTAAAATTTTGAATACAAGAATTGAAGATCGTTTGAAATTAATTCCAAGTAAACGATAAAGGTTGATGATATATGTATGTGCATTATTAAAAAAAGCAAAAAACATTAATATAAATATAACTTTTTTTTCTAAATAAAAGAGCCTTTTACAATTTTTTAATTACATAATTTATTTTACAAGAAATTAAAAAAAAATTAAGGTAGAAATGGAAACTCAATTACGAATTTTCACAAGAACTAGAAATGTAACTTATTTCGCAGGATTAATTTTAATTTTAATTAATAGCCATAGACATGTATATTTTTTATTGGTCACTATTAGTTACATTTCAAGATACATCACCTAAACATCGTCAGCACATTGCATAGCATTAATTTCATACGATGACTGGTCGTTTTCAGTTTTTTTATTATTATTATTACTTCTGCCGCTTATAATGATCATTATAGACATCTTCAAAATAAAATAGAAGCCGTGTAAACACATTCTTTTAGAGCGTCGCGGTAAAAACATTTAAATATATATTTATATTTTAAATTTCATATAATTATTTGGTGATTTTAATTATTAACTCTCTTTGAATAAATGCTAGAATTTTATTATTTTATATTGATAAATAATACAATTTTAAGTATTGAATATCACATTTTGGTTGAATTTTAAAATATTATTTTTTATGATGAAGCCCTTGTAAAATTCTACTTATACTGCTATATCAGTTATATAAAAATGATACTGAAATTGTTTTGTGTAAATAAATCATCCATATATAAAACGTATCGAACGTTATTTTCTCTTTAACGCTATTAGTTCAGCTGTAAAAATAAAATAGATAACAGTTTTAAACTACGCAGTTCACACAATAGATCCAGTATAGGAACGGAACAATAAAATTTATAGAATTTTAGCGGATCACATTTTTCATTGCATTTTGAAATCTTCAATTATATGTAGTTATATTTTCATGTATACCGCTATTGACATATTTTTTTTTATAGACGAAACTATAATATTACCATCGTTATCATTATATATATATAATATAATATTATATATAAAACGCGAAACCGCCGAACCCCGAACGCCGTCATTATTTTTATCCTTCAAACACTACTTTATATTTACATTGTTTATATACAACGAAGTGCAATTTATTACCACGTATTTTCATATGAAATATTTCTACGTTTACGATCCATTTTTTACTCCGATTTTGACAAATGGTAGGGCGGAGTTGATACTTTTGAGTTGAGGAGATACCTTTCACCACCATCATTATTGTCCGATTTTCTTTCAAATTTAAATTTGTTTTTATTTATATGCATAAATTTAACATTTTATGGATTTTAGATTTATTCGACGTTTCGTTCACCTTTATATTTTTCATTGTTGAATATATTATATATATATATATATATATATATATATATATATATATATATATATATATATATATATATATACATGTGGAGAGCTTTTTTTTTCAACATTTTTTCTTTCTCAGTCGAAAAATTAATAAGATTTTATTATTATTATTATTGTTATTATGGCTAATGGAAAATTTCTGAATGCACATTTCGTCGAAATTAAAATATCGTTATCTTCATTAGTAAAGCTTGCAATTCGAGTTTTTTTTTGCCATTTTTGGTATCTAAAGGCGACCGTACACGATCAATGTTTGTCAATTTTATTTGATGAACCGGTTCGACGAGTTAATTTGATTGTATGTATTCGCGCTTCGTAAAATAAAATAGGGAGGGGGAGTATTTACCAAAACCTTTTATTATTATTTTATTATTAAGAATGAAGAACTCTTCCAATATAATTTTAATTTAATAGAATTGAATTAGAGTTTCCTTATAGATATATAATTTTTTGACAATTAATATTCTATATATAATATAAATAAAACTATATTTCTTCTTATTGCTTTTTTTCTTTAGAAATATTGAAACTCTGGCAGTTTTTTTCTTATTGAATATATAATAGTTTAATTATAAGGTGCGCTAAATTAAAATTGATTAAAAATTTGCCAGCAATACAATTTTATGTAACACATATATGTTAAAGTTTTTTCAGAAAGTGTTCTAGACGATACTAAAGTTTACATTTATTCTTATCGTGTATTAAATTTATTTATACTGTTTGCTTTTTTATACTTTTTTGTAAAACTTTTCACACGCTCGTGGTCTTATATAAGTTTATAAATAACGAACCTCTTCTTTTTTATATAGTTTTCTTATCAATAAGACGCATTTAAAAAATGTCCCGTGTAAGAACAATTTGGGTACGTTTTCAGTTTACATTTATTCATAGTAAATATACGTTTGTTATTTACTTAAATATATAGATAAATATTTTATACGATATATTTCTTGATATTTTTTGTTATAGATAATATATATATATATATATATATATATGAGTGTGTGTGTGTGTGTGTGTGTGTGTGTGTGTTTGTTAATACAACAAAAAATATATCATTTTTTTTAATTGCATCAAAATATTCGTCGTAGTTTTATTTAGTAATACTAGCTTTGAATTTAACAAGAAAAATGTAAAAGAATATTATTTTACGCACAATTTAATCGCTAAACCCCATTTCAGAAATTCGATATGATTACTTTAGCGCAGGTTTTTTTTAATACGATTTTTTTTCTCGATGAATTTTCAAAAATAAATATTCGAGAAAAGAATGTATATATAATTTTAAACAACATGTTTAATAAATTTGGATGTTTCTGCGATGACTCCGACGTTAACAGGTTTAAAATAAAATTTTATAATAATGGAAATAAAAATTATGTATCCACCTATATATGAAGAAATTAAAAAAAATCTATAAAAATTAATGTGGAATCAAATGTTTTTTCCTTATAACATTTGAATAAATACAATTAATGGTAGTTAATATTTACGAATATATTTAATGTTTATTTTCAGAGCAAATTATCGTAATGATGATATAAGATGGCGCCTAATTTGATTTTAATTATTAATTACATAATAATTATGGATATTTTATAAACGCACAGTGAATATTATTTTAAGATATTTAATTACAAAAAATTAAACGAATAATATTTAATATATTCTGTGTCTTTAATATTTTTATTTAAATTAGTATAAAATTATTTTGAAAATCAATGTTTTTTTTATATTAGAAATAGCAATAACAATTTTTCTATTTATATTAGTACTAATACATTATTTCTCTTAAAAATACTTAAACTTGACTACTTTCTTATTTTTATGCATATTTGGAGTATTACTCATTAAAATTTGCATTTTATTATCATTTTATAGCATTTAGTATAAATCTTTATCTTAATTAGGTTTTTCAACTTGTTCGATTAACGATCAAAACCTGTATTTAACTAAAATCATTAAGAACATGCTCGTCAAACTGAAAAGCTAATTCGAGCTAAATTAAAAATGCAATATTAATAGAAATATAGTTTTAGTTTGAAATGAAAGAGATAAAAAAGGACGAAGTGGAGATTTAATATTTTCTCCTTGAAACTCGATATTGTTTCTTTCATATCTTTCCTGCTTTGAAAGTAAATATTTTTAAAAATGATCTAGAATGAGCATTTTCAAATATGAATCTGATTAGACATATTTCTTTTCGTAAATATAAATAATTATTCCTGAAGATGAGTACTTGAAACACAGAAAAGTGTGTAAAATTTTCAGTTTTTAAACGTTTTGTTCAAAAAACCAGCTTACGAGGTTAAAAGATAAATCTTATAACTATATTGGTTCAAAAAATGTTTGAATTAGACATTTCTAGATGTTTTAGGTGAAAGATTTTAAATATTTAGCTATCAAATCTGATAAGACATAGTCGTTGACATTAATTAAAGACGAATACGATTTCTTTAAAATTTTCAATAGTTTTTCTAGCGCTGTTCTATCTATTCCAATAAGACACTGTAATCTTTTATTTTCTTCAAAATGTTTTCTTTAATTTTTGTATTGTATTAATATTTGTATTAATCACATATATAATTGTAAACTTTGTGCATAAATGTTTTTTTTTTTTTTTAATTCAAATTGAGGAATCATTTTCATTTATGATGCTTTTTAGCTGTATCGATGCATGTAAAAAGTTTGTCGAATTTGTTGTTAAAATTTGTATTTGGACATTTACGTTTCGGCAATTAGTTAATTTGTACGGAGATAAGTCGAGACGCGTGCTGCGGCCATTGGCTCGAAACGGTCGATCATTGGAATGTTTTGGCCAGATGGGCAACGAAGACCTCCGGACAGCATACCGAGGTCATCATCATCGCTATCATCATCTTTGTACTTCTCATATATCTATTATATTATATTTTCGTATACGTATTTACCGAGACGGTTTCATCTGTATCTATTGCATTGATGGGAATTTTTTTTTATTTTTTTTAATTAAAGTTAAAAAAATGTTTAATATGATTTTTTCTATATATATTTATGCTATAAATAATTAATACAAGATTATATCAATGATATTAAATTTAAATTGATTTAGTAAATTCGTTAATATATATATATATATATATATATATATATATATATATATATATATATATATATAGAAAAAAACAATATTTATTCATATTAAAAATTTATGTTACAATATTTTTCATTCAGTCTGAATAAATATAATTATATATTATGTGAAAGAGGTGATTTATTAACAAACTAGATATATATATAGAAAATAGAAAAATAACTTTTTAAATATGATATTTTTTTGCAATATGAAAAAGAAGTTATTTTTAGAATTTAACATAAAATATTGAATTCTAAAAATAACTTCTTTTTCTTCAGAATAAACACGATATTTGATTTCAATAATATTTTTCCAATTAATTCGTTTTAGTCTTTAACGATTCACGCGTATTTATTATATAATTATCTTTGCGATCGTCGACGGCGATCAGTCGAAACGACCATTGCCAATGTTGTAAAACAAAACAAAAAAAAAGACGATAAAAAAAAGAAAAGAAGGAAAATGAAAAATGAAAGAAAAAAAATAGAAGACACGATCGATAGGTCAAAAACGAAACCCGAAGCTCACGCCTTTGCATTTAACGGCCATTTTAACTGCTGAACGTGCGATTTGTTTTACCGCGTGAAATAATTTGCATTGGATTTTGCCGATATTATTGATTTAAAATTATATTATATACTTTTTTAATTATATACAAATATTTTTTTTAGTAATCAACGACACAAATACAAATTAAAAATATAGTTCAACTTTTCATTGTAAAATGGTATAATAATAATAATATTTCGTAGAAATATTAATTTTGATTGCGTCTATTAATTTTACAATATATAAGTAATGAATTTTTAGAACTGTAGTTTCTTATCTCAATATTAAAAAAAAAGAAATATTTTAAATTTTTATGAAATTATATGATTAAATATTCACAAATATTTAAAAATATATTTCGCAATGTTCAAAACTTGAAAGAAAAGCCTCAGTGTTAAAAGGGCAATCGCGCCACTTAGATATCTCGATAAATCACTCGTTCTCAAACCTCAAATGTACGCATACGTCAAACGAAGAGAAGTTATTTCAGATTATGGTCATATTGAACGATCGAATAAAATAATGTATTGCGCGATAAAGCCATGCCGTAAAATCTGTTTATGACCAAGATGGATCAATTGCAAGGTTGCAATCAAAATTCTTTCTACTTCGTCGTATTGTTCTCAACGTTCGAAGCTGGCGGTTCTTTTGTTTTATTTATCATTATTATTATTATTGTATATATATATATATATATATATATATATATATATATATATATATATATTTATTTATATATTATAGCCTTTAGGTTGAAACGTTAGTCTAATAAGATATAATATAAATTGTGAGTTGTATAACTGTCAGGTTATCGTTCAAATGTACGAATTTAAAGATATATAGATTGTGGATATTGTGAAGTTCATGTTTCATGTGTGTAGATGAAAGCTTTCAATACATTGTTATATCATTATAAAGTGAACATACACATTCGAACGTGAATATACGCTTATGTTTATATATGTAAGATGTATCCAGAACTATTTCGTATCTTACTCTATGGTGGAGATCATCTCTTTGCCTCTGGCTTCACGTTCTTCAACCGACTTCTCTCTTTGTATACACTCATATCAATCAGATATTGGAAACCTTTCATTATAAAAACATTGAATTTATTTAATATATGTTCATTATTTATAATGATTTTATACATATTTTTATATTAATTTTACTCATAAATATCTAGAAATGTAAAATATATGATTTAGATATAACAAAATAAAATACACAGTAAATATAGGCAATAGATAATTAGACTTATACTTACACACACACACACACATATATATATATTTATATATATACAAATATAAATATATATATATATTATATATATATATATATAAATATATATATATATATATATATATATATAAATATAAATATTTATATATAAATATATATTACAATAAATTAGCAACATGACAACTTCTTAGAAAATTTTTTTATTTAGTATTTAAGCGTTTATTGATACATTTTTATACATTTTTTTTATATCAATATTGTTTGAAATCATTAAACATTTACTTATGGATTTTAAGTTTTATTGCGCTTGTAATTAGTAAATATAATTTTATGTTATATAATATAAATAATTACTTGCGTATTGATAAATAAATTCAATCCCAATGTTAACATTATGTAGATAATACTTTAATTCATTATAAATTTTATATTGCGAAAAAAAACTATTTTTAATGCTAACAAATAAATTTAAATTGGCAATTAAATATTATATAACTATCAATATATTGAAAATTGGTAATCTTTACCGAATGCTAATTTTCACATATGAAATTAACACTGTTCAAGAAAAAAAAGGTTAACGATCGCTAATGTCATGTAACCTGTTGCATACCTTCGGTCCGCGTCTATTATATTCTTCGAGGCCGAAGAGTGCCTCTTTTCAAGCCGAAAAACCAAAAACTTTTATATGTGGATAATTTCTTAGAAGAAATATAAATGCTCTATCATGTCTTAACACTTAACACTTTTCTTATATATATTCTATCTATCGATCTAAAATAAAGCTTAATAGTGTTTTTAGTATTCTTAAGACTGGTCAGACTGCTAGCTTGAACAAGTTACAATATATATATATATATATATATATATATATATATATATCTGTACCCTGTTAAATATTTATTGCTTTATTTTAAAAAAATCAATCAATTTTATAATAAATTATAATTCTTTGATATATCAAAAATATATTTTTTCAAATTACATTCATTAATAAAAAAAATATCCTTTTTCCGTGCAAGAAAAAATTACGATTTAAAAAAAAATATAAATTAAAAATCAAGTAATATGAATTTTTTAATAAAAAATATGACATATGAAACTTTGTAATGAAAATTGATACGCGAAAACTGATTGTAAAATTGGTAACTCGATTCTGTAAAAAAGTCAAATTAACACTCTCGAAACTTAAAACAGAAGCCCAGGTCCCCAAAGGGCTGTCGTATTATTGATTTCCTTATTTTAAATACAAATAAAATTAAGTATTATAATAGATATAAATAATGAAATTTTCATTTTTTTTTTTAATAATTTTGGTTATGAGTATTAATTTCATTTTTGGCTGTAAATATGGAGTGATTAACATTGACAGATAAATATTTGATGTATTTTCTAGTAAAACCTTGTCATTTGTGGTTTGTCTTTGGTTTTTAATATAAATAAAAAATATATTTAATATGCTAAGCGAATTGACAATACGTAATTTTATGTTTATATTTCATTTCAAGGGGAATTCTATATCGTATATCAGTATATAAAATTTAATTGATTTTAATAATGATTAGTAATACCGTAATTATTATAAATTATATAAACTGATTATTTTTAACGATTTATTAATTAAAATGACTTTTATTCTTTTTTGTACGTATTAATGGATATTTCATAAATGATAATAGGAATTAAATAAAAATTGTACGAATTTATAACATAATTTATCAAATTTTACACATATTTACAGATTGAAATAAAATTGAAAATATGTTAAATTGAAGCACCTAGGCAATAACTGTGATTTGTAACGATATAATGAAAAAAACTGGTTGTGAATATGAATGTCGAACGGTCTGAACAATTTTATTATTGTCATTTTTATTATTATATATGCATTTTTATAAGTTAAAACGGGATTTCATTTATAGATCAACGGTTTTGCTTCTGTTTGATCGGTGAAAGGTTCCGCGGTTCACAGTCGATGACGCATTGTCGCAGCTCGTGCGAAAGTCAAAATTGCTACGAAAACGAAATTACAAACAAACAAATAAACCAAAAAATAAATAAATAAAAACAATTTCGTGGGAACAAATATCAGATTTCGATTCGGCATCCCCTACGCGGTCGGCTAATTCCGAAAATGGCAAGCGCGGGCAAATGCCGTCGTTCAACGGTGGCCGCTTTTATATTTATGCACTTGTATCCAAAGGACTTCTTTTTGCGCTAGCCACGGTCGTTTCGCTTCCTTTTTCGATATCTTTTTTAATCCCGTTTCGTCGACTAGCGGTGAAAGTGGGCAGGGATGGTCCGGCATCCGAACGATTCGTTTCCGACCGTCCTTCGCCTCCGACGACCTCAAACGGGAGAGACTCAAAAACAAAGAAAACCAAAATTAAATAATACAAAAAAGAAAAATAGAAAGAAGAGCGACACAAACAACGCGAAGGAAAAAGATGGCGGCGACGAAAGGACCCTCGCCGTTTCTTTTTTTTATTATTTTTCATTTTTCAAAATAACGGGTATAAAATATTCGTAGGGAATCGGCACTTTTTTTTCCTTGACCGCGTATCGTAAATTTCGTCGATCGCATTGGCTGTGTTTCGTTTTGTTTTTTCCGATTTATTTTTGTATTTGGAAAATTTTGTCTTTTCTTTATTTTTCGATTTCACCTTCGGTGTGTTTGAATAGTTTTCAAGATGGCGGCTCGTTGATCGGCAGCGCACCTGGCGTGAAAAACAGAAATTCACGCGGATTGCAGCATCCGAAGCCGCCGCTCAAAAACATAGATCCACAACCGTCGGTCTTCGCGCTGTGAATTTTTATCATATTTTTGAAATTTGGCGTTGGCGTCAATTATTTACTACCTATTATTATTATTATCAAGGGTGACTTTACACTTTATTTTGCATATCGATTATTATCACAAGTAAAATTTTTTTTTTAATATGAACGTGTTTATTGGAATAAAAAAAAACATTTACTATAAAATATTGCTGTAATACGAAACAATATCGGATACTAATTGTGATCTTAATTTTTTTATTATTCTTAAATTCAAAAATTTTAATTTTAAGATACCAAAATTTAAATAAATGAAAGCTTTATCAATTTGAAATAAAAATATATAAATTGAATTCAATATATAAAATTAAATATTTTTATATACGAACGGTTAAATTTTAAGAAATAATGTAATAGGAATTAATTAATCGATTTTCATCATAAAACTTTTATTAAATATTTCTCTTTCGAAGTTAAATTTCTGAGAATTGAATTAATAACATTACTAATCATTTTAACGATCATAGTTTGAACATAACAGGAAAATATAAATATCACAAAACATATACATATATATATATATATATATATATACACACACACACACACACATATGTATATGTATATAATATTTTTTTAAATATAAATTTTTAACTATTAGTGTTCGACGATCGATAGTTGAGAACCGACGAGTCCCCCCTTGCTCCTCTCGCCACTCAACGCTCACCTACCTGTCGGTTTCTTATATATCTGGGCGCCAGTTCTCAGTTTAGGCACATAAAAGAACATACGCCAACCATATCGTATTAGCATAAGACGTCATATATTAAATTCACGTCGATTGAACGTCGTGAAAAATCTCGCACAATGAAAATCACCGCGTTTATAGAAAATAATACAAAATTATAAAATATATGTCTAATATATTAAAAAAAATATATCGGCCGAAAGCATGAGATGCATTCAATGTGACGGGCGCTTCGAATATTTGAATGTTTTTCGTTGACTGTTTATTTAATCGTACGATAATGTTCGGTACATTGGCATGTTCAATATATTATTATGCGCCACAATTGGAATATTACAAATATTTTTGTATTCGTTTTCAAATAGTCGCATTTACAAAAATATAAAATTAAAATTATAGTCGAATGAATTACATTTGAAAGATTGAAAAAAATCTTATCAGAATAATATGCCTTACATGTTACATAAAATATACTACTTTTTTTCATTTAATAACGCTATATATTCAAGGCGAAGATTTGCTTTTTATGTAAATATTTA
The DNA here is from genome assembly GCA_024500535.1 of Leptonema lineaticorne. Taxonomy (NCBI): domain Eukaryota; kingdom Metazoa; phylum Arthropoda; class Insecta; order Trichoptera; family Hydropsychidae; genus Leptonema; species Leptonema lineaticorne. The sequence continues at coordinate 2,131,346 of JANIJI010000011.1, read as the reverse complement.
CACAATTTAAATTGTAGACAAATGTCGTAAAGGTAATTATTTTTTCGTATTTTTAGCAGCATTGTTAAACAACGGCTCCAATTTAACTAAGTGTATATATATATATATATATATATATATATATATATATATTAAGTAAGAATTTCGTATATCAGTTTTCATAATACAAATATTATTCTTTACAGTAGCGTCACTAGATTTTTTTTGTGATATTTTTTTATAAATTTTATAATTGTATTCACATTATTTCATATGAGTCGTAATTAAATAAATGACAAATATTTAATACACATTTGTTACTTTGTATTCTATATATTTTTTTAATTGTATTTTATACTTCTTATAGGGTTAAGAAATATATTTTAATTCTAATGTACAAATATGAATTGTGGTGGGTTCTTCTGGATTTGGAGTTTCCTTCTTTTATATTTTATAAAAATAACATAGTTATTGTTAAATAGTATATGGATGAAAATTTGTTTTTTATGTTGTTGATTTTTATATATGTATTTAATATATAAATAATTTTATTTCTGCAGTAATCGGCTTATGATTATTTTTTTCGAAAAATTTAAATTTAAAAGAAAAATAAAAATCATTTAATGTTGCATTTAGATGTTTCCATAATGAATTTTCATTAATATTTTTATGACCGTTAATTTTTTATGCAAAACGGTGATGTTTTTTTTATATTTTAGGAACTAATTTCGTTTATTACGTTCAATTACGCAATTTTCCATTTGACACGTCCACATAAATACGTAATATTTAAAATGAAATAAATTTAATATTATCGGTCGATTTTAAACGATCGAATCTCACGATTTCGCCGTCGATAATTAAATTTTCGATTGGCATTTAATTTTAATTAATTGCCGCTTTGACAATTCTATTACCGCCATTATGTAATATTGCAAATATAATCATGGAAATGTATGATAATTTTACCTAATTATTTTATATTGAATATCGCTTATTACATCACTAGTAATACGATTGTTCAATAAAAAAAAACTCATTTAAAAATATTATTTATTTTCAATGATATTAATTCTCTGTATTGAATTAAATAAGTAATAATTTTATAATTGAAAATAAATAAGTAATAATTTCTTTATGATAGGCTAGCTGCCCGAATTATGAAGGACGGATTCAGTATACTCTTATATTTAGATAGAAAGTTTTTTTGTTATAAAATATTATATAATATAAATAAAATAATTAAATTCTTTTATCTTATTTTATCGCTATTAAAAATAAAATGCAGAAGCTAAAAAATTGTCATAAAAACGATAAACACGTTTCGGAACGACTAGTTTTTCATGCAACAATAGCGCCTATTTTTTATTTTATTTTTATCTATACATTTTCTTCATGAAGAAATAAAATTTCAATTTTAAACGTCTGAAAGGCTGTTTATGAACTCAACACGCTTCACATAATGGCAAAATTTAACGTTCGTTTATATAATACTTTCATTAAAGGAAATATAAGATTTACACATGAATTTATTGGTAGCAAGACGGTAAAACGTTTATTACCCATAATTTTGTTTCATTATATAAACAAATATACCGTCAATGAAAAACAATATATGAAATATTTCAGTATTTTATAGCTTGTGATTTTTGCCGTGTTAAAACGTATCATTATTTTACACGTAATTTTATGTGCATTTTAAAATTCATATATTTTACTTCTAAATAATATATAAAAATAAAGAGAAAAATATCGATTCTAAGAAATATTAACGGATTTTAATTAGATATTCCTAATATTCAGTTTTATAAGTAAGCACGTGCTGGATTTTATTAGCGAAATTTGTTATACGTCATTTTGTATTTGTCGACGACCTTTATGTCGATTTTTCATCAAGACTATTTAATGTAAAAACTAGTCGAATATTAATAGTGACATTCGTTGAATCCAAGGAGTGCAAGCACTTGAACACCTTGATGTCAAGATTTGCCTTTATATATATATATATATATATATATATATATATATATATATATATATATATATATATATATTATACATGCGTTCTTTGAATTTAAATTCGAAAAAATGATAATATAATTTAGTTCTATTTTAGCAACATGACTAATTTTGATAACTGTTGCTTATATTCTACGTGTTAAAATTTAAAACATCTCACAACGTAAACAAGTGCGAACCGCGTTTTAACTAGTGGCATATTTTGAGAATATAAAAATTTTCGATAACATTTTAATATTATATTACATACAAAAAAAAATTGTAATTAAATAAATTAAAATACCGATGTGATATAAAAACGAGTGTTTTTTTTTTAATATTAATATTATTTATGTATTTATTTATTGAAGAAGGCTTATAATCCTTATTCGGCGATGTAGCTATAGGTATGTGTTTTTCTTGAGCCCACGCTGACTTCTCGACACAAACTCATGTATGGAGTGAAAGTTAACGGGCAGAGGACTGCTTAGATGTAGGCTGTTTTGGAGTCGATGCAACATTGACTTTTTGTGCATCGGTTCTTGAATCGACAACGAATTTTAACCTTTAACAATTCCGCTAAATCAAATATTGCGCGTTTCTAATATATATATATATATATATATATATATATATATATATTATTTTTATTAATTTATAATTTATCATTTCGATTATAAATTATATTATTAAAAATATCAACTCGACAAAATGTATTATGAATTTATGATGAAATACTTCCGATAAGAATCCAAAAGTTCCGCTAATAAATATCATAATTTATTGTTTGCATTCTAATTTAACAATTTTGTTATTTTATGATATATGTAATGAGATGTAAAATTGGCGATCAGACCGCATAAAAATTCAATTACAACTGCAAAATTCAATGATGAGGCGTTTTATCTTTTTAGTCCTGTGAAAACATCTATAATTTTAGACTTTTTTAAATAAAATTAAATATGACATTTTGAAATTTTTGTAATTTTAAAATATTTCTATTTCTACATATTTCTCTATTGAAATTTAATTTTAAATTGCAAATAAAAATGATTTTTTTTGATTTTGATTTAACTGCAAAAATTTTAATTCAAAGAAATCGAATAAAAAAAGTAAGTTTATAATCATCATTACTCAATATTTGTAAACCAATCAATCAATCAAAATGAATAATTAATCTAAACCAACGTAATAAATTATTAAATATAGTATGCGAAAATTCAAATCGAACTTTCAGCCTCAATCGACCGAAAGTCGAGAGCAACAAGAAAAAATTAATGAAAAATAATAATATATATATATATTCTTATATATAGCTTCTAAATTTCCGCGTATAACCGGTGGCAGAAATCTTCGATTTTGTTTTGTGCTCAAATCGGGTAATGCGTATACTGTTTTGGTTCGTAACTGGTATGCATCCGGTGCTGATTTGCGCTTATGTGCGTTTTGTTGATTTAACACGGCCACGATTGCTATTGTAATAAAATCTACTTTATATGATATGCTCGCACACGCATTATGCATAATTTATATATGTTACCGTTAAAGTGGGTCGTTTCTATTTTTTTCTTCAATTTTTATAAACAAATTTCACTTTTGTTTCATTATTCTTATTCTTACTTTAAGTATTATAAATTTATATATATTTTTTTTTGTTTGAATATTTATGAAATAATTATTTTATGGATTACATAACACTTAATTGTTAGCTATGATAATATGTGTAATTAGGTTAGGCTGAAATAATTGATAATAGATTTTTAAAAAAGAAAAGTAGACTAGATAGGGCTGTAACTTTATTTTTTTTCTTTAAGCTATTTTCAATGACTATTAACCTTTAACTAGCAATTTTATTAATATATAAAATAGTAATTTCTATAATTCTGTTATTTAATTACAGACACATCTATATTAATTTTAAACGAAAACTTATATAAACCATAAAGTATACGTTTGAATCTAGTTCATCACTATATTGTACATTATATATAACATAGTTGAAGGATTATCCAAATTCGGACATATTGACATCGTTCCACATCCGCTCCGAAGATTTTTTTTTAATATCGAATCGTCCTTGTGATTCTTTTTTTTTCTTTTTACCGCCATTATTTATATCTTTTACGCACGATTGCGAAGCGTTGCGCACACGACACGTTGACAACGCTGAAGCATTCGAGAAATGTGTCGAAATCGACACATCTCATTTGAATAAAAACCTATAATATATATATATATATATATATATATATATATATATATATATATATATATATATATATATATGTATATATATATATATTTTTTTTGAAAGAATTGGTCGTCCCACGTTATCAACCAGAAGTAGGCCGCGCAGGAAACGCGTGGGCCCATCATCGAACACTCCGGGCCCATAATAACCATTGTGCACACCGATTATTTCCTACTTTTTATTACTATTACATTTGTGTATACGTTACTTTCAAAGATCTAGCTTAGTAAGTGTCGTTATATCATATATTCACGTATACTACATACATTTAGATAAGATTCCAATATTTTAATTAGATATATATATATATATATATATATATATATATATATATATATATATATATATATACGTATAATAATAACCAGAAGAAAAGAATTACAAGAAGATATTTACATTACTAATTACTTATTGTTTGATAAAAATTGAAAAATATATTTTTTCATAATTGAAATTATCAAATGTATTCGATAATTTTCTACTTGTAGTATGTGTATACTACGTCTAACATATGTATATCCAACTCACTTCGGTATTTTTATAAGATCGTTCTTTTATCGCAGCTGGGTTTTTAGATCGATTTGCAATTGTTCACATTTATTTCTATATATATATATATATATATATATATATATATATATATATATATATATATATATATATATATATATAAATATATTAATGTATATACATATATATTACTCATTTTTCTACTTTATTGTACGTTGTATAAAACGGTGTGGAATTTAAATTGCTCGTTTTCAATACGTAACGTCATTAGTTGAATACTAGTTTAATTTCATTAACGCTCCAAGTATGGAACGAATTCTAATTTAAAACTATTAATTATAAAATATATTATACTGAAAAAAATTGTTTTTTCATCCGTTATTATTTTTATTATCAACATTTTAAATAAAAAATCATACATAGACATTTTGCAGTTTACTAATAAATATGATAGTTTTCATGAGTAAAACTACAACATTTTCTTGAAGTATTATTTATTTCAAAGTAACTTAAATACCGCAATAGCCGGTTTATAAATAACGACATGATTCTCAAATAACGATACGGTTCTCAATATTTATACCGTGTTGATTTCGAATTGTCAATAGATTATATATTATAAAATATACTGTTATGTCGATAATTCGATATATATATATATATATATATATATAAACACACACACACACACACACATATATATATATATATATATATATATATATATATATATATATATACAATATTTTGTAATTAATTTTATCATTTATATCAGCATTTTTTAATTAATATTCGAATGTTATTTTAATTAATGAATTTAATACTTTTTTTGACATATAATGTATATTCATTCTACATTAATTATTAAATTTTCTTTCATATTGAGAAAATGCGAATTACTGTAAATGTACCAATATAACATATAAAACACATAAAACACAGAAGAAAATATATGTGGTTTTATTTTAAACCACTCATTGAAATCTCCTGTTAATTGACAATGCGAACGGATTACGCTTACAAGTTTATTTGTGTTGTAGATCAAACATACCATTAAACATTAAATTATTGATTTTAAAATTAATATTAAGTTAACGTAGTTCAAGAAATCTGGATAAATCTGTTTCTTAATTGTGAGCTTGGCTCGCAATACGAATGGAAATGGTTAAAAATTTTTTAATACTAGGTCACACAATAGCCTACAAATTTGCACAGGCTAACAAGATTATAGAGATATTTTATTTTCTTTTTCGTCGTGCACGACCGTATTTGTCGAAATGAATACGCGGTTAATGTGACCGCGGCCTTGTCGTTAAAAAACGAAATTGTACCAACACACACTGACTTGTTTGAAACGGTGGCGTGGGAGTATCTTCGTAAGAATATTAGAATTATGAAACATCTCAAATGTGTTTACTAGAAATCTCTGTGCACCGGTGTACGAGTGAATCAGACGACCATGACGTTATATATTATATTATATTTATTACTATACAAATACTTTATAAATATCCGTGGCGTAATGTCAACGTTTTAAATTTTAGTTTGTTCAATTCTACCCTATTTATATATGTTACGATATCCACTTCTTTGAATAAATTGTTTTTCAAAATCGCGAACTTATGAAAATTATTATATTATTAAAAATGTTGAAATTTAGAAAAAATACGTATACATTTTTAACGTTTTTTGTGATATTCACACATTTAAATCAATATTTTATTAGTGAACTTAATTATAAACAAAACAGGATATTCCAGATGTTTTGTTTTATTAATATATAAAAATATATTGGTTTAGTGCTATAAAATCAACCATCCATAATAAAAGTTTTATATCTTTGTGGATTGATTATATATTCATACTAAAATGTGAAAATGTTTGATTGCATAAAATTGATTTTCAAAAAATACTATAAATTTAAAATTTATATATTTTTCTCAATATTTATCTTGATCAATTTTGAATTATAAAACGGTAAAATGATTTTGAAAAAAGTTCCAATTAAATCCTATCACCTGCCTTTTGTAATTTGTTTTTATGGAAAATTTATATTGTAATCATTTATTTATGGTATTTTTATTTAATTAAAATAATTTAAATTATTTGGGATGAGAAATCTCAATTAAATATCAGATTGAAGTTTACGAATTTTTAGTTATTTTCTATATTAACATTTAAATATTATTTTTCAATAAAATTAATCGTTTATATTGAACATTTTTAGTTTGTAAAAAATAAATGAATAAGTAAACTTAACTAACAAATTAACACAGGTGCCAAATACTCGATATAAAAAAAAATAAAAAATTTGAAAGTTTGACACTCTAAAACTTGAAAGAGTAATAATCATGACTAGAAAAGCAGTTGCGCCGCTGATTTATTTTAAGTAAGTATGAATAGCAATATTTCACTATTGGATCAAGATCTATGTCAGTTTTATTTATAGGATCGATTTCAAAGTTGCCCTTTTTGTTTTATGATAATTAAAAAAAATAGCTAAACAAAAATAAAACAATCCATGTCATTCGTCGGACGGACACTCGATATTTTTCTTTCCATTAGTCCGCCGGTACTAATTGAAAGTTTATGTCCATTATTAAATTTACAGCGTATATTTAAATATAAATTAGCGGTCACTCCTTTAAAAAAAAAAACAAATTTTTATCGCAATGTTCGTACGTAAAAATCGCCAATAAAAATTGTCTAAACGATGTAACACGTTGTCGATGGAATTCAGTTATAAATTAGTCATGACTGTGATCGGTTAATATCGAAGAAAAGAAAAATAAAAATTTATTACACGTTCACACACACACACATACATATATATATACCATATATACACGTGTAAATATATATGCTAGAAGAAAAAAAAATCATTAGAATATAATATAATATATGTTCGATAGTGTTGAGATGAAAAGAAGTGGAGATTGTAAAAAAAAAATATGGCTCTTTCGACGATCGAAAATTCTCATACCCGTTTCGAGACGTGTTTTTCCAAGAACGTTTTACCTGTTCGATAAAAGACATTTTGTAATTAACGAATAGTCTTCAAATCATTTCTTTGAATAATATATGAGTAACATTAAAGCAAACGTCGAATAGCGCTGTCTTATAAAACTGGCCGCGAACGAAGTGCGGTCACATTGAACGCGTATATCGTTCGCTCTCTAATGTTATATTTATTGCGATTAAAATCGTTTTCGACATTAAATTTTTAAGAAATTTTCATTCCGCTTTTGCTTTTTATTTGTGCTTATCAAGGGGTTTATAGATTCATCATTTTAAAACTGTAAGAAAAATCTCGTGTAAAAACTGAAAGAAAAATCTCGTGTTTTAAATTAGAAATAAAAATTAGAGGTAATATAAGATTCTTCATTTATATATTTTTTTAATAATTTAATTCTATTTTTGTTATAATAAAGTAAAAATGTATAATTAAAATTAAACAATATAATATATCTATATCTATGTGATGAATATTTTTGATTATAAAACAGATTTTAATGGTAATATTATTTATAATAAAAATAATTAACTCATTAAATATTGATGTAACAAAAATGAATTCTATTCTCCAGACTCAACAAAAAAAAAAATAATAATAATATTACGTACACAATTTTATTTTTTAATTTTTCCACACAATTATTCGGTAGATTATGTGCAATTATTTCTTGTTTTGTGTGTAATAGTCATTTACTTTTATTATGTTTGACACCCACGTTGTGCTCTTTCTTGGCGCCGTGGTCATAATTTCGATTGATTGCACTCACTGCACCTACTGATTTTGAACTCAATTCCCTTTAATTATTGTGCGTCTTGTGTATTATGAACCTAGATTTTCAATCGCCTCTTTTGTATTTACATCCTCGAACTGTGATTTGAAAGAGCAATTAACAGATTTGAATTAAAAATTAAAATAATTATTATGCATATTTTATATTAGATATAAAAAAAATTCTTATAATATATACAATTGATCTTTTTATTTAATGGTATTCGACAAATCATTTTCGAATTATTAATATTAACAATTCGAATAGCTTTGACGCGATAGATTTTTGACGGTTAAATTTTTACTGTGACCGCGTCTCATTTCACGCGTATCTCGAGAAAAGACATTTGTACTTTGATCCGTAAGTTTCGATTATCTTGTTTGTTTTTAAAACAACTCTGTTATTCCACTTCGAGAGAATGTTCGTTGAAATTTTAACATATGTATATGTATCTGTACACTCGCACACAAACAAGTTCACTTTTTTTAATTATATTATATTTACCGAAATATTTATATGGTTCCATTAAATATTTTAATGTATTATAATATTATAATTATGGTGTAATTTGATAAGGAGACATTGTTTCCTTATCAAATTAGTCATTCATAAAATTTCTTTTAAGTTTTGTTTTATTTATATATTGATCTATTAAAATATTTATTTTCATAGCAGTTATAATATTATAATATATATATATATATATATATATATATATATATATATATATATATATATATATATATATAATATGAGTTCATCGTCTTTGTAGCACTTCTCATGGCTGAAGGTCGTGATCTTCCACTTTTCTTGTCCCCATTATGCATGTATATTCTTATGTTCTTTTTTTAAGCATATTTCATATAAACCGCTTCGAGATAGTTATAGCTTTCAACTGGTTTACTAGCTTTTAGGGGTTGTGAAAAATAATATAATTTAAATTATTTAAATATGAAATAATTATTTTAGATATTTTTTTTTATTTATGTTAAAAAATATTTTAGAACAAATGAATATAATATATTGGTAAAGAGCGTTTGAAAGTGATTGTCATTTTCTTTAAAACTATTATCAAAATTAAATTTTGTTGATCTTTTGATAATTTAGAAAATATAATTGTAATATTAATACTGTTTTCAATTTGGAAACATTTAAATTTTATATTAAGCATTTTAGGAATGAACGCCTAACCTTAACCAATAGACAAAGGATGAAATAGACAAAAAAAAAAACATATTCAAAGCTCACGAACGACTCGGGAGGAGGAGAACCGAGAGGAACTCCGACATTTCGGAGGAACGTTCTCGACAAAATATTCAACACGAAAAAATATACGTACACAAAAAGACAAACAGCGTGTAAAGGTAAACGTCGAGGAAGAACTCGTTTTGTTATCTAAGAACCGCATCACTTTATATGCCGCGCTCCATACGAAAAAGGATTAATGTTTACAACCCACCAAAGTGGAAGGTCATTAAATTTTCGTTATACTGGCTCCGGGCGTACATTATCGAAACCATGATCCCATACGTCTAATCCGACTATCTAGTGAAATTCGGAAATCGAATGTGAAAAAAATCGACCATATACCACCTAATGTATTATTTGATTTTTTGTTGTTGTTGTTGTTCAATTTTTGATGCATAAAAATCGTATGATTTCACTGCCTACGATTTACTAAGAATTTTTCATAATAATCTAAGCGAGGAAAAAATATACATATACCAATATATACCTACCGCATTCTAAGTGTCGGCGACAACCATTTTGCCTAACACCTGTTCGATGGAATAATCGTCATATACGCTGTGTGATATTCGAATTAGTTGCCCGCGAACGCCATTTTTATTTTTATTCGTTTTTTTTTCAATTTTATTTTTCTCTTAATAATGAACGGTATTTTTATATGTAATAATTCAGCTACAACCGCGTCTGAGGTCAAGCAGCAAAAAGAAAAAAAACGTTTTTAGAAATAGAATTGATCTAATTTAGTTTTTTTTCTTACAAAATTTAACACGTTTTAATTTGATTTTTTTTTTAAATATTCTAAGCGTAAATAATAATTGACGTTTTATAGTTTATATATATTCAACGATTTGACATCGTCATCGAATCGTAAGATACGGGAAGCGAGTTAAAAAAAATCTATAAAAATAAACAACAACTCGGAGTTGTGTTAATTATTGAATTGGGACTAATAGATATCTAGTTATTCGGCTTGTTTACACGAAACGGTCGTTTCGAAGACTTCTCTTTTTCATCATCATCAACATCATTGTCGACGTTTCGTTCGTGAGTTCTCGAGTTTCGACCGGTACACGGATAAACCTTATCTCAAGTAGAGAGAGAGACAGAGAAAGAGAGAGAAAGAGAGAGTGAAAAAAAAAACACGTCAAGATGCAGTTAAAAGCCTCTGCTTTTGTATGTGTGCGTGTGTGTTTTATATTTCACGTACGAAACACAGGTGTGTTTATGTCCATTGTCACAAGCAGGGAGAGACGGGAAACAGCAAGGGGAAGCGGGGAGGGGCGAAAGCTCGTGACCGATCTTCGAAGTGGTTTTTCGGTTACCATCCTTTTTTACCTGGTCTTTCAAACTTGACATTCAAAAGATTTACTCTCGATTGTCTTAAATGCGGTCGAGACTACCACCCCCGGTTTCATATGAAAAAGTGACAATGCTGCCACAGGACCACCTAAACTTGAAGAAAATTTGCAAAACTACATGCGAGGATAGAATTTTTCGCTCGAGTCGAATTTCAAATCTTTTAAAAAGTTAACATATAAAAGATATATCGATTTCAATTTATTCACATATGGATAAGCTTTAAAAGTATAATTTTTTTTGTGTTTTAAATATTATTATTAATATTTACCATACTTAAAAAACACTAATCATCTTCTATCTAAAATATGTTTTTTTCTTTCATACGTATAATAAGAACGTCTTGTGTCTTCCTTAAAGGTCTTGTTACGTTCTTCATTTTCGATTATTTTAGTGTTTAATTAGCGTCTATGTACTAATGAAGCGTTACAAGGCAACGTTTAATTTTCAATGTTCGCGTGCTGCGTTTTATTTTTATTTTTTTTTATTTTCATCTTCAAACGACAAATGAACATAAAAAGCGTTTGTTCATTTCGTATATTTTAATTATATATTCGCGTGGCTTAATAATAATAATAATATATTACATTTCCGTTATATATTTTTATCGAGTAGAATATAATTTATTTCAATTTCGCTCATTTATTAATCAAATTCATCCTTACACGTTAGAAAATCTATCTTTTTATTTAGATAAAAAGACGATTTATAAGAATTTAATTTAATTTAATTTTTAGTTTTATTCTATTTTTTTTTCTAGTAAAAAATCAAGTTATGTTTTAATAAAAAATGAGGTTGAGTTTATTTTTATCGACTTGTATTTGAATCTTTTAGATTTTATTAAAAGTATTTTCTTATTTTATTATACCCTTCATTTCATAATTACTTAATTTTTATGAACAAATTTACGACAATTGCGGTCATGAAACGAATTTTAAACAGATTTTAATGATAGTAGCAAATTTGTTACCATTATAAAATGAATGATTAATATTATTTGCTCATAACACATACACTATATACTATTTTATTTATTTCATTTTAATAATATGATTTTTATTGAATTTTAACTATCGAATCAACCCTCGCGTATTAAGCGCGCATACGTTCAATGTTTGATACTTGTAATTCGTGCCGTGTCAGCGGCCGCTAAGGGGTTAATCTTCAATCGCGAACCAGTCGTGAAGAATTCTTCAGAGATCAAGGACTTATCGAACGCGAACAACGAGTCACGTTTTCAGGGTAGAGATCACGATGCCGCAAATTAATTGGTACATCTTGGCGTTTGCCAATTCACGAATTAACACCGAAAACGACGTCGTCGTCGTCGTCATCGTCGTCTAAAATTGAACATAAATAAATATAATCGTAATGAATTTAAAAACGATACATTATGTATATACAAATATCAGCCGTTACATTACTTACTGCTTTAATCGATATATTTATATTGCTTTATCTCGAAGATGAGAACGCTTCTATATTTTATTTATCTACGATTTGACGCTTACACAATTTGTTTATTTTTATAAACTTGGGAAGAATATCGTTTTATCATTATCTATTCGTAAATTCTATGTGTATATTAAACAAATTATGTAGAAGCTTATTTATGTTTATAAAAATTTTAAATTAGATTACATCTTTTTATTACATTATATAAACAAAAAAATGGTCGATCATCAAATTTTATAAATATTTATTGATTTATATGAAAAAAAATATTTTGAAAACCTATTAAATATATGTCAACATTCAAAATTAATAATAGATATTGTTTTGGCTTTTTTTTAATAAAATTCCAAGACACATTATGAAAAATCATCAACGTGATAATTTAAACTTCTTTCATATTTTACGCGGTATCCTGAACCGTAGGGGGTTAACGCCATTAATTTTATCCATTTCTATTTTTTTTTCGGACCGTTTTCAAAACGATAAAATATTTTTGTGACACGCGGTGACGTATATAAAGTTAAAAATATTTTATTCCCTAGATGCACGTATATTTATTTTCATTTCGAATTTAATATATTATATTTTTTTTAATGCTATGGCGGAGTGTTTCGTGTAATTCAATATTAATTTTGGTTCTCATTATTTATGATTCGTTTAAATTAATTAACCGACGGAATTTCAGCATAAATTAAACATTTTCTTTTCAATGCACACATCCACTTCTCATATTATCCGCACAATTTGTCCTTGTTAGGTTTCGAACCTTCTTTTAATGGAACGACCAGTTTATTTTCAGTTATTTTTGAAGCTTCAAAAGATCATCGTTATCTCAACGATTCGAACACGTTTTCCATTTACATTTAACATGCGTGTTTACTTTGAATACAAGTATATTTATATTTATATACGTACTTGTTTTATTTTATTTTTCATTTCTTTTTTACTATAATTTCTTATTCGAAATCGATTCGGACAAGAATCTCTAAGATGTCCACAATAAGCATTATGTAATAATAGTTCAATTTGTTTTATCGTGAATAGGGTTATAAGTCTGGTTTAAAACCATCACGTTAAAAGCTCCTTCTATCTTGTTTTAGGTCTTTAGAGTGCTTTTTTTATTTTTTTCCAACATTCGATTAAAACCGTGGTATAAATAAAATGTTTCAATAATAAATTTCAATAATTTTACCGTCGGAAGATTGATGAATAATTGTATTATGCAATAAATTCGATAATATTTATTTTTAAGTGGAACTATTACATTAAAATTCATAATTCTATAAATACCGTTCGTGTTTTTTTAATGTGTGAGTAATAAATATATTGAAAAAATGCACTCCGACAAGTTTTTATCTCGTTTCAGTGCATATCGTTTACATTCTCGTAAAATGTACGTTTTCTCGTCGATCCTTTTTTCTTGTTTAGTTCTTTTTTTTTCAAAAAAAAGTACTTTTACAAAAAATTTCTTTTGATATCGTAATTTAAATTTAATATTTTTTTATCTATATTCATGAAAATGATTTTTTTCCATGACATATTCGTGCAGTTTTATATCGAAACTATTATAGAAATTATGCAAATTTCGAAATAAAATTGTATGCTTAGAGCAATAATTTGGAAATTTTAGAGGATTTTTAAATTATCACAAAATAATTCAAAAAAACTTTATATTAAAAAAATAAAAAATCATCATTTTTCATAGAACATTTGAAACGATTTAGTGTATTCTAGAAAAAGTATAAATGAAGAGAATCAATATTAATTTTGATCGTCTATAATTGTTTTTATTTTTATAATAACTAATAATTACAATGAAACTAATATTATAAGTGTCAATTGCATCTGAAGAATTTAATAAAAAACTTGATTTTTAAAAATATATTATTATATATTAACCTTATTTAACAAAAATCGTTCAAATTAAATTTTATCAAATCATAAATAATCCATAAATTTATTTTTTATATATTAATCAATATGTTTTATAATTTATATTGCATATTTTTTTTACGTTAAATTTAATATTTACATTAGATTTAATTTTACATTACAATTTTGAGCCAACGATTGATTTTGACTATCTGAATATGTGTGCAAATTAAAATACTTTAACAATACTTTAGCAGCTGTTCAAATCGAAGCCAACTTATTGCTTTCTTTAAATGTAATCTCACTTCCTTTCATCGATTAAATCCGCTTTCGATAACTGTTATCATTTAGAACAATATTATTTTTATTATTTTAGTTTTAAAAAATAGAGATTTTATAGTTAAATACAATAATTTAGAATGTATTTATTAAATTAATATTTATGAACGCTTTGTATATAGTATATAGAAAATTATGTTACTGAGAACTTTACTGACTCTTATCTTAAAAAAAAATAATAAGTACGCTTTCGATGTTAACGTATAACGGCATTTGTATCGTTCATATGGTCACTTCGCATATGTTGCATATATAATATTTTCAATATCGAAGTAATGCTGTGCGCACGTGAATTTCGAACAATCGATCGCTTCGAATCGTTTTTATAAAATCGATACGAGAAAGAATCGAGTCTTTTTTTTATTTATGAGGCACTCGAGGGTAAAAATTTTCGCACACGTTCTCCTCACTTTATTTATAATATATGTGATTTTTAAGTGTGATCTCGATTATGGTTCGCGAACGATAATTGAATCTGCGCAGTACGTCGTGCGACGGTGGTTTCGTTTCGCGCTCCGCGTTCGATTATCGTAGTAGCAAAAGCGAAACGAGCTTTACTATATACGTCGATACGATGATGAATTGGACGTTTTGATGTATTCGATTTTTGATTTTGTGATTGTTGACATTGATGGACGTGTTTTATCCGTTAATTTTTTTTTTATAATATTATTGTGCCGTATTATATGATGGTTGTCAGTCGTGTTTGATTTGGGTGCTCTTCCTAGAATATCTTGAAGAAGCGTTACTTTTTTTCTGGGATGTTTAAATAACTTTGTTTTATTGTTAGATACTTACGAATTAGGCATAGAATGTGCGGAAATCGTCTATTTTAATTTGTATTATTAAAATTATTCTCAGTACGAATGTTATCTGATTTTTTTTGTTCAATGCTTTTTTGAATATTTTTATATCGTGTACATACTTATAAATGATAAGTGTTATTTCCGAGTTTTATTGTTCATTGCATAAAAAAAAAACTCAAGTACAAAAAAGTATAATGTCGTAATATAACGAAACAAATAAATCAACTTTGTAATACCTTTATAAACTCTTATTGTTTTCTCTGACTTGATTCTTAGAAACGTGCCGAGAATAATATTTCAGATTCAAATATTATGATTATCAACAAGTTGTCGTTTAAATCGTTATATTTTATATGATTTTGCTATTTCTATTATATTATGGTTTTCGAAAGCTTTTTTTAAGACTAAAAAAATTCATGCTGTTTTAAAATATTGCTTGTATATTAAAAAAAAAGTTATTAAAAAATAGAAAAAATTCGGAACGCAGAATGGAATGTAGAAATTTTCGTTTATAAATATTCAAAAGTTTACTAATTTGCATTAACTGTAAGGATTTAACTAAATGAATCGACATTAATATTATGTTTTTTTTTGTACCGTTTCAAGATCAACAACTAAAATGTTTTTATTTAAAATACGTGAAAATTTTCATCATATCATTGTTAAGTTCGTAAACTGTTTAAAATCACGATTGATGGTGTGTTAACTGGAAAAGCCGTATAATCCCGAGGCTCGAAGAACATCCCGAAATGACGATCATCAGTCAAAAGAGATGTAACCATTTTCACAAACTGAACGCGAAGAGGATGCTTTCGATGCACATAATATTCATTCAAAAAATGATATATTTTATGTGTGTGCGCGCGCACCGTGTCGAACACTTTTAAACTTTACCACATTTACGATCCATAATGAAGAGTTACGACTTGTATTGTTTTGCAACTTTTAGAGGCCGTAAAACACTTAGGCGAAAATTTATTTTAATTTTTCCATACAAAACGAGACACGTACGTACTCAGTGGCATGTCTCCGTTTGCTGTTTTTTTTTATTATTTTTATTTATTTTATTTTTTCCAATGATGATTTATAAATTTGTTCAGAACCAGACACTCGTACATTATTGTTTTATTCGTTGTTCATATACAACAAGGCTTCGCGTTATTGTGTCTCAGGGCGGTTTTCTTTATTTTATTTTTATTTTTTATTTTTTGCACAATATCTCGTTCGGTTCGTGTTAACTAGTAGATTATTATGATGCGATAATTCGCGGAAAAAAATTCGCGCTATGAATAATCACAGCACGATTTTTAATCAACAATAATACGTGGCAATACGTGGCAATTTATTATTATTGTTATTATTATTAAAAAAAATAATGAAACATCTATTTAAATCTCATATATTTAGCATAATTTAATCGAACTAACTTTATATATATATATATATATATATATATATATATATATATATATATATATATATATATATATATCTAAATTGGAATCGAATCTACGTTGTATCCTTTTCAATCGATCCAGTAATTATGGCGCGTAAACGTTATGTTTACCGATTTTTGTGTTTCAAAACGTGAAAATTTCATCGCGCATAATCGACTAAGGGTATTATTGAATGAATCGAAATCGTTTCGGGGCAATAATGACCAAACGAGACTGAGCCACGGCTCCTTTATACAATGGTCGCTCGTGAGCATTCCTCACCTTTTGCCCGCAGCACCGAGATATGAAGATGGTATCTCACATTTTTGTTGCCGTCGAGAAAATTATTATTGCGTTCGCACGTATATATATATATATATATATATATATATATATATATATATATATATAGTTATATGTATGTATGTTTGTGTGTACGTGACGCTGCACGACTGCACGAATTTCGATCAAAATCCCGACTCGTGTAGGATTTTGATCGAAATTTCACGAATCGAAATAATAAGAGCGGTGTACTTTTTCGTCTTTTTTTTAAATTTATTTATTTTATTTTGATCGATGATCCGTTTGTCTATATTATTCATATATGTATATAATATGCTAATATAATATAAATAAAATTATTATTTCTAATTAAATATAATTGTTTTCTTATATATATATATATATATATATATATATATATATATATATATATATATATATATATAAATTAAACATTCAATATTTTATTTATTACATAAAATGAAAAAAAAGTTTATACCAATTCAATATTAAATCTTAATAGACAAATACTATTAATAAAATTTAAATCACAGAATAAAGTTATATATCATTAGTGCATTATATTTTTTTAAGTAGTTTAAAATATATTCTTATAATCATAACATAACATTATTTGATTTTAATAATCGTATTTATTGATAGATTTTCCGTTATATTATTAAAAAAAAAAATATTCTGAAAAACGTATGTTTTATCTTGTAATTTGTCTTGTATATTTCTGCCTTTTATATCCATTGGAATGGTTAATTTAATCCAACTAATAAATCAGTCAATTCAACAAATGCTTATTTATGTATGCCGGCAAACAAATTTATATTTTACCAAGAAGAATAATTGATTTTATATTGAATTTCAATCGTATACATAGTTCTTTCGCATAAATCTTCCTTATTTGTAGTAGAATAATGCGAGTATAGCGTTTCGTATATTTATATCCTTTGATGGGCAAATTTGCAAAAAAAAAATCTAAATTTTTAATTAGCGAACGAAATTACACATATATCAAATCAAAACAGCGATTCCAAATATATCAATGTTAGATTAATAAATTCCGCATAGTTTATTTTATATTTACTATTTATATTTTATTAATCGATTTTTTAGTATGTTTTTTTTCTATATGATTTAATCATTGTTATTTTTAATTTCAAAAACTTTTTTCTATTGAAATATTTTATAGCTTAAAAATATTTTTGGATTAGAAGTCGGTGATATAATCACTACTCTATTTAGAAAGAAAAGCGAAATAAATGAACATTATAATAATCGACTATCCTTTTCGAACAGGAAATCGCGTAAAAATGCAATCCGACGTTGAAACAATAAAATCGGGAAACATTTATTAACAAGACTAGTATTTTTGAATATATATATATATATATATATATATATATATATATTTGTTCACGAATTGTCATTTTTTGTCCGTCGCATACATAAATCGGATATAAAACGGAAGTGAAACGTGTTACTGCGATTCGTATATCGATACGCGCCGGTTTTTCGCATAAATTGCTACAAATTAAGGGCGTGCTGATAATAATAATAATAATAATAATAAATATATAAATAAACAACGAAAGGAAATGACATCTCAAACGTTCAAAACGAAACGATTACACGTATAACAGAAAAAAAAGTGAAAATTATATGTGTTTTCTTTGTGTTATTTTTTATATATCAAGATATAAAATTTGATTATTATATTAGATTCATTTTTATATATCGCTTATATTTTAATCATTTACTTGTATATATAATAAAATAATTAAATCGTATTTATTTTCTACGATTTTTTTTCAACTTAAATAGTGAACTTGCGCTATATATATATATATATATATATATATATATATATATATATATTAGGTATAATATTTTTTATGATTAACAATTATCAACGGTGACTCGTTGAAAATCAAAACCATATCACATATCAGATAATTACATCCATCTTGTTTATTATATTAATCTATATAAAAGACGAACATCTCGTGTTGACGAAGGATCAAATAATAATAATAATAATAGCAATAAAAAATAACCTTATAAATCGATATATATCTGAAAAATTTCATAATAATAATGAAAAAAATATTTTTTTTATAAATTCAGACTACTCCATTTATCGGTGTGGTTTATTGATCAATTCGAATATGTTCTCATGCTTATCCTTGTTCCTTTTGCAAACCACGAGGTTTGTGTTATTTTTTTCAATCTTATTCTTCATCTACTTCTTCTCAATCATCATTAGCGTCATCATCATCATCATACATTGATCTCGGTTGTTTTTCTTTCATATCGACTTTTTAAACCGGTTCAACTGACTATGGAGCGGTTAAAAACGCGGCTTTTATATATTGTAAATATTTTTCTTCGATATATATTTTCGTATGTTAAAATAAAATAAATATTGTCGACCTGCTTTAATTGCTCAAAACAAAATATTATTTCATTTCTTTGCATATTTCGGTCTTTTTTCTTTATATATACATACATATATATATATATATATATATATATATATATATATATATATATATATATATTTATATATATATGGGTATATTCACTTAAGTTCGAAAGCTATTATTATTTTAACAATCTTAAGTAATTTATAGATTATATAATTTAAAAATATGATTTATATTATAAAGAATTAATTTG
Source organism: Leptonema lineaticorne (assembly GCA_024500535.1). Classification (NCBI taxonomy): domain Eukaryota; kingdom Metazoa; phylum Arthropoda; class Insecta; order Trichoptera; family Hydropsychidae; genus Leptonema; species Leptonema lineaticorne. The sequence continues at coordinate 2,111,341 of JANIJI010000011.1, read as the reverse complement.
AAGATTATCTGACTATTTTGCATAAATTAAAAAGAAAGTCGAGTTATCAAACTAATATAAATATTTCAAAATATTTCTTCGTACTGAAAAATACGATATATATTCTTATATATTGTCATAAAATCAACACTTTTAAAATTTTTTTTTTTAAATTTGAGTACTCATATTGTATATACTCAGATAAAGGAACTTATCCGCAAGTGTTAATGTCGTATATAATATTCAGAGTCATAGCACCGCGAACAGAAGATCCTCGTTTTTTTGTTGTTTTATTTTTGTTTTGCGCTTCCATTGCGAATTTTGCGCTTTTTTAACACCTTTTTTGTATATTTTTTTAACAGTCGCCGTTTGTTTTTATTGTTATTGTTGTTTGCGGAAGTTTTGTCCGCTGGAAATGAACCGCTCTCGCATTCCAGTTCACATCCGTTAAAATAACCCACTTCTGTATTAACTGTCAATGATGAATGGTCAAACGCGGAAAACGATGCGATTTCTCTGTTTGTCTCTGTCTCTTCCGCTTTTTCATTAAAAAAAATAAATTTATAATTATTATGTGCATTAGACTTTCGTTTAACCGGCTTCCGCGGACCGGATATATCAATGAATGCCTAACTAATGTAAAAAAAATGCATTTTTGTTTTTTGAATTGATTAAAATTTTATACGAATTGAAAACCATTATCAGTCATATTTATGAGGAGTAATTTAGATCGAAACTTGTAAATTTTATTATACATGATATTTTCTTCGAAATTCATTATATATATATATATATATATATATATATATATATATATATGTGTGTGTGTGTGTGTGTGTATATATATATATATATATATATATATATATATATATATTAATTCAATTTTTTAATCATCAAACATTCTAAATATGCTGAAATGGTTTTTTTATAAATTCGTCTTCTTCATAATGATTATTATAATTTGAAGAGATAATTAGAGAATAATAATTATCATTTATATACGAAAGATGATTAAAAAAAAATAAAATCAGTTAAAACTTTTATAATTAACGATCAAGTATAAAGTGCACGTCTTGAACTTTCCTACATCAAATGGACAAGTTCAAGGATGTTTAGGAAAAAAAACGCATTTCTTCACATCTACACGCAGAATTTCTTATTTATATATTATTGTTATATTTATATATTATTTAAAGGTAAATATTTCGTCACTGCTTGTTGATTTTATTTATGCGGGCGTATTTTAATGTAATATTGAAATGTCGTATTATTATTCAGAAGACGATCATTAGTATTTGTTAAATATAGTAATTATATAATAGATGTTCAGTTCGCTTTATTAAATTTTATTGTACGTAATGAAATTTAAAACCTCATATTAAATGTAAAAATGTATTTACTCTTCGATTTTATTATTATTAGTGTTTATGTACAATTAAATATTTGATTTATTGCACTGCTTGATTAATATGTGATTTTAATTTAATTAAAATTTTTATATAATTTTATTCTTCAAAGTGATAGCAAAATATTATATGAAAAATTTGAATTAGAGTAAAAAAAAACTGTATTATGTATGGAATAACAATATTTATTATGGAATAAAACGTTTCATTTTTAAAATGCCACAAAAAAAAATTAACAAGAATATTCCGTGATAATAAAACTGACTATTGATAAATGTTATAGGTTTTAAAAGTTGACAGTGAATTACTTATATAACACTTCGTCCCTATTGTGATTTGTGTTGTGCTGTGCACGCATTCAGGTGAACATTTATGAAGCATCGTAAATATGATATTTTATGATATGTGGTCACAGTAAAAACGAAACAGTGATTTGTGCGATTTTACGCGAAACCGTACTGCGAAAAGGCATTCGTTTCTAAACTGTTTTTTTTCCATTTTTATTATTTTGAATAAAATAAACGCTGTTACAGGTCATGGATCGTAATTTATATGATTGAAAATCATCCACAATGTATTGTGAATGATTGTGGTATGAAAACAATACTTTATTTTATTGTATCATTCGTGTTGTCAGAGGTTTTGTTCATGAAAATTTATGTTTACTGATATCTTTATCATCATATTACTTATTATATTAATTTTTAACGATCGTCTTTTACATATTTCAATTATTAGCAATTTCACAATAATTAAATATAACAATATCAATATTATTACTTTTTCTCAAATATTGATATATATATATATATATATGGTATATATATATATATATATATATATATATATATATATATATATATATATATATCGATGCTTCAAAGTATTATATAAATAGAAATGTAACGAATTATTTTACTTGGCACAAATAACTTATTTAGTGATATATAAAAGAAAACATAATATTCCATTTATTTTATCACTTCATATATTCAATCGCCTTAATAATAATAGATAATAATTACAAATTAGTCTATTTTCTAAAAGAAATAGTTTATTAGATAAAACTTATTTCTGTCGCTGAAAAATAAATAATTCATATAGTGAAAAACTTCTTAAATGAAATGATGCTTATTCATATATTTTTTTTTGCAATTTTGAATAGCATTTAATTCAATTTTATATTTAAGTACTGGATATTATTTATTTATTATCCTTATATTTTTTTTATTTAATAACGTGTTAATATATAGACCATTACTTAAAAACTACTACTTCATTACTAATGAATTAATAATTTCTTATTTTGAAATAAACATTATATATATATATATATATATATATATATATATATATATATATATATATATATATATGTGTGTGTGTGTGTGTGTGTGTTTGAATTCGAACCAAGTTATGCTCGAAGCAATAGGGTAAGATTCTGGTATGAGATTAAAATATATGGAGTCTTATTTGGAAATTATTGTGGAATTTAGACGTAGCTTTGTAGCGTCACGATCTTCCATAAAGCACGCGCGGTCACGACCATAATCTCCTGTATACCACTAATTCTCAAATATTTCAAGCCATCGGCATTTAACATTATTTATGCGTTCGTTTCATTGCCATATAATTAGGAGTTTATACTTTTTTTCAACACTTGTTCGTTTAAAAAGTCTTATATGAACACGATGTTATATTGTTGTTGTCGGTGTCAGTTAAATACGACATTTAACAGTCATATTTAATTAATCTTATGTTTGTATGAAATGTATTATCGCACATGAAAAGTTTATTTTGAATGCGATAATTATTTCAAAAAACACAAGTAAATATTTGATAACAGAGTTAAACAAATATCGTATAAAATTTAAACGTAAATTAAATAGTGGAAAAGTGGCTTAAATATATTTGTCACTATGAGAGTTAATGATATATAATTTAGTTAATGGAAAAAATATTCATTAATTTTAGAGAAGATCTTTTGTTCTAATTTTTCTATTTTATTTTAAAATTATAATATTGGTAAAATTTTAATCATATGAATATTAGATTAGGCTACATATTAACTTCTTACAATAAATCGATAATTCATATTATGAAAATATAATTTACTGGTTTCCAAGATAAATATTTATCGTATTTTTGATGAATTTTTCAAGTAAATTTTATATTTCTTTGGTAATTGATACTTGTTATCAAATTTTGCATATTTTATGCCGTAAACATTGTCGATCTTTACATCATGAATTGTAATGAATAGCTTTTGTTAGATGTGCATCTTCAGAGAGTTTTCTTCGTCGGTCAGCTTATTCAAAATCGATATCTTAAGACTAGTTTATGAAATATAAATAATTTTCGTTTTCCATCTAAAGAAAACGTTCCTATTATTGTTATATATCCGTCTTTTTTATTATTTTTTCGATCAATATTTTCGGCCAAAATAATATTTACTTTATTTTGAAAACTTTTAATATTTATAATCCAATATATAAATTTGGAAATGATTCGTAGCAAACGTTAACACCACCCGATGCCTTCCCAGAAAGGGATCGCGGACTTTAGATTGCCGTTATTAGTATCAAGAAACAGAGTTTGAAAGATTTGAATCATTTTTTTTGAACTGAAGCGGTAACGGCACGCGATATAATAATCTGTTTCTGCCAGAGCTTTTTAAAATTTCTACTTTATATTAAATAATACGATCGTATTTTTGTTATAAAAGACACAAAATTAGTAAAAATATTTTGTATTTCGGTTTCAACTCGTCTTCACGAAAAAATCATTTCGAAAGCTTTACTATTATATTTCATACTAAAATGATTAAAATATTGGATTCACATTGAATGATATTTAATATAGTAAATATCTATATTTGAAAAAGGTTTTTACTCTATGTTCTGATATTTTTTTATTATCGTATTTGTTGAAAGAGGTCTGTTTAATCTATTTTTCACTCGTGTTCACTTTTGGTTAGTCAATACTTGATATCGAATCAATTTAGTTGAAATTCAAATACATGAATTATGATATATGAATTTGATTTCTATAATAAATATTTATCGATCCTCGGACTTTGGAGTTTTGAATTGTAAACACAAATTTATTTTTGTAAAAGCTTTAAAGATATATGGTAGATGCGATCGTCGATTGACTACATCTGAGTTGAATGCAAGAAAATTGTATAAGAGAATTGGACGCGCGTGAGAAGGCGGTACACGTGTGGAGGGAGAGACGGGGGGAGTGGTCGTCGGTTTTTGGTGGGGTACGATGGTTTCGACACTGGTTTTTAACGTCGTTACCTGATCGGTCACTTCCCCACCTCTCGGGCTAGTTTTGTGATCTCCGGCGCTTATGCGTGTGCGTAGTTAGAGTGGCAGCGTTGGCCGTCGACGGCACAAGTGGACCTCCGTCTAGTATATGTCGGATGTGTCGTTGACGCGTTCTTTTTATGCGATTTCGTTTTTAATGCAATCGGTGCTTATGGTGTTTCATGTTGTTTTGATGTCGTGTTACACTGGTGATTAGCCGCGCTTTGGTCGCGCGCCACGTGGGCGCTGCGGCCACTGTGCATGTGCATGATCGCCATCCGGCGAAATGGTGACGCCAGCGTTGGCGTCGCCTTCTTTTCTGGTGCTGATGGTGATAGTGACTGTGACTGCGCTTGTTACGGTCACATTGGAGGCGCATTCGCCTCACAAACAGCACTCGAGACAAGGCTCAAACAGACATCACGACCATCGTATTGCTATATCCAACAACAACAACAACAACGACAACGAGTTTGTCAAAGGCAGAAGTAAGTTCTTGAAATGCCGAAACTTATCAATTTTAATATTATAACAAATTTCATTCACAAATTTATATATTATACATTTTTCATGTCGTTTACGCTCAAACTGATTTCAGCTGAAAATATCCTATTTATATAATGTATAAAACACAATATTTCAATACGAAAATCTTTTCAACATTCAAAATTCAAATTAAAAATTAAATTTTATGCGCATTCAATTGTTATAATATCTTACGACTACATATTTCACGCGCTAAAGAAATTCTTGTTAGAAAACAAAATGGCGGATAGAATATTTCGCCAACTTTGTTGCTCATTTCGAGTCGTTTATATTATGATAATCATTTAAAAATATCTTTATTCGTATGAAAAAATACGTAATTTTTTATATTTAGAACTATTCCCACTCGTTCATTATGAATAAAATACCGTAATTTAAATGATATACGCACAATCATTTCAAACATGAATGGGAAAAAGCTACGATTGCTAAACCGAATTTTCACATATAATTTGTTTTCATATCCTTTGTATTATTATTATTATTATTATTGTATTACAATGAAAATTTACGATTTTATTCGAATAATTACAATTGTAACTTTCTGATAAGAAAGCACAAAGTTTTTACGTATTCGAATTCGAATTCAAGGATGGCAAGTTTTGAATGTAAGCTCGATGACTTTTTAATGTTTTCACAACAACTTCTTATTTTTGCGTCTAATTTATATATTATTAATTGTATGTTTACGATATGAATTTATATCGTAAGATTGTGTTTTTTTGTTTTTAATTTAATAATTATAAAAAAGAATGTTTATTTGTAATAAAAAAAAAACATTTTTATACTATTTTGCCGCGTTTTTTGATAGGATCTTTGTCGAGAAATCCACTTTCAATGGTGTTTGTGTTAATTGTATATCGATCGTATAAATATACATCCTCATGTTGTATAGTATTGGTGCATCTTAGGTAATATGTTATCCTTCTGAACGGTCGATTTACCTGTTTTACTGCTATGGAATAGTACCAATGGAGAGAATTCACCTTCGGGCCGCGGTCACATTGTAAGCGCGCCGCCGTTATTATCGATATATTTTTTTACACCACGCATATCCAAATGGAAATATTTTCGTGTGCTCGGATAAAATTTTAACATGTATTGCGTCATTCGAAAGTAAACGCCATCGACGTCCGTTTCCGGTCGAATTTGGTCCAAATTAACATAAATATAATTCGAAATCGGCGGCGATACGTTTTTGGCGCCATTTTTTTCGATTCATTCAATGTTTTATATATGCGCAGTTATAATAGTTATTTTGCATCAAATTTTTTATTCTAAAAATTATTGATTTTTAAAATATTATTTTATAATTCAATTTAAACCTTATATATATATATATATATATATATATATATATATATATGTCATGTTTGATAATATATTTATTTCATAATATTTAGCGATCAAATGTAATAATACTGCAAGTAAAGTAATTCTCAATCTTTTTTAAATTTACTACATATTTTTTTTTATATATTAAGTAATATCATTTTAACATAAATAATTATCTAAAATTAAAGATATAAATCTCTCAAAAATCACTTGTTGAAATCATTTGTTTACGGATAGTTCCTGCTTAAACATTATTATATGAATATTAATCGATTTTTCTACGGCACAAAAATGAGTCTGGTTCTTAACAACTGGTTTTTTGTTGTTTTGTTTTTCGTTTTTCATTTCGTGAAACCTACACATTTTGGAGTGGCGTTTGATCGGTTTACGATTATCATATACCATATATAGTAACAGTGGCGAGTTCGAAGCATATTAGAACTCGCTAGTGTTTTCTCGTCGTATGAATTTTTGCATATTTCACGAATTCATTCATTATAATGTTATAACGGATTCAAGAATTGTAACTTAGATTTGAAAGGTCGAAGATTTTTATTGTTTTTTTTAAATGAATTTTTACATATATCTTTTTATTGAATAGTGTGACGATACACGGAAACTAGAATTTGGTTTCCAATAAATAAGATTACATGCTATTTGGTTATTTGTTTTAGTTTGAATTAAATTATTTTTTCGATAAGGAAAAACACCTTTTTTTTATTTTTTATAGATTATTTTATTTTATCTTATAAAATATATCATATATGTATTCTGAAATTACTAAATACAATAGAAGTTTTGATTCAAAATGTTAAAGAAATTTTCTATTTTAAAGTATATAAAATTATAAAAGCAGTATATTCAAAATTATTTTTATTTTATTATATAATAAAATTTTGAAACATTGCAAAAATACATCATATATTTTTGTATAAATTTCATAAGATATATGAAATATATTTTTGATATTTATTGTACTATATATATATATATATATATATATATATATATATATATATATATATATATATATAATATCAATAAATCTTTGTGTATGAAATGTTAAAAAGAAATAAATGGACGAGCGCATCGCTTCTTATATACGTAAAAATTTACGACGCACCAACGTCAACGCGTACCTTTTCATCGGGATGAGAAATATTATTATTATTATGGTTATTCGGGGATAAAGGTATATCTGAGAGAAAAAATTCTCTGCTCCGCGCTAAGGTGATGTGGGTACAACTAAAGAATGACGGATAACATAAAAAAAAAGAAGAAACGAAAGAAAGAACAAGTGAGAGTTTTTGCTCACAAACAGGTATACCTGAGTGTATCTCGAAACAGAGTTAAGTGGTTAAAACTGATGAAACTGTTATGATAAGATATTTTCTTCATATATATACATTATCATGATTTATATTTTATAATGAATCTCAACATTATTCGAAATTTCTAGGATTATCATCAACATTTTCAAATATAAAGAATTGAAAGAGCCAAAAAAAATACGCGTTCATGTTAAAACTTAATTAACTTTATGATATATAACTATTAAATTTAGTATCGTTTACATTTCGATTAGTAACTCACATATATTATATTAGTGATGCGTCATTATTATTTCCAATATATAAGTAATTTCATTCATAATTTAACCTTTTACGATAACATATATATTTTGTAAACAAAAAGAAAAAATAATAACGTGGAAACGATTTTGAAAATCGTGTGAAAGGTGAACGCTAGTTTATGTTGCACATGTATTTAATACAATGCGCAATATCTGCGTTATTTAGTTGTACAATTTTTAATGTGTATATATATATATATATATATATATATATATATATATATATATATATATATATTCAAATTTGTGTGTATGGGCGTGTGTGCATTTATATAAAATAAGTTTATTAATTTTCTACACATATAAACTAATATGATGGGTTTTTAGTTTAACCGCTCATTAATATCTCCAAAAAAAAATTTGCTTAAGCATTTATTTTTTATTTTCATTTACATTTATTTACTTTTTGCATTGTTATTATGTGTGTTTATAATTTTTATGTCTAATATATAGTTTGAAAAATATATTTAAATATTCTTATTAGAATTGATTTATAAAACGTATAAGTTATTACATCGTAATTGGGATATATTGATTTTTATTATTATTAAATTATTAATTTATTGAAAAGATTTATATGAATATGTATTCAAACTTTATTATTATATTAATTATACATATTGTGCAATAGCTATTAGAATAAATATAAGAAATATAGACGTCATTCTCAATATTTATATCATTTTTGAAAATTTAATAATATGCTTTTTAAACATTATTTATTAAAAGTATATTTTATAATAATATTATAAGTAATATCGATTTTTATAATTAATATATTTTTATTTTTATTTTTCAGTATGCATTGGCACAAATGGCCGGATGTCTGTTCCATCGAATCGCGATCATCACTATAGGAATTTACGAGATAGATTTACGAATTGTACATACGTGGATGGTAATTTAGAGCTAACCTGGATTCAAAATGAATCATTGGACTTATCGTTTCTTCAACACATAAGAGAAGTCACCGGTTATGTGTTGATATCGCACGTGGACGTTCGTCGAATTATCTTGCCAAGACTTCAAATAATTAGAGGAAGGACGTTGTTCAAGTTGAATGTGAGAAACGAGGAGTTCGCTTTGATGGTAACATTATGCGCTGCATTCTCGTTAGAATTACCCGCTTTACGGGACGTTCTAGCTGGAAGTGTCGGAATTTATCAAAACTACAATATGTGCCATGTAAAGACAATTAATTGGGACGAAATAATAACCGATCCTGGAGCTACGTATGTTTATTTGTATAATTTTACATCGCCCGAAAGGGAATGTTCCCCTTGTGATCCTAGTTGTGAAGGTGGTTGTTGGGGAGAGGGACCTGAAAATTGTCAAAAATTTTCCAAAACCAATTGTAGTCCTCAATGTTATCAAGGACGATGTTTCGGACCGAATCCTCGGGAATGTTGTCACCTGTTTTGTGCGGGTGGTTGCAAAGGTCCTAAACAAAGTGACTGTTTGGCTTGTAGAAATTTTTACGATGACGGTCTTTGCACTCAGGAATGTCCTTCGATGCAAACATATAATCCAACAACGTATTCCTGGGAAGCGAATCCTAATGGAAAATATGCATATGGTGCCACTTGCGTGCGTAATTGCCCTGAACATCTTTTGAAGGATAATGGAGCATGCGTAAGAACTTGCCCACCTAAAAAAACAGCTGTGAATGGAGAATGTGTACCCTGTGACGGACCTTGTCCTAAATCTTGTGTAGGCGTTAAATCTGTGCATTCTGGAAATATCGATAGTTTTAAAGATTGCACAGTCATTGACGGTTCACTGGAGATTTTAGAACAGTCATTTGCTGGATTTCAACATGTTTATACAAATTTTACATTCGGTGAACGATATCAAGGGATGCATCCGGATCAATTAGAAGTTTTCAGTACGTTAAAAGTGGTCACAGGATATATTAACATTCAAGGATACCACGAAAAATTTACGAATCTATCGTATTTTCGTAATTTGGAAGTTATAGGCGGTAGACAACTGACTATGGACAATTTCTTTGCATCGTTGTACATTGTAAAAACTGCATTGAAGTCATTGGAATTGAAATCGTTACAGAAAATCAATTCGGGTGCTGTAGTGATCTTAGAAAATAAAAACTTATGTTTTGCTAAAAATATTGCTTGGAAAAAACTTCAAAAGTCCTGTGAGCACAAGAACGTTCTTCAAAACAACAGAGATGAAAACGAGTGCAGTAAGTTGATTATTGTTTCGCTATAATTAAGCGCAGTAAAAAACATAAGTTTTTTGCGATTTTTTCTTACTATATATATATTTTTTATGTAATTTCACATTGCACAACACAAACAAATTACACATAAACATATTTATAAATACATTTGAAATTTTTAATATGCTTTAGCGAAATGCGATCCTTTAGCGAAATTTATGTATAGAGAGCGTCTTTTATTGCTTTATTGATTCTAAATGTATAATATATTTTAAAATTTTATGTTTTTCCTCAACAGAAGAGCTAGGGTTAGTTTGTGATCCACAATGTACATCTGATGGTTGTTGGGGTGCTGGCCCCGATCAATGTTTAGCCTGTCGGAATTATAAATTTGGTGATACTTGCTTAGAAAGTTGTGATAAATATACTGGGTATATTTTTTATATTATTTAATATTAATATTATATTTGTAATTTGATTATGTTTAATTTCATTTTAATATTAATATATATGTTTTTTAGAATGTACAAAGCTGAACCAAAATTATGTTCACCCTGTCATATCGAATGCGCTTCGACGTGCACCGGTCCTAATTCAGATAATTGTAAAAAATGTAAAAATGCCAAAGATGGCCCGTTTTGTGTGGCCGTATGTCCGACTACAAAATATAAAAATAGTCAGGGTGAATGTAAACCCTGTCACGAAAACTGTGTGGATGGATGTCTCGGTCCGCAAAACACTATCGGTCCAAACGGTTGTAACTCTTGCGAGAAAGCTGTTATAAACGGCGACGTCACCGTAGAAAGATGTTTACAAAAAAATGAATCTTGTCCAGATGGATATTACTATGAATGGGTTGGTCCTCAAGAACAAGGTCCTCTGAAACCGCTTGCAGGAAAAGCAATTTGTAGAAAATGTCATCCGCGCTGCAAGAAATGCACAGGATACGGCTTTCACGAGCAAGTATGCCAGGAATGTAATAAATTTAAAAGAGGAGAACAATGCGAAGACGAGTGTCCTCCGGATCATTATGCTGAAGAAGTCACGCAAATTTGCGGATCTTGCCATGAAGAATGTCGAGGTTGCCTCGGTCCGGACTCGACAGATTGTATTAAATGTCGTAACTTAAAAGTATACCTTAATGGTGAACCCACATCAAATAATTCATCCATGTTCAATTGCACTTCTATTTGTCCGTCTGATTTGCCTCATAAGATATTTCCGAATGAAGTATTCTCAAATGAAGTGTCATTTGAGCCGTATTGTTCATCAGAACAGTTTTCTTCACATTTGAATGACAATACTGGGGTACTCGTTAATAAAAATTTTATTATAATTATAGTTTGCGTTTTAATATCAGTGATAGCTTTGCCTACTTTAATAATTACATTTATATATAAGCAAAAAGTGAAACAGAAAAAAGAAGCCGTAAAAATGACGATGGTATTAACTGGATACGAAAATGAACCTCTTCATCCAACAAAAGTGCAACCGAATCTGGCAAAATTAAGAATTGTTAAAGAAGCCGAATTGAGAAAAGGCGGAATACTCGGATTTGGAGCCTTTGGTAAAGTTTACAAAGGCGTATGGGTTCCTGAAGGAGACAACGTTAAAATACCTGTAGCGATTAAAGTTTTGAGAGAAGAAACCGGTGCAAATACAAGTAAAGAATTTTTAGATGAAGCTTATATCATGGCTAGTGTTGAACATCCGAATTTACTGCGTTTATTAGCAGTTTGTTTAACGCAAAAAATGATGTTAATTACCCAGTTGATGCCTTTAGGTTGTTTGTTAGATTATGTTCGCATTCATAAAGAAAAAATTGGCTCAAAAGCCTTATTAAATTGGTGTACGCAAATTGCGCGAGGTATGGCTTATTTGGAAGAGAAAAGATTGGTTCATAGAGATTTAGCAGCTAGAAACGTTTTAGTTCAAAATCCTAATATTGTAAAAATAACCGATTTTGGTTTAGCCAAGCTGTTAGATATAAACGAGGACGAATATAAAGCAGCCGGTGGTAAAATGCCCATTAAATGGTTGGCATTAGAGTGCATTCAACATAGAATATTCACTCACAAAAGTGACGTTTGGGCTTTTGGTGTTACCGTATGGGAATTGCTCACGTATGGTGGAAGACCTTATGAAAATATTGCAGCCAAAGATGTTCCAGAACTCATCGAAAATGGTTTAAAACTTCCTCAGCCCAGTATATGCAGTTTGGACATTTATTGTATAATGGTATCATGTTGGATGCTGGATGCCGATAGCAGACCTTGTTTCAGCAAATTGGCCATAAAGTTTGCCGAAATGGCTCGTGATCCTGGAAGATATTTAGTTATTCAGGGAGATAAATTTATGCGTCTGCCGTCGTATTCTCAACAGGTAGTTATTATTATTTTTACTGTTTAATTTAATTGGTTAATTTCAAGTCGCGTTTTTTTAATAAATTATGTAAATTTTATTTGAACATTTATTACTTTATTGAATGAACTAAATTTATTATTCTATTCTTTGATGTCTTTTTTATTGTTAATTATATAAATGAATTTGTGTGTCTTTAAATGAAAAATATTAAATAAATAGATGTTATTGCTATTTTTATCAATTTTATATTATATTTGCAGCGAATTATTATTATTTTTTTAATTTTTGAAATTATCTTTTAATTCGTCTGCATGATTTGAAAATAAAACGATGAAATGTGATACGCCGATATAATCATATTATAAATGTTTAACTATTTCAAATTTTATTCCAGGATGAAAAAGAAATGATTAAAAGTTTGTCATCTGGTATAGAAGGACCTGAATCAATTGTAGAAGCCGAAGAATATTTACAGCCGTCAGCTCTAGATATTGAAAAACCTGGAATTTCTGGGGTGTCCATATCTATGGATCATCACAACGGTTTTACCGATCCGAGCTCATCAAACACTTGGAGACAGAATACGACTGTATCTGTTACTGATTCTGTGCCTCCAGATAACCTATCGATGAAAATTGCGTACGCTCAGGTGAAAGGCAGCAATTCAAATGTAATTCCCCAATATTACAATTGTAGCAATGCAGCATCAGACAGTTCTGGTTCTAAATATACGAGCATTCAAAGAAAACCTTCCGAATCGGACGATATAAGTGCTGATGAAACCGAATCACCATCAAAGATGAAAGAAGCTCAGTTAGGTAATTTGAAATTGGATTTACCCGTAGACGAAGATGATTATCTTATGCCTTTTCCTCAAGCTGGTCAGTCTGCTACAACATATATAGATTTAATCAGCGATACCAGTAACGGTGATATTACACCGAAATCGACAAATTTCCAAAGTTACACTAATTATCTGCCTAAAACCAAGAAAGGCCTCGATAATCCTGAATATTTGCTAACGTCTGAGGAAAATATACATAATTCAGAAGAACCTAATACAATACCAAAGATTATTGAAGAGAACAATTCTATTCCGCTACCAGTAATTTCCTCTGATATACCGACGACTTCTGGACCTCCTGTGCCTTTCGTAGCCCAAAAGTCCATAGAGGAGGAATCGATTTCGGATCATGAATATTATAATGATTTACAAAGGGAGCTTCAACCACTTCGTCGTAACGAGACTGCTGTCTAAATATATGTTTACATTGATGTTAATTGATAGGCTGGTTTTTTTTTAATTTGCGATGATTTCTTTCTAAATATATCACTGTAAAAGATCAAATTAGCAAAATTACATTTACAAAAAATCTATGAATTATGATATTATTCATAATTTCATTTATTCTTATTGCGATTTATTGATATATATATATATATATATATATATATATATATATATATATAAATATATATATATATATATATATATATATATATATACATATATATATATATATATATATAAATATATATATATATATATATATATATATATATATATACATATATATATATATATATATATATATATATATATTAGATAGTAAGTAGATGTGTTTTGTTTAAATTTAGCTTCAACTGTGGAATTTTTCTCAAGTGTTTTCCCAAGGAATATTTTAAATATTTAAATGCTGATTAAATCCAAGTTAATCCAATTAACTTATATATGTGTAGTTTATAATCGATGTGCCATTCCAATTGGTAATTATATATATATATATGTAATATTCTTTAATTTGCACTTACTTCCATGCGGGCTTGTACCTAAATATCCGAAAATATGATTAATGAAATTAAGATTTATGTATGTATTATATTTAATTTTTAATCAATGTACAAATTTTTTTCTGTTAATAAATAATATTTTTATTTCACTCAATAGGAACATTCAAATAAAACTATGTTAATAATAGAAACGTGTGCTGGGCAATATTTTTTTTTTATATAATTTGCTTAATATTTTTTTATAATTTTCATTTCAAAGTTTTTCAATCTTTCATCTAAGTCCAAATTTAGACTAAACTGAAAATTTCTTGTTAGAGCGAGATGTGATACAGAGGTTGAAAAACTTTGTTTTACGATATATATATATATATATATATATATATATATATATATATATATATATATATATATATATTCTGTTTATATTTGTATAATAGTTATGAATGTGGATGAAGAATATTAGGAACTCATATGTGCCAAAATAACGAAAGTATATAATATATTCGTTTTTCTTGGTATTTTTACATATACAGTTTATTTTGCGAAAATATATTTTTCCTATGTTCTTATCAACAGTTTTGAGTAAAAAAACATTTTCTTGCTATTGTGTGAAATTTATAGATATTTTTTTATATAAAAAGTTGTACTTAATAGTATTGCCAATATTTGAATGATCAAGTTAAATATTTTTTTTTGTATTTCGTTAAAAATACTTTAGAAAACATAGCTTCTTTAAGTTATATATGAAATATATATGTATGTATTATAATATTATAAAAACATATTTTTTGTTATATTTCTTATTTTGCCTAAAACTGTAAATGTTAGTGGAATTTTGTTTTTGTATATTATAATTTTATTTTAATTGTGACCTGAGTTTTCAGAAATTCTGTAAATGTATATTATAATTTTCCTATCTTTAGTTTGAAAACTATCGGAGAGTTCACTTTCCACTACATTACAAATATAATAAAAAATCATATATATTTTTTAATGTTATATTATGAAAATATGATAAATAATTTAATCTACATGTGATCTCTGCACTCTTACATATTAAGCATAATTCTATTTTGAGAATTTGCATTTTAATAGTACATGCACATTTCAACAGTGTCTTATTTTTAAATATAAGATCCGTAATTTTCTTATGATATAACACAAAATTATGTTACATATTTTATTTATGTAATATATATTACTTCAACGTTTATGACAGATATTTTCCATTCAGAGAATTATATTTATAAATATACATATTTTCCTTTATATTTGTCGTACGTCTAATAATAATAATTCGCATATATGTAAGCGAACGTGATTTAAAAGGATTAAAACTTTCAGTGAATATATATATATATATATATATATATATATATATATATATATATATATATATATATATGTACTTATATAAATAAACCAGCCATCAAAAATTGCCTATCGATGATAAACTTTTTGAGGCTGTGATGTGAGACTATTAAAGATAAAATAAACCTAATTCCGTATTTTTTATATGATTAGATATTAATGATATATATCTTTTTTTTATAAGATAACTTGTAAAATTATCTTTTTAAAATATTCTCGCTCGATCTTATAAGCTTTAATTTCGAAAATCTACAAGAATACAAAAAAAAACAACATTCATTGATTTTTGATCAGTATACGTAATGAGAACGAAATGTGGTTACGAAAATGAAATGGACACTAATTACTTATTTATTATAATTTTAATTATTAACAGTACTCTTAATTATTGCCATAATGTTGTAAAATTAATTATAAATTGTTTTAAGTACGTTTTTTGTGATTCTTTTCCTAAAAGATATCGACGAACCTGCAGATTGTTACAACAATTTTACGATTTTTTTATGCAGATTTAGATTTAGAATGTACATATTTATATGCATAATAGCAAATAGTTGGTATTAATTTCTATTGTAAATATTATTTTGTTGAAAAAAATCTATATATGGAATAAAATTTGTGTACAATCAGTGTTCATTAAAATGAAATACATCGTGAAGTTCCAATATGAATATTGACAAAGAATAAACTATTAAGTATTTTTAATTCTGCTTATCATGAATAAAATGAAATATATCTTAGGTAATTACATTTTGTTTATATTTATTTCACTGGTATTTATATTTTTAATTATTTATGCATAAATTCTGTATGTGATTTAATACATTTTTTATAATATTTATATAATTTATGACATCTCCTTTTTATTAATAATTCGAAACAGTAGAAATAAATTATATAAATTTTATCCAAGTTATACGATTATAATGATCCTTGCGTGTAATTTTAGTAAAATATTTAAAATCTTGCATATAGATCAAATAGTACAATTATTTTTGATTTAGTTGTATTTAAAATTGATATGAAAGTATTTTTGAATATTTTTAAACTGTTCATATTTTAATGAAATATACAAACATTATATTTGTAATTTGTCTATTACAAATTTTAAAAACAATTATCGAAAATATATTATATATATATATATATATATATATATATATATATATATATATATATATATATATATATATAACTTAAATGTAATTTCTTGTTAATATGTAATATTGAATGATAAAATTTTCTATTATATATATATATATATATATATATATATATATATATATATATATATATATATATATATATATATATATATATATATCAACCCTTTCCGTGCCATTTTTGATGAATAATAATATTGAATATTTTTTTTAGAAATTTATTTGATATATTTCAACTCCAAAATCTGATAAGGAACTTAAAAAACGTTTACATATATGAATAAATAGTAAATAATGACGTTTTTAATTTCCCAAGAAATTAAAAAAATTGAAACAACGGTCAAATGATAATATTGTATATATGTTAATATATTGTTTTATATTTTAAGTTACATGTATTTCCTTAATAATATCAATTTATATATATTGTTCGAAATGGGTGTGATTGTGAATATATATATTTTTTTTTAATATGCCGATGTTGTACATTGTTTTTATTTTATTTATACAAATTTTATTTTAAGATATTAAAACATGTCAATGCTTTAAGGATGCTTATATCTGTATATTCGTTGTTTCTGTAACTTCGTTGTGCTGTTATAGAATATTTGTGTACCTTCAAAAATATATTCGTAAAAATCATTTTCGTTTTATTTTACATTTTTCTCCAATGTCATTTAAAAGTAGAAAGCTTTTGAACTATCGTAAACTTTTTTAAAACTATAAATTAACTCCTTGCATCGATTATTATTTTTAAACATGATCATTTTTATGGAAAATTAATTTATGAAAAATGTGCCCTTAAAGAAAATGTATATATTATAACAGTAATAAAATATATTAAAAAATATGTTTCAATAAAATATTAGTAGAATAGATGTTTGCAAATGAAATAAATTAAATAGATTTTATCGATCAATATTTATGGAATTATAAAAATATTTTTTTCTATAAAAATATTTTTAAATTATTAAACAATTATTGAAAAAAAATATTTAGTGACATCTATATTTTAATTATGTTTTAATGTCGAAAAAACCTAATAACAAATATAAAATAATAATTTTAAATAAATATAAAAATAATAAGATCTTATATATATCTATATATATATATATATATATATATATATATATATATATATATATATATATATATTAGCAGACCCTGCAATTACGCGGGATAAACGCTAGGAGATGATATATATATATATATATATATATATATATATATATATATATATATATATATATATATATATATATATATATATATATATATATATGAATATATGTATGTATATATATTATATTTTTTCAAATATTATCAAATTCAAAAATACATTGATTTTTCCTTTGATATTCAATTATTAATTTAATTTATTTTTTAATTGGTGTATATTTTACAAAATTTATTCGTTTATCAATAAGTCAAGTATGCAACGAAATATTTGTATAAAAAATATTTATAAATTTTTGAAATTGCATATTCAAGGACATAACGATTAATATTCAACTCTTGAAATTAAATTTTGATATATCACGATAAATTTTTGTTTATTTAACACGAGCTTTTCAGTGATCCGAAATATTATTTATTTATAGAAAATATACGACGCCTTTGTTGGATTGTATTGATTTATATGAAATTCTAAATAATAACTGTAAAACGGATTCGAGCTATTTTTACGGGACTCAATGCGCATTTTTATAACGTTATATTGTTGAATCCTTTATATGTAATCTATATATCAGTTTACAAAGGAAAATTCATATGAAAAAATCGATCGTGAAAATAAAGGTTAAACAAAATACACACTAACCACATTCGCATTCCTGCGCACGGATCAAAATGGCCGACAAATGCGTTTACTAGGACAAGGACAAATGCATTTACCAGGACCATTTCATTTATTTATTCATCAATAATCGTGTGATAGCATAGTTAATACAATGATTATGTATATTTGCCGTATATGTACTGTTAAAAAAATATATCGATTCAGTCCTGTGATAATCGAGGATTTATCTTAATATTTAACAAAGATCTTTCGCACTGACGATTTTCATTATTTTTAAAGCTTCATGGTAACAATAATTTTGATCCCTATCGCTAACTAGTAGGCGATTCGTATTCTCGTGATGAACAGTATGTATTGATATTGAAATATAACAATTAGAAGTGTAAATGTGATTAAATTCTACATCAAAGCTCTATCTCTAATGCTTCTAAAAGATTATTTATACATTATAATAAATAAATCAATAAATTTAACTATATATATGGTATATATATATTTTTAAACAAATTTATACTGAAAAAAAATCGATGTGCGATGAAAAATAAATTTTCGATAATAAATAATCGACGATTGACATAAAAATATTAACCACATCTGCACTATGGTAATGTTGTTTTACAGACGAATTGAATCATTTATTAAATTACAAATCCGTCAGTTTGACGAATAACGTAAAGATCGATATCCGACATTTAGATTTTCAGATATGGTAATTTTTTTTTTAGAATATACGTGTAACAAAAAAGTATATTTCATTGATAAATTATAAAAAAAATCGTAAAAGAAAAAATAATATTATTTTTGTATATTTTTGTAATTAGTCAATTTAATGAACAATTTAAATCTAGTGATTCGGATTTGAAAGATGAGTAAATTTCGTATTTTCACTCATTTTTCATATTTATTACACGAAACCAATCGGCAAATTTAATGGCACATTATTTTTTCTCGTATGCGAATAAATCTTGTAATAAGCATAATAATAATGAAAGAGAAAATTATGCTGTAAATTTTAATTGCACACTTCTAACGTGTTATGCATAAAAACAAATATTTATCTGAAAAACACACATCAACGACATAATTAATATAATTCACACTTATAATGATAATAAATGAAATGCGGCAACGCATATTTTATTTCTATAATAATATAATTAAATAAAAATTATATTACAAAATTGACACGACGACGACGATGACACACATATTTTTAATTTTCTTATTTAAGATTATTTATAAACTTAATATATTTTGTTATCAATATTGTTAGGTAACAAATATTATAACAACTACTCTTACCGTATCATATTTTAATAATAACCTTCGGTTAATATTAAAATATTAAGATTTATGAAATATGATCATATATGATATATATATATATATATATATATATATATATATATATATATATATATATATATATATATATATATATATAAACTAAGAAAATGATAAAATCAATTTTAAACTTTATTTTTTTTAATATACAAATCGTTTAATATTACAATTCGGTTTATCTAGAGATTTAATGAAAAATAGGTCAAAAGTATTTAATTAAAAATTAATATAATATATAAAAATATTATATATATATATATATATATATATATATATATATATATATGTAAATGAATATATATATATACATATATATATGTTACACGTACACATATACATATATATATGTTACACGTACACATATACATATATATATGTTTCACGTACAAATAATGCACATTGCAGCGAGTTAGAACGGAACAGAATAGGCTGCGCAGTTTGAGAAACGCAATGTAAGCCAGAAAAGGTGAGGCATTTTCAATGTCAATGTTGAACGATCAGTTTTGTTTTTAGTTATAACTCAACAGCTGAACTTGTCGGATGAATTAAACTATTATTATACTATCTCTTTTTGCATTTGCGTTTTTCGTTCACATTTCATTATTGCAACGTTCAAAAAATAAATAAACAACGTAAGTATATTATAAATTTTTTATAATCGTACAAACATATCGAAATACATATAAATGTTTTTAATCATTTGTGCATATGTTTCGTATGCGCGTTCATACTATCATTCTCATTTTATTAATTATATGTAATTGATTTTTATTATGTGATCGAGTATTGTTTATTAAATATTTAAATGTTTATTATTATTATAAATATATATATATATGAACGTGAAATTAAAATGTTTCGATTTAGAAATATCGATTGATATGTTTATTCACAAAGAAAAAAAATCGATTTTCAGCACGCAATGTCAATTTTAAGCTTTTTTGTCCATTTTTTCACCACTTCGATTACACAAAGGAAACAAAGCAATGTTATATCTTTTCTATATATTTATTTTCTGAGAATTATATACCATATAAAATAATAAACCAAACATATGGTAGATTATATTTGATGCAAAAAAAAAAAGAAAACGGACGCATTTCAATATTTTACTTTTCAAACTAGTTTTACAGTTTTTCAGTGAGTTTTATTTAAAACATACTGTTTGAAAAAAATGATGTAAATATCGTGATCAATTTTAAAACGTATTCGCCTATATTATTTGTGAATATTACGAATCTCGTAGTTAAAACAGGGTCGTGTGAATATATTAAAAAGAAAATAAAGCTTCCTTCAGTTCGCCTGAAAGACTCGTCCTTGAATATATTTCTCGAATTAAAATTTACGGAGAATATGTTAATAAAAGTATGTCACCCGTTAAAAAGTGCATTATTCAAAATACTGCGTAATATATAATAATCGACCTTATTAACTTATATTTCTGTTTCCGAGATGCAAATTCAAAGGAAAACTTTTGTATTCATTAGAAATTTGTGAATAGAGGCTTTTAAGATTAAAAAAAGAATCACAATTTTTCCTAGAACGAAACATGAGCTACTTAGTGTCTTAGTGATAACAATATTTTTATTATTGACATATGTATTATAGTTATAAAATAAGTGCATACAATATAATAAACGTAATTGTAAGGGTTGCGTGCAAAATCAATGATTCGACCTTGGAAAAATTTCATTTGCAAGGTTTACATCGCCATTTTGACACCCCGAACGATGTATTAATATATCAATATTGATTTTCATTATCCCCAAATATTATGCATACGTCTTTTTTCTTCATAAAATTACGAATGATGCAATCTTTATCTATCGGACATATATATTTTTGAACGTTGTGTAATATTTTTTTTCGCCCGAAACAAAAAAAAATCATTTTATATATTTTTTTTGGCGAATTAATAAAATATCGGTACCAAATATAATAGTTAAAATAAAAGATTTTGAACTTAAAAAAAATAATGTAAGCGCACGTAACATTGACACCATTATTTCACAAAAGTGAAACTCGTTTGCGCTTTCGAAAATAAGATTCAAAGTGTTGCACATTTACTGAATGTTTTTTTTTTAAACTATGTAAAAATTAAACAAACAAATTATTGCCTGCATACGATTATTATCTTTTTTTAATATGAAATTTTTCTACTATAATACAATAATATTTATATAATAATATGTTTCCGTAGCTAAAACATTCTTCATTTTCAAATTAAATTAGAAATTAATTATTTTTCGTTTTAAACATTTAATACATTGCACATCTATTCATTAATAGTGAATATCTTTCTATGACTTTTGTTGCATTCTCTGTATTGAAGGTTATGATTGCGCAATTTCTTTTTGTGAAAAAGAAATGAAAAACATACAATAAATCGAGAAAATCATACATTAATTGTAAAAAGTGTTGTAAAATTCACAATCGCTCGCATTTCTTTTTAATATGCACAACTATATTGTGACATTTTCAAGACTTCAATTTTATTCAAGGAAAACTTCGATTTACTTTCATGTCAACTTTATAATTATTTTGTAAGCAAACAATCTTAGACGTTAATGTATTTTCTATCGAACTATTATATTTACCGGTTCAATGGATATAAAAATTAAAAAATCATTTTACATTACATTCACAATATAAATATTTAAATGCATTAAAATTTATACAATACACATTTTTTTTTCAATAAGACTAACTATAATAAACTGAATATTTTATATATGTTTAAGATGAATAACTCTTTGTGCATAATTATTAACATATCGTAGTTTATTTTATTTTTTGTAAATAAAATAAACTACGCATATTTAAAATCAATAGTTGTTAATAATTTCGCGTACAAAATCAATATTATTTTTTTTTACAAATATATCAGCGAATAAAATATTTTAATCGAGAGCATATCTTTGTTGATTTTATATATGTATATATATATATATATATATATATATATATATATATATATATATATATTCTGAAAATTTCAGCCAATAGTTAGTTGATCGTTAATCGCTTAATATTATTTAGCGACTAAAAAGCACGAATGTTTATTTTACAATATTTGTAGTGCTGTTTTTTCATGAAATGGCATTGAAATTTTTTCACTACAATTGGAAAAATAAAATAAATCTATTGGAAAATCTGAATAGCTACATAGATATATTTACTCAGCTATATTTTAAATAGAGCTGGCGACTCGATCGATCCGAAAAAAAAAATGATATCGTGATTTCGGATTTTGTCTAATTTAATTTTATCAAATTACATTTGTTACAATCTTTTTAGTGTTAAAACATTATATTATATTAAAATATTCACAAAATAATTCTAATATTCATTTAATTATTACATATTTAATTTTTCAATCATTATATATTATCGATTTAAAACATCGAGAGCGCTTTGTTTAATTTGATAAGCCTTGTCATTGATTTTTTTTTATATTAATAAAAATAAGATTAATTATCGCTCATTTACAGATCGAATCGTTTTTAAATTCAACCTTTAGACATTATTTCTTTCTGAAAAAATGATATTTAGTAATTAAAATGTTATAATTTCGGATTCAATACGAAACAAAGAACGATGTTTTATTGGTTTATATTAATCCTTATTTATATATATATATATATATATATATATATATTTATATGTATAGATTAAATCCGATATTTCCATATAACATTTTCAGTATAAATCACGTACATGTTGAGCTATGTTCCATAGTATATTCTCGTATTTGTCACATTCTGTATCGATTGAAATTGACATTGATAACTTCGACATGTATATGTTTATAATAATCAAAATTTGGCTATTTATTCGATTATGACAAAATACATTTTGTAATTTGCACATATGTATTACAAATATAAACAAATTATATATACAATTTAATCGATAATTTTTAAGATGATTGCTTTGAACAAATTTCGATATATTTAAATTTAATTATTATTATTTTCTATATATATATATATATATATATATATATATATATATATTTCTCAATGAAGCGACTGTGAATGTGAAATTTTGGAAATCTGCGCTCCAGATGAATATAAATAAGGAAGAACCTTAATTTACCTAGCATATGAATTATGATATTTCACTGTCGTTATGTCGACATTACAATGTAATTCGTTTTATTTCTTATTGTAAAATCACGGTCAACAAAACGATGACAACTATAGAGCATTCGTTTTGAACGCGACCTTTATACGAGGTCAACATATTAATTAAATCGATGTGAATGTTCAAATTTTTGATTCACTTCCCCATAAAATAACGGAAAATCTAGAGATGAACGTCGAATTTATATATATATATATATATATATATATATATATATATATATAGATTCGTCCTTCAATATAAATTGTTGTATAACAATATTTTTCCCTGATGGAATATGATTTTTTCCAATATTTTTCCGCGAGGATTTGCATTTGAAAAAAAACCTCGATTTATAAAATGGAATTATTAACGGCGTGCAAACAGTGTTTGAAAGCTCTATTTTTTATATATTTTTTTTTTAATGGAAAAAAGATTGCAGCAAATGTTAAAAGAAATAAAACTCTCTGTTTACTTTATGTATTCTTTTTAAATTTATTGTTGTAACAGTGTTTATATAGTTTATGAAGGTGAAATAAATAGTGTTTATGGAGGATAGAAATAAAATGTTTTAAAATGAACGAATCGGAACAAAAAAAAAAAATTTTCACGCTAACTCGTTATTCATTTACATAGCACGTAATAGATTTCAAAAGATTTATTATGCATTTTAATCCAAAGACAAATAATATCTCTCCTTGAAAACAACCGATCAATATTTTTAAATTTATTAGCAAATGCATTATGTATAAAAATCAAAATAGTCTGTAAACTAATCGATAATGAGGCATTAATTGTTTCTATTTAATAATTTTCAAAGAAGCAATGCAATAATTTACAATTAATTTATGATTCGTATTTACATATAAAACTTAATCGTTTATATGTTATTTAGTTGAAATCTGACGAGCGTTTTAAATATGGTTCACTTAAAATCTCTCATTAAAATCTCCCGGAGCTTTTCAAAAGCTTTATCCTTGTAGGTATTGATTAATTACAACGTTGGCTATTTAAGATGTATAACGTTAATATCGTTATTTGCATTCTTAAGCTGGATCTCAACACTTTTTCGCTAATAAAATTTATATACATCTTTACGAACATACATATGTGACCTTTAGTGTTATCGATTGT
Source organism: Leptonema lineaticorne (assembly GCA_024500535.1). NCBI lineage: Eukaryota > Metazoa > Arthropoda > Insecta > Trichoptera > Hydropsychidae > Leptonema > Leptonema lineaticorne. Next base: position 2,085,856 of record JANIJI010000011.1, on the reverse strand, counting down.
TTTTAAAAATAAATCCAGAATGTAACTGAATTTTTCGCTTCATTGATTTGTCTCGGAAAATATGATAAACGTTATCAAGTTACTTTCTTCAATGAATCAGGATTTCCGTTAGTTTTCCGCTTCGTAGAAATTTACAATTTTCTCATATCAACCTTGACAATTTAAACTTGAAGATTTTATAGATCGTTACTTTACATGACATTCTATAAACATACAATAAATCATCCGATAAATAATCACTTAATCCATAAAATTCATATATATATATATATATATATATATATATATATATATATATATATATATATATATATATATATATATATATATATAGAAAAATAGAGATAATATTATGGCGATAATGACTTTAAAAAGAACGTTCGCATTAAATTTGCATAGATATGAATAAAATTTATTTTGATTGGACATATCGATTAGAACATATTTTTCCTTCTATATATTAAAATATTAATCATCAACGGAATATTAATGTTTACAAAAATGTATATATTTTTTGATTAATATTAATAAAATATTTAAAGCGAATGCTATACAAAATTAAACGCGGTTGTTTGCATTTCGTGAAATTCGAATCTGAATTGCAATAGCCAAGGTGAAATGTAATATTGTGATCATATTTGTGACATATATATATATATATATATATATATATATATATATATGTATGTATTTATTTATTATATTTTATAGAATATGATCGCAATAATATTTCCAATGTTGATATTTCAGCCATATTGCGAATATGGATCTCAAAATATTATTAAATAATACCTTTGTCTTGCATTCAATAGAAAATGTTCAATGAAAAGCCTTATTTTCATATAGAAAATATTTTTTTTTTAAAGTCGTATAAGTAAATATGCAAAATATTCGAGTTGTGCAAATCATAAAACCTTGTACTTTAATAAAATTTTGCTAGGCACGTACGGAAATTGTATTATACAGTCCAATTGGTCCGACTATCTATATGCCGATTGACATTTGAGAGACTCTGGTATACGGGAACGTATGCCCACGTTATATACGAATGATCGAGAGGTTTTCTATCGTTCCTTTACGGAATGTAAATTAATTATCGTCACACAATTAATTTAAATAATCCGACGTATGCGAACCGGTTAAAATCGGTTTCGTAGGTTCGATGTGAACATACACACATATATGTATGTTTTTTTTCCTTTTATAATTTATTTCTATGAATACATTTGTGTTTTGATCGATTCAATGTAAAGTAAAAAAAAAAAAAATGCCCGGCGATATTATAAACTTAATTATCTACAAGGTCTTTTTTGTATTAAGTCGGTTCCGAGCGGTTAATCGTTATTACTTAAATCGCATAAAAACATACTCAGATTACGCTTTCGAGAATATATTTTTTTTCTCCATTATATATTATTTTCTTGTCGTCGAATATTAAAGTTCTTCATTATTACTGTTCATCAGTTCTGAAAATTCGAATTTGTTTCATAAAATAGTAAAAAAAAATAATAATATTAACAGATATAATTCAAATTATATAATATAAATGTCCTTAAAGACAATTAGATTTTATTTTATTATAATATTAAAATGTTCATCTTATTCGATTCTAATGAATTACAATCTAGAAGATGCAATTTTATTTATAAAATAAGGTCTCGCGTATGATAAAATATAATGTGCGATGATATTTATATTTTTTTTAATCTATTTATTAAAAAGTTCTTATTAAATATGATATAATAAGAACTTTTATGATATTAAATTTAATAAATAACTTATTTAAATCTTTTTAAATAAGTTATTTATTAAATATGATATTAAAATAAAATACGTTATTTTTTTTCAAAGAATATGTTACATGATTGTCAAATAGTATTATATTTGTTTTAAATGTAATAATAATATTCGAAATTAAATGAGAATCCATTAATAACGTAGATGTTTATTAATATTATTTCATGTTTTTAATATTAAAATTTATATTATATGATATATAAAAAATATATATTAAATACATCACATAAAACATTTGCAATAATGTCTGTAATTAATTTCAATTATATATGTTACCTCTAAAGTTCTAAAATCGTTATTTATTGCATGAACTATAAATAGATTATCTGTTTCACCTGGGAAAAATAAAAAGAAAATATGTTCTCTATTATTTAATGATAGCGATTTTATTAAAAATATGATAAATTGAATTCAATTTTTATTCTAAAATATTTAAATCAACATTGATTTTTTGGATTTATTATTAATTAAGAATAATTTAGAAGTGTTACATGTTTTTAAACGAGAAAACTGCATTTAAAAATTGATATATTCTAAAATTTGTAATTGAAAATAAATCAATTGAAGAGTACATGTTTTGATAAAATATGAACAAAATTGTCCTTGAATAAATATATAAAGAAAAAGAGAGACTATAACCTCCTTTCTATTATTAAACGAAACATAATCAATATTGTATCTGGTCTATGCATAAATTCATAACGGAAATCGAGGACTTTTTCCTAAAGATTTAAGTTGAAAATAAACATAGTAAATTACTAAAAATCATCTGATAATCATCTAGTAAAATTTGTCACCAATTATATTTGAAATAAATTAGATATAGATTTCGTAAATCATTTGTAATCTAAAGTTCATTTTATTGATATTTGAATTAATCTATAATATACTATTAAATGTTTAAAATTAAACTTTTAACTATAAAATATCACAATTAATCAATTAAATAGCTCAATTTCAACGGATTGTTTTCAATAAACGCTACCTTTTACATATTTCTCAAGTTTATTATTATATCTGACTAAGCACTTTCGAACTTTAATGGTAACATATATTATGCAATTAATGTATTAAAATAAAACATTAATAGCATGCGTATTATAAGAAACGATTTTTATTGATTATCATTCTTAAAAAAAAAATAATGTTGTGTTTAACGATTAATTAACAATTTAAATCGTATTATTGTTTTAATTAAGTTGTTTTTTATGAAAAAAAAATAGAACAAATTCTATTAAATGGAAAATTAATAGTACATAAGTTTTCAATTTTTTTTCCGTATTAAAATTTTTCAAAAATATTTCTTATAAGTCAAAATATCTTTCAATCAACTAGAAAAATAGTTAAAATTCATTCTATTAATTCATATGAATATTTTTAAGTTAACTTAATTATTGATAAAATCATATTTGATAGTGCATTCATGTTGCATATTATAACGAAAAAAAATTTATATTAAAATTCAAATACATTTTTTATTCCATGTTGATTATAAAAAAATTGCTATTCGAAGTTTATAGATTTACTTATTTTTTTTTTTTGGCGACAACACAATTTTA